>CM046005.1:85535918-86135918 GCA_025175895.1 Wurfbainia villosa
TAATGTTCTCCACCTCTATCAGTCCTTAGACATTTTATAGAAATGTCATTTGCAAGTTCAACTTCTTATTTATAAGACTTGAACATTTGCAAGGTTTGATCCTTAAAATGCAGCAAAAACACTTTAGAAAATCTTATGCAATCATCTATAAAAGTCATAAAATATTTATTTCCTCCTAAAGTTGACGTTGCATGCAAATCACACAAGTCACTATGTACTAATTCTAATTTAGTGGTTTTCCTTTCTATTTGTGGAAAAGGCATTCTTGTTATTTTATTTAACATGCAAGTGTTGAATTTTCCATCATCATTTTGTGCACATTTTGATAAAAGGTCTAACTTTATCATGTCATAAATTCTTTTATAATGAACATGATCTAGTCTAGAATGTCATAAAATAGTTGAAGACTCAATCAAGTAAATGAAAGATGCATTCTTATTGATACGCATAACATTGAGCTTGAATATATCATTACAATGATATACCTTCCCAACAAACATCCCTCCTTTTGAAAGCACAAATTTATCAACTCAAAAACTAGTTTGAATCCAAACTTGTTCAAAAGACTACCCGACATAAGATTCTTTCTAACTTCAGGAACAAATAACATATTGGTTAAAGTTACAACCTTCCCAGAAGTGAATTTTAGATCTATCTCCCCTATGCCTTTGATAGAAATCGTTGAAGAGTTTCCCATGTAGACAACAGAGTTTGGATCTTCAATTTTCCTTAAGGACTTAAAGAAGCCTTTATTCTTGCATATGTGTCGGGTGGCTCCCGAGTCAATCCACCAGGTGAATTCTTCATCAACCATGTTGATTTCAGAAATCATGGCCATAAGCGACTTCTCATCATTGTCTTTGTTGTTTAGAGTATTTTCATTTTTTATAAGAAGTCGACACTCATACTTATGGTGTCCCTCCTTGCAATGATAGCACTTGCCTTTCTTCTTTTTATTCTTGTCATTGTTCTTGCCACGAAAAGTTCCTTTCTTGGACTTGTTTCCTTAGCCTGCCTCAATGACATTCACTTTGGTAGTTGGTTCTTTGCCTTTTTCATCCTCTTTTGATTGAGGGTTGCTTTCATGCATTCTTAACTCTTCTTCAACACGGAGAGAGTTAGCTAGACTTTCAAGTGAGATATCTTCTTTTTTATGTTTGAGATCTTTCTTAAAGTCTTTCCAAGATAGAGAGAGTTTATCAATGAGAGCACTAACAATTATAGTTTCATCCATAAACATGCTATGTTCAGAAAAGTGATTAAGCTTCCTTTCTAGTTCAGAAAATTGTTGCATGATGGGCCTATTGTCCATCATTTTGTAGTTAAAGAAAGTAGAAACTAGAAATTTCTTACTTGTAGAATCTTCCCTCATATACCTTGCCTCTAATTTCTCCCATAACTCTTTGGTAGTTGGTACCATGTGGTAGATGTCAAAGAGATTGTCACATATCACATTTAAGATGTGTCCCCGACATATCTCGTCATCTATCTCGTACTTTTGTTTGGTTCGGTATTCATCTAGCGTCTTCTCCTCCTCTTCATGCACCGACTTGGGTGTGTTGAGTACGTACACCACCTTGAGAGCCACTAAAAGGAAGTGGATTGTTTTCTTCCAACGGGTGAAGTTGCCACCATTAAACCTATCAAGTTTGACTATACTGGAAGTGGGATCTTTTACTGCACTAGCCATTTGGTTGGTGGGGATAAAGCCTTAAGAATGTTGGTAGGAGTCTACACAAACAACCAACTCAAATGGAAACTATAGGAAAGGAAATATTGTATTAGAATGATGACTTCAAATCGTGTTACAAATACTCTCCCTAAGGCTTTATTTGGTCTTTATTTTGTGTAACTACTCATGACCAAATATCCTTTAGGATTAGATGAAACAATTGTCTAAATGTTTAGATTAACAAATGACAATAAAAAAATAAAGGAAAGAAGAGCGAGATTATTCATTTATTTGCATCCACCTTGATATTTTTTATCCTTGATGGAAATTGTGTCTCTTGGATGAAAAGTTGTGACTTTTCCTTGATCAAAAGGTTGCAACTTTTTCCTTTTCAAAAGTTGTGACTGTTCCTTTCATTTTTAATATTTAAAATATCCAACAGAACTTCCATTGTGAATGAGCTACAAAAGCTCTGTGCCTAGTTCAAATGATAAATATATGTAAAATTTATTTAAGGAAGTAAGGGTCAATCCTTCATTTATGTGGAGGTGTTGATTTTTCATATAATTTATTAATAGACTTTGGGCTAAAAATTGTTGGTGCAATCGGTCCATATCACAATTGACCTAACTCTAGTTTGACTTGAGCAATGTTTTGATGTTCGACAAAAACATATGACAATGTGATTGTCATGGTAAAGTCCAAGTCATGGGTACTTGACATGGAAAGTCCAAGTGGAACACTTGGCATTGGGAAAGTCCAAGTCTTGAGTACTTGGCATGTAAAGTCTAAGCATGAGTCTTGGAAAGAGAAAGTCCAACATGGGTTAGCATGGAAAGTCCAACATGGGTTGGCAAGAGAAAGTCCAAGCTTGAGTCTTGACATTTGGAAAGTCCAAGGGGTTTGATATTGGCGGCATAAAGTCCAAACGGGAGTCTTGGCAGCATAAGTCCAATGGTTGGCGGCGTAAAGTCCAAGTGAGAGTCTTGACATTGTAAGTCCAATGTACCTTGGCGGTGTAGACACCGTTAGCATGACAATAGCAAATGGAAGCACAAGCTAGCATATGAATGAACAAGTCATGGATGAATTGGAGGGATCCGATAGATGCGAGGCTGACGGAGGTGGCTAGAAGGCTAGGTCTAGGCTACGGGTGGTCTAGCAAGTATGGGGGCACCATACTTGGGTTAAAACCTCATGTTTGAGGTGTATCAGTCGACTGAGACTATGGTCAGTCAACTGATGTGAGTCAATTAGGGTTTGACTGCAGAAAGATGGCCTAGCGGTCATTTGCTAGCATTAGGCGATCGTGATGGCTGGCGATCGGCCCGATCGGAGATCGGATCGCCATCGGGATGTCGAACACAGAAGGCTCTCCAGTCGAGTGATCGGCCTAAACACTCGACTGATTGAGCCAACAGTCGACTGATGGGTATGATCAGTTGACTGATGGTGTATCCGTTGGACTTATCCAATATGTTTCATGTCGTTGTGAGACAATGGCTACAAGGACAGTCGACTGATGGTCCCGATCAAGAGCAGCTTTAAAGGGAGCTCATGGAGGGAGGATTTAGCACCGATTCTTGGACGTTGTTGGGGTGATTTGTTGCTGCAAATCAGGGTCTCCAAATGCAATTCAAGCAACCAAAGATCAAGCAATCAAAAGAATAATTGTAAAGTGTTTTTCCTTTACTTATAGTGCATTTCATCATTGTAATTGCTTGAATTTGTTTCTTACTATTGTAAGACTATTTGTACGAGATTTCTCTACCTCCGGATTATTCCAAGAAGGAGTTTATTTGATTAGTGGTGTTGTACGCATCGCTAGAGCTCGTTTGAGCCCAACCCGTAGAGTAGGAACCATTCGGTTTCAAACTACGTTACATAGTTGTGTTGTGGATTGTGCTTGTATATTTGTATTGTATATATCGTATTTCCGCTGTGTATTAACATCTTGTAGCAAGCATGATCGAGATCCATCAACAAACGATGAACGATGCTATTCACCCCCTCTAGCAGTCATGAGATCCCCTACAATTGGTATCAGAGCGAGTTCGCTCTTCATTTGGATTAACAACCAAGAGAGCACTGCTAGAGGAAAAAGATGGAGTTTGAAGAAACACTTAGATGGGATATCAACACGTCGGTCTCTTATGCGCTATATGGACGAGAATGCTTCAATTCATGGAAGAGAAGAATTGAAGACTTCATCATGATGAAGGATTTTGAAGAATGATCCATTTTGATGGAGGGATTTAACTATCCAAGAGGACCTAAGGGTGGCTTCCTCAAGAAGAAGAGATGGACCAAGAAGCAACTCCAACAGTTTGATAAAAATAAGAAGGTAGTCAAATTTATTTTTGATTTGATTCCTAATGACATCTTGTGTAGCCTAGGGGATTACATGGATGCCAAGGAGCTTTGGAGCGAATTGACAAAATATCACGAAAATCCATCACCAATCCAAGAACAAGAAGAATAAGAGGAGTGCTCATCCTCTCAAGCTCAAGAAGAAGCAAGCACATCTTCATCCCAAGAGCTTGAGGATTCGAAAGTTAAAGAGGAGTCAACATTCGGGTCAAAGGAAGAGGACGAAAAGGTGGAAGAAGCCTCCACCTCTAAGATTGAGGGGGAAGGATTAGATCTCCGGGTCAAGGGCAAGAGCAAGAAGAGTCATCTACTCCGGGGAGAAGTGATGTACAAGCTCAAGAGACCCTCACCACCACCCTAGGTAACTCAAACACTTCAATTCAAAATAAAATCCATATTATGTGTTTTGAGTGTAGGGAGTATGGACATTACAAGAGTAAATGTCCTAAGAAAGTTAAGAAGACTCCACCGGCACCAAAAGTCAACACGAATTCAAAAGATGTCCCCCCCACAATTAAAAGCAACGAGCATGTGATTTGTTTCAAGTGCAATCAACGGGGCCATTACCAGAGTCAATGCCCCAAGGGGAAGAAAAAGACCCAAGAGGGAGCTACACATGTAAGGGGAGCTAAGGTAAACCCTAAGGTAACTTTTAAGTATGCTTCTTCTTCATTTAGTCATCAAAAGCATGCTAGGAATAATGTTAGCAATCTTGCTATCTATCATAAAAAGTATGTTAGAAATAATAGATTTTATTGTTTAGGAGCTAAGAATGTCAATCTTAGGAATAAGGAGAAATTTGAGACTAATGTCCCTAAAAATATTTTACCTAAGGCAAGTATTAGGAAAATTGAGGACCATCTAGGTTTTAATCCTAAATGGACTAGACATATGCCTAGGAAAAATAATGTCCAAAGAACAGATGAAAAATCAAAAATTGGACAATTAGAGCTAGAAAACCAAGCCTTGAAGTCAAGGCTTGAAAAACTTGAAAAGACCCTTGCAAAGATGCAAAATTCAATTATAGGGTCAAGTGATCAAAAATCTAGGTCTAAGAGTCAAAGTCAAAAGTCTAGGAAACAAGAACCATCAAAGGGCAAGCCTAAGCCCAAAAAGACCTACCACAATGTTCCATTTGATTATGGAACTCAAACTAGGTCTAAAAAAACCAAGGTTACTAGGGAAGTCATCCCTAAGGGTAACCAAGGTGTGTGTCCAGTGGCTAGGGTTTCAAGGAAACCTAGGCAAGCCACTAAGAAGGTTACAAGGGGAGTCACCCCTAGAGTTAACCTAGGCAAGACCCAAATGACCAAGGCTTCTAAGTCTAGAAGGGTCATTAGGAGGGTATCTAGGGAGGTTATCCCTAAGGAATACCTAATTAACCCAAGGAGCTCAAATAGGTTTTGGGTTCCTAAGAGCGCGATCGATTCACGCTAGATGGGTTTAGGTGTGTCAACCCTAAGTGAATAGGTAGTTAACCTAACCATAGTAAGTTAACACTTTAGGATGTGTCAATGTACTTTGAGAAGTTAAAAATGATTAAATTGGCACAATTAGGTCTTAGAGGTCATGGTGTGCCATTTTGGATTTTTGACACACTAAGGGAATAGTTGGCATTAAGGCAAAAATGGATTTAATCTTAGAAATGACAATTTGAGCTTAACACTTGGGTATCTTATACCTTAGTATTTTATAATTGTCATGCTCTGTTTGCCTTGTCATGTCATTATATCATATTTATTTTTATCATATAAAATATCATGATAATACTTAGGGTTATTCAAATATCATGTATGTTTAGTTTTTATATTATCACATGTCATAACATCATGATTATATGGCACATGCTTTTATTCTTGTATCAATTATGCCATAATCATCATTCATACATAAATAAAATGGATTTAAGGACTATGATATGACTTGAAGTCTCATGTATAAGGGAATCAAGTAGGGTTGCCTTAGAAAATGCATGAAACTCTAGTTTAGGAGAACAAAACACACATCTCACAATCACATTGACTTGTGTGTATTTTATACATCCTAGATACATGTGAGATGCTAGGATATGAGTTAAGTTCAATATGCATAGTTTTTGCATCTAGATGAACTATAACTCATCTTATGTTATTAGTGGATCATTGGGAAAGCTTATGTTCAAGTCATGTACATTAAGCCCAAAGAATATGATCCAATATAGGTTTTCAAAAATATTTTAAAATCATTTTAGAAAACCTTGGTGAAGTCTATCTTTTGATAGCAATCACCATTGATGAAGTTTATACAAAGTGGGCTTAAACATTGAAGTTTTTCTTCACTTTTGAACTTTGTGTCAATTTCGCTATTTTATAGGTAAAATATTTTTTAAATATTTTTCACCCATTGTATTAGTCATAAGTATTATACGTATGAATTTTTATGATTTTTCGAATTACGTATAATTATTTATGAATTTCTAAACCTTGTTGGCAGTCGACTGATGTGAACGGCAGTCGATTGGTTGACTGATAGAGTCGACTACAAGGCTGATTTTGGAAAAACAAGGTATGTTTAGCCCATTTTCAGCTATGTTAGGGTTCCCTAACTACTTCTAACCCTAGGATATGCTTTAGGAAGCATTATAAAGGGTGAAAATTCATTGGATATGGATTAGGAGAGTTGTTAGGGTGATGTATCAAATTTAAGGTGTGGGAAAGTTCAATGTTGAACTTTTAACCATATTTTTGATGGTTAGAGTTCCTATTGGCTTAGGGACTTCCTAAGGATATTGTTGGTGCAATGGTCAAGGGGGAGCAAGCCTTTAGGGGGAGGTATCCATCATGAGATGATGAATGTATTTTTCCTCATGAGGGGGAAAAAATGAGAATTTGAGATGCCCAATTTGGAAATTGGGAGAGTTTATAGGAGTGTCTCTCTTTAGTGGTATAAGACTTATCACTAGCAAGATTGTAGGCATCCTAGATATTTTTGGACCAAGGAGAAGATTGTAAGATCTCATTGGGATATGAGACATTGACCTATTTGGAGAGAACCTTTTTGATGTTAGTCAAAAAGGGGGAGAAAGGTAAAGTTATCAATTTGGGATAATTGGTAAGGGAATTTGAGTTAAGGGCCTAACTCAAGGGTGTTTTTGTCAAACATAAAAAAGGGGGAGATTGTTAGTACAATCGACCCAGGTCACGATTGACCTAACTCGAGTTTGACTCGAGCGATGTTTTGATGTTCGACAAAAGCATATGACAATGTGATTGTCATGGTAAAGTCCAAGTCATGGGTACTTGGCATGGAAAGTCCAAGTGGGACACTTGGCATTGGAAAAGTCTAAGTCTTGAGTACTTGCATGTAAAGTCCAAGCATGAGTCTTGGCAAGGGAAAGTCCAACATGGGTTGGCATGGAAAGTCTAACATGGGTTGGCAAGGGAAAGTCCAAGCTTGAGTCTTAGCATTTGGAAAGTCCAAGGGGTTTAATATTGGCGGCATAAAGTCCAAGCGGGAGTCTTGGCAGTATAAGTCCAATGGTTGGCGGCGCAAAGTCCAAGCGGGAATTTTGGCAGTGTAAGTCCAATGTGTCTTGGCGGTGTAGACACCGTTAGCATGACAATAGCCGATGGAAGCACCTGAAGGTCAGCGTATAGATGAACAAGTCATGGATGACTTGGAGGGATCCGATAGGCGCGAGGCTGACGGAGGTGACTAAAAGGTTTAGGTCTAGACTACGGGTGGTCTAGCAAGTATGAGGGCACCATACTTGGGTTAAAACCTCATGTTTGAAGTGTATTAGTCGACTGAGACTATGGTTAGTCGACTGATGTGAGTCAACTAGGGTTTGACTGTGAGAAGATAGCCTAGCAGTCGACTGATGGCCTGACCAGTCAACTGATCTGGAGATTAGTCAACTTTCCGTCGGGATGTCGAACACAGAAGGCTCTCCAATCGAGTGATCAGCCCAAACACTCAACTGATTGAGCCATCAATCGACTGATGAGTATGATCCGTTGGACTTATCCGACATGTTTCATGCCGTTGTGAGAGAACGGCTGAGGGGCATGATCGATGGTCCCGACAATCGATCAGCTAGGCGTAAATCCACTAAAGGGAGCTCGTGGAGGGAGGATTTGGCACCGATTCTTGGATGTTGTTGGAGCGATTTGCTGCTGCAAATTAGGGTCTCCAAGTGCAATTCGAGCAACCAAAGATCAAGCAATCAAAAGAGCAATTGTAAAGTGTTTTTCCTTTACTTATAGTGCATTTCATCATTGTAATTGATTGTATTTGTTTCTTACTATTGTAAGACTATTTGTACAAGGTTTCTCCACCTCTGGATTGTTCCGAGAAAGAGTTTATTTGATTAGTGGTGTTGTACACATCGCTAGAGCTCGTTTGAGCTCAACCCGTGGAGTATAAACCATTCGATTCCGAACCACGTTACATAGTTGTGTTGTGGATTGTGCTTGTGTATTTGTATTGTATATTTCATATTTCTGCTGTGTATTAACATCTTGCAGCAAGCACGATCGAGATCTATCAACAAATGATGAACGACGCTATTCACCCCCCTCTAGCGGCCACGAGATCTCCTACAAAAATTTTCTATAATTTATCTCCTTTATGATGACTCAAGAACAAACTAATAGAGATTGCTTGATTGACAAATTTATAAGCTATTAAAAAAAACTCTCTCCTGTTATTCCCTCCCATAATGGAATAAAGCTCTTCTGCATGCAGGGTCAAGTTTTCTTAAATAAAATAATTTTATATTTTAAATTTTTATTTACTTTTTTTTAAAAATAAATTAATAAAAAAATAAAGTCACAGTTGAATGTCAAAAATTAACCATTCAGTAATGAATAATTTTTAATTATTGTTCAATGATTATTTTTTATTTTTTAATTTTAAAAATAAAATTTATTTATAAATATATTTTCAATGATTTTTTTTCATTCATCCTACCAATTTTTATTAAGGAGATTTTTGGTGCAATCAACCTCAGATCAAGGTTGACCAAGTTCAAGTAGGACTCGAGTACAGTTTTGATGTTTAACAATATGACTGAATGGTATAAGACATCCGTAATCATATGGAGTTATTGATTGAGAAGTCAAGTAGGTAAAGGTTGACTAGAGACTTGATGAGTAAAGTCCAACTGAGAGTTGATAATACGGGAAGCTTCGGCAGGTCAAGGAGACTGTGTTTGGCAAGTGGAGTCCCGACAGATCGAGGAGACTGTGCTTAGCAAGTGAAGTCTGACAGATCGAGAAGATCGTGCTTGGCAAGGGAAGTCCTGACAGGTCGAGGAGACTGTATTTAGCAAGTGAAGTCTTGACAGATCGAGGAGATCGTGCTTGGCAGGGAAAGTCCCGATAGGTCGAGGAGATTGTACTTAGCGAGTGAAGTCTCGACAGATCGAGGAGATTGTGCTTGGCAAGGAAAAGTCCAAGTATAGAGACTTGGCAAGGAAAAGTCCAAGTACAAAGACTTAGCAAGGGAAAGTCCAAGTATAGAAACTTGACAATGGAAGTCCCAGAGCATGGCTCTTGGCAGAGAAGTCCCAAAGACGTGATCTCTTAGCAAAGGAAGACCCGATAGCATGACAAAGCCGAAGGAAGTTGATAGAAGAAGCTTGAAGGCTTAGGTCCAGGCTAAAGGTAAGTATCATGTATGAGAGGATCATACTTGATGGGTTAAATCTCAATTTTGAGATGACCAGTTGACTGGTCGAGTGCTCAAGCGACGAGGGAAAACCACTTGGGTGATAGGCGCTCAGGCGCTGAGGAAGTGGTACTCGAGAGGCTTGGAAGAGTACTCGGGCAGTCGACTGGTGGATTGGACCAGTTGATTAGTCTGGTGCTCAGGCACTGATAGTTGAGTGCTAGGGCAATCAGTGTCACACCCCGAGACTATGCCGAACCGAAAATCAAACGGACAGCATCTCCCCTATAGGTGGCAACATATCCTATTAATACAAAGCCCTTAGGCCCGCAATAAATATAACATATAAATGTAAATACAACAAATACACAAAACACAGCGGAACTAACACATATACAATACAAACCGCACACCATGTATACCGGTATGACTAACACCACATTAAGAAAATGCCGTAACAAAACCAGAAAAGAAAGGTATAGCAATAGCAGTGCCCAACACTACAAATCATCACATAAACCAAATCCATATCGAAACACCAACAATAACCCAAAAACCCGGACTTTTGGAGTTGAGATGAGACGATGTCAGCCAGCGGTGCCCCAAGCCGTAACGAAGACTTCTACCTGTTACCTGGGCGACAGAAAAACCCAGGGTCCGTGGTGGTGAGTATAACTCAGCATGTAATAGGAAAAATATGTATATATCAAATATCACATGTAATTCAACAGAAAAATCTACAGGTACATAAGGTAAACACCAGCATGATAAACATATACATGCATATACCTTCTAACCAAATGAAAAACGTAAAATGTAGACATACTTGAAAGTCTGATACGCTACACCTATCCAACCTGAGCACATATCCACAATATATGTATATAACAGAAAATATGGTCTAAACCATACAACATCATAAATACTGGTCAAAGAATGCAATAGTCTAACTAACAAGTATACAGGTATCTGACACAACCATATAACAGCTGCGGGTAGCATGTATGAAGATGATGTACAACCAAATACAACAAGCATAGTACAATCAAATGCAACATCACAATAAGTATATATATATATATATATATATATATATATATATGGCAATATGTAAAAATGTCATAAGTCACTACCCATGAGTGATCGAGTGTCACACACGCAAGACTACGACACACAAATCCAACTACCACCGTCTATAGTGGTAGAGTGTGGCACCACAATGCTCTGCCCTCACACCGGTTACTCCTCCTATGAGTAACCGTGGAGGCAAGATGACTGACGACCCTCTCAACCATAAGGGAGATCACGTCGCCAGCATACATGCAATGACATGAATGCATAGTCACACATATAGACATCCACCACAGACTCTCTATTCCTACCGAGAGTCATAACAATCTAATTAACGCACTCTCTATCCTACAGAGAGTCGTACTCAACTGATCATAACACTCTCTATCCTGTAGAGAGTCATACTAATCTGATCGACGCACTCTCTATCCTGCAGAGAGTCGTACTCAACTGATCATGACAAGCTAGGACCACCGGTCCGTAGCGACACACTAATCATAATTTACCTGACCATTTACACAATACATGATCGGTAGTAAACATGCAATATAAGGATATTGGAATCAATCCTACGTTCAGGACCTTACTTACCCATGGATACCCTTTTTACCCAATTTACAAATCAGGTCATCATCCGTATTCCTCTATTTACACATAACTAAACATTTATGGGTTTACTTACATCACATCTGTAATTCCTAATCATGATGAGCGAAAATGTGATAACAGCAACAGAGCATATAAAGTCAACGGTAAAGTATCAAGCACAAGAAATAATAAGAGTGGAGTCAAGGTAATATGATCATACATCTAAATCTGTATGCAACAACAACTACCTGACCATGGTAGGAAATTACCCACCTGATATGTAGCTCGTACTGATTGTATTTGCGTCCTCAAACCTACCTCATATCCACGTCCTGTACATATCAAACATTATGATTAAGTGCAAGTATACGACGAATAATTGAATCGAATCCTACATCGACTTCGTATCCCGATCAACTAGATTGATCTAGTTATCCAATTAACCAAATCAAGCCTTCACATTAATCCCTCAGCTTGTATAGTTAACACCATAATTAACCCACCGTTTCCAATTAGCGAATATGCTAACCTACAACTTTCAACTCCATACATAACTACAGAACAAATTTATCCATAGCCCCATTTGTAGCCGAGATCAGAGAATCACACAGCTTGATCAACAACCGATATTTCACACTAATTTAGGGACCTGACAACCCTCAAACCAAACCCTATTCATAGCCCCTACCACAGGCACAAAACAGAGTATCCATACGGTACTCATCTACTACATCAACCTCACCACAACATCTGGTTTAGCCTAACAACACAGTCAAAACATAGGTCAATACACATCTCACCTCAAGAGCAATCAACACTTCGATCCATACCACCACCGCCCCTCTTGAACTCATAAAGTAGCACCCACAATCACACGGGAGCCCTTCACAGCCACCGCTACACCAAATTAGGGAAAACCACCCCGAAATTAACCAATCCAAACTGCTCACAGCTTTATCACGAGCATGAATAGCACATCACTAGCAATTCCCCAAACATCCTCGTTGAAACCTAATACCAACCAACTGAACGGCAAGGAAAGGAAACAACCGAGAGGTATACCTGAGGTTGTAGCTTCACTGACGTCCCTTCCCCTTTTATCCCTTGTTCACCGGCTCAAGGCGCTACCCAAATTCACAGATCGTTCAACCAAGGAAGATCCACAGAAATTCCAAACATCTCGTCCAGGGTAAGACAAAGGCAAACTCTTACCTAACTCCGATGATCACCGACCGTAAAACCACCCTCAATCCGGCTGCTAGCCACCGTCTTCTCCGGCAAAGATTCCAGCCCCAGATCAGCACGCGATGCCGACTCCACTGACCCAACTCCTGGCCACGCGCACGCTCATCGTCGACATAAGCTTCTAGCTGCGCACGCTCGCTGCCCTTGCTTGCCTACGGAGATCGTCCAAGCCGACAGTCGTCGCCTGCCGCGAGGAGAGGGAGAGGGCGACGAGAGGCAAGGAAATCTCACAGTGAGAAGGAGGAGTTGCGGTGAGGAAGGGGTGTGGTCGTGAGAAGAAAAATGAAGAGAAGATTGGAAGAAGTCGCGGGGGAAGAAGACCATCGAGCGGCGGTGCGGGAGAAGAAAAATCGCGAGAAGATGAAGGAAGAAATAACGCTCGGGGAGTTATAGAGCGACGGCGAGGAAATTAAAGGATGGGTTTAAAACCGGTCGGATTAAGCGTTTAACCAGATCCATTTAAAAAAAACTATTAAACTTAGGTTAGGTTTAATTAATCCCATAAGCTCCAACCTAGGTTAGGTTTGATTTATCCCTAACCATCCATTATTTTTTTTTCTTTTTTTTCTTTCCTTTGCGGTATTTTACAATCAGACACAGGAAATCCCGAGCAGTTCTTGGGAACCCTGAGTGGTGCTCGGGAAGCCGAGCAGTACTTGGGAACCCCGAGCGGTGCTCGACACTCGGACTTAAGAAATCCAGAGCGATGCTCGGGAAGCCCGAGTAGCACTCGGCACCCGGTGCTTGGGCGTTGTAGAGCTCAGGCCCTGCGGGTGCTCGAGCCGAGTAGAGCTCAGGAAGGGAAATCCCAACTCGGGAAGTCAGGTGCTCGGTTGCAGGTCCTCGGGCGATAGCTGAGTGAGAAAGTGGTGCTCAGGAACACTGCATCTCGGCAATCGACTGTTGTGGGAAGCAGGCGACTGGCCGAAAGGAAGAGTCGAGGACTCAGGTGCTCGGGCAATCACGATGTTTGGGCGATGGGAAACTGGTGCTTAGGAGATCCGCGACACAGAAGGTGACTGTTGTGTTAGAGCAATCGACTGGCATCAACGGTCAGGAGCATAGAGAGTCATGGAATCAACTAGCCAGTCGATTGGTGGCTCAAACAATCGACTGATAGCTATGAGTAGTTGATTACTCGATTGTTTTCCACGTAGATTGAGTCGTTGTGAGACAACAATCAAGATCAATTGACTGGGGGTATGACCAGTCGATTGATGAGCGAAAATCAGCTGACACAGAGCTTATAAATGGACAACGTGGAGAAGATCTTCGATGCCAATTCTTTGAGTTCTTGAAGAGTAGTTGTTGTTGCATTCCAACTCTTCAAAAAGACTTCCAAAGCAACCAAATCAACTGTGATCAAAAGCTCACTCATGTAAGTATTTTTGTTTTATTCATTCATTTGTATATTGTATTTGGTTGTTTTTTGTGTAATCTCTAGGTGTTGTAAGAGATTTCTCCAACTCTGGTGTGATTCTGAGAAGGAGATAGTGGTGCATCGCTAGAGCTAGTCCGTGAAGTAGGAATCGATGATTCCGAACTACGTAAAATTCCAATGTTATGTTTGTGAGTTTGTTATTTCTAATTATATTTATTTCCGCTGCATATTAATGACTTATAAATAAGCACGACAAGCAAAATCGAGGGATTGAACTTGGACGCTATTCACTCCTAGTGCAATCAAGGTCCCAATAATTTTTACTTCTTTTTTATTTCTTGAGATCCCATCTTTTCCTACTTTTTCTTTTTTTTTTCTTCCTTAAGATGGATGAAAAAGTTCAATGCATCTTTTACAAATCTTTTGAATTTTACAAACGTGGAACAAAATACATCTTCTCAAAATAAACATATTTATTTAAATGTCCAATATTTTTAATTTTTCTCCCATACACAATACTCTTTAAATTTTCAAAACATTTCATATATTCGATGATATCCTTCAAATTTCTAAAGTTTTTAAAAATATTTGACGAATCCGAGTAATATCGCTCTAGCTCTATTTTGTATGTATTAATCCAAAGATTAGTCGACCATCATCAGTCAATTTGGGTTGTCAATTTTATCGTATATATTTTCTCCTTCTCAATGACATAGAAGAATCCATATAACCGACCTCTCCTAGTGGGATAAGGCTTGGTTGTTATTGGTTGTTGTATTTTCTCCTCCTCAACCATCAGTGATACCTTCGAACGAATCAAGAAGTGCTAGTGTCGATGTAGCTATCAACGATAAAGAACTCGTAATGCTATCATATGTTCCAAGAAATTAGTGGACACCACACTTTATCACATATAGAGCGTGAATACGAATTGAAGATAGATGACTCGAAACAAATAGTTTGATCTCTCAATGAAGAAGTAGTCCTTGATAAGTCATGAGTCACTGTCATCATCGATACAGTCATTGGTAATATCTAGAACGATTAATCTTTTTGAAAATGTATCATTAATTACTATAACAAACATCGATTTGTTGAACTGTGTCAAGAATTTGGAAGTGATTAAAATCATACTATAAGTTCACGTTGATAGTAAAAAAAAATTATGCAAATTATAATAATATTTAGATTCATCGTCAAAGAGATTAAAGCGACGAAAATATTTTGGAGAACACATTAAATATGTGGAAAGTCAACAATAATAATAAGGACTTCAAATATATATATATATGAAAGATTTTTAGAGAGTGAAAAACATGCTCCACAATCAGTTAGGTATCACTCTAGAAAAAGGCAAGAACATCTTAATCAGGCAGGGCATATTTCAAACTTAAATCCGGATGAGTATCGATGTGGATGACAATAAAATACACTTTCCTCCAATAAGATGAAAGGTAACGAAGAGAAAGAGCGAATCCAAAGAGAGAGAGTGACAAAATGAAATAAAATATCGACACAAATTGACAATATATTAAAGAATATCAAATACAAAAATTGACGAAGCAAAGATCATTAAAATTTTTATGAAGGATATTAGAGAGATAACACCTAATCAGCGTGATATAAATATGTTTAAGTTGATCTGTATATATTGTTTTAATTTCTGTCGCTTATTTCATGTTTGCAATATTTATGTAATTCATTTTTAAATTATCAATATTATTCGATGTTAATAATTATATAAATTTAAAAAATTAATGGTAACTATTACAAACAAGGGTTACATTATTTATATATAATGCAAAATAAAAATATAGAGTGAAATCTATAAAAAATTTATTGAAAAGTCTTTTGATAATAAAGAGATACGAGATTTTTTTTTTTTGATATTTTTTTTTAAAAAAAAATCTATAAAGGTTGTAACATTCTTGGTAATCAGAATCGTAACCGTCAAAACCATATTAAAAAAAAAAAGTAAAAAGATATTTCAGTATTTTTTTAATAAAAATATCTTTATTCTAACGTTATTATACAAATATATTATACTTGATATGTAAATCATTTTTTTAATTTAACTTAGTCAAGATATTACTTTTAAATAAAAAAAATATTTTACTAAATTGGTTAAAAAAATTTAAAATTTGATAATAAAAAAATCTCTTTAATAATATTAAAAATATTGATACTGTCCGAAAATGAACAGCTGGCCAAACCAGTGGAAATGGTAGCCCAGGAATATTTGACCCAAGAGGAAGGATCGCGAGAAGGGTGCAAGAGAGGTTCGATCCAGGGCCGAGGTTGACAGGGGTGGTTACGAGAAAGGGGACCACCAAGCCCCAGAATGGGAGATGGCGAACAAAGATATATATAAGTGTAGGGCCAGGCCACTTGGTCGACTCGTCCACCAACCACCTCGTTATGATCTGAGGCTAGGCCACTTGGCTGCCTCGTCCACCAGCCACCCAGTTGCACTCTGAGGCCAGGCCACTCAGTCGCTTCGTCCACTAGTCACCTGGCTATGTTCTAAGGCCAGTCCACTCAACCTCCTTGTTCACTAGCCACCTAGTTGTGCTCTGAGGCCAAGCCACTCGGCCGCCTCATCCACCATGATCTGCACAGAGGTGTTTGAGACCACAGTGGTTTCATCTGCGTAGAGGTGGTTTTCTTCGTTACCTCCAAGCTCCATGATATGTTTCAAAGATTTGAAGGACGTCTTTCTCCAACATTTTGCTGGCTAAAAGAGGTACCAGTAAACAACTTTTAGTCTGCTTCATCTGAAGCAAGGGCCGACGGAGTCCTTGCGGAGTTATATTCACTGACTCACTAAAGTTGCCCGGGAGGTCCCAAATTGTCACCCTGGATGTCTTGATGGTCGCCATATCTCACGGGTTGAGGGAGGGACCTTTCCTCAGCTCCCTTCTCAAGAAACCCCCCTGTGGGGTATGGTGGGCTCTTCAGTCGAGTTGAGAGGTGCATTAACGAAGAGGACACAATGAGGACTCACCGATCTGCTAAGGGGCCTACCCCCACTCCTGGGGACTAGATTTGACACCCCCATTAGACGAGCTTTTCCAAAATCGAATCACTATCCACCAATCCCACAGGAGGCCCCTCTCACAAGACCTTTGAGAATCATGGCGATGGAAGTCTTGCCCCCACCCCGTACGACCCTTGAACATGTCGTGGAAGCTTTCAAGGGGTATGGAGTTCTCCACAGACCAAGAGATTATGCAAGTTCCCCTCGAAATCCCCTCACTCTACTCTTCTGCAGGTATCATATGGAATGCAACCATACCAGCGAACAGTGCTATGGATTGAAAAAAAGAAATGGACTGTATTCGACGAGATCATCCCCATCTGCAACAACTCGGGGAGATGGACACGGAAGGGAAAGTACCCCTCAGGGCCCCTCGCCCTGGGCCTTATGTCAGGAGAGGTCTGTCGCTCCCCAGGAGGAACAACCCGTGACCCCAAACCAAGGAGAGGTTCCCCAAGAGACAGACCAAAGTAGAGGTGATGCACGCAAATTGAGTCTTCAACTATGTGACTAAAGATCGAACTTGCGCTCAACTCCGGTAAGTGCATGATTGTCATCAAGTAATAAAATAATATCGATCCTACAGGGACTGATACTCAATTACCTATCTATTCGGTGGTTACGATTGTCTAGATTTGATCTTAGATAGGAAAATTACTCTATCCTTGTTTTACGACGAACTAAGCTTAAGGGTTGGTGTCATGAGGAGAGAGAGAAAAAGTTTGACTCAAGTTCAGAGGAGATTCCAGGACTTCGATTTCACCTATGTTGTGTTGAACATGTCATCTACGTATGTTCCTAAGTTTTATGTGATTGAGTTTTGTAGATGGACCATCTTGCGTAAGCCCCGTGAACTCTTGGAACTACCCGAGCATTACCTACCCAACCAAGAGATTCCCTTTCGGATCGACAGAGCTTAGGAGGTTACTAACAATGGGTTGCCTCTTTCACATGGTCCCACAACCCCTCCAAGTTGTTATCTCCTACTTCGCGGCCTCTAGATGGAGTAGGTTCTTTGAGATCTAGGATGTCCTATGTTCTCCCTATGAAAGGTGGACCTTCTTTTATGTCCCACTCTTTCGCTTCTTAAATCCTATGATACCGGGGAAAAGTCACCTTCTACTTCCTTTTTAGATTACCCTAAATTGCGGTATGAATACTTGGGACATCCATATTGACTATGCATAGTAGAATAAGAACAAAACCAAACATCTTCATCAAACTAGGAATCATAAGTTGCATAAAATCAAAAGAATTCAAAAATCATGGCAAGACATGGTTCAACATACAAAGGTTACTCTCTAATCCTAGAATCTAGGGATCTACTCCATACACATTAAGAAACAAACATAAGACATTGAAATTAATGGATTACAACAAACAATATCTGAACTAGAAATAAACACATCATGCTTTGGTTAAAATAGCATCTTGGATCCTCCTCTTTATGACAAACTCTTACCGTCGACCTTGAATCTCCTTGCTCTTCTCCTCCAAATCTTTTTCTTATGGTGCTTGTTAGGGCACTTGCTGTCCTCCTATTCTCCTTGTGCTCCTTCCTTTTTATTGAGGTAGCCCTAACTTTCCATAAATGGGCAAAAATCTATCACCTCGAATTTTACGGCAATGCGATACGACCATGTGTATTTCACACGACCAGGCCATGTCACATTGGAAAACTCAGCTAGCAAAAAGACACAATCGTGTGTCTTGCTAGAAAATTGCACGATCTTCATTCTATCTGTGAGGGAGCATTCCCGCATCTTGGGGGCATGGCTAAAGCATGTTCCTCTTCATTCAGTCTACGCAAGAACCTTCATTTATCTTCAATTATTTGCCCTATCAGGAGGAAAAACAACAAAAGCATATTTTCGAACAAGAAAATAACTATAATGTGCAATGTAAGCAAATATGTAAGAAATATCATTTAAATGCAATAATATGTATGCCAAAATAACAGATAATACTCTATGTAAAATGCACACATCAAGCGAGATGCCAGTCGCTTCGGAAGACATCCCGACTCGGGGTGTCATCAGCATGATAGTAGGAGAGCCTACCGACAGAGATTCTAATTGGGCGCAGAAGTCATATGCCCGCTTGATGGAAAATCTAGTTATAATGGAGAGTCGAGTTGCCCAGGAGGCCCCTCCCATCAGCTTCAGCCCGACTGACTTGGAAGGTATTCTATTCCCTCATAATGATGCCCTAGTAATTAAGGTCACAATTGCTAATTATGAAATAGTCTGAGTCTTAGTAGACTCGGGAAGTTCGATTAACGTTCTCTTTCAAGAAGCTTTCAACCAGATGCGACTGGGGGGCGCCTACTCGGAATTGGTGTCCATGCCTTTATTTAGATTTGTAAGTGCATATGGTGCATCTTGTAGGGTAGATATCCTTAACCCTCACCTTGGGGAGAGGGTCGAGGCAAAGGACCAACATGATAACTTTCCTGATAGTGGATGCTCCTTCGGCTTACAATAACATTTTGGGTCATCCCTTCCTCTTGGATTTCATCGCGCGGTCACCTCGCTTGATCATTAGAAGGTTAAATTTCCAATGGGACACTTGGTGGGGGAGGTCACTGGTGAACAGAAGGTCATGCGAAGCTGTTACGTAGAAATGGTCAGGGTCGATCAGAAAAGGGCTTGGATCAATAACCCCAAAGGGTAAATCCCACTCGGAGAGGAAGTCCATATGTTGGAGGAACCTGCCCTGAAGCAGAGTGCTCTAGAAGAAGGAGAGCCCGTGTAGATCTATGAAGGCAAAGTGACTCGGATAGCAGTCGGACTGGATGTGGCGGCGGAGCTTGTTGCCTATCTACAGAGGAACTCGGACATTTTCGCTAAAGACGTCCATGAGCTGACGGGAATCGATCCGACTATGGTTGAGCATCATCTAAACATCACCCCGAGGAGTGCACCCCTGTTAAATAAAAGAAGCGACATTTCGAGTTGGAGAACGACAAAGTGATAGCCGAGGAGATAGAGAAATTGTTGCTGGCTATACATGTAAGAGAGATACAATTTCCTGAGTGGATGTCAAATATGGTTTTGGTCCTGAAACCATCAGGATAGTGGCACATGTGTATTGACTTTTGTGACTTGAATAAACATTCCCTAAAGACTGCTGTCCTTGCCTCACATCGATCAATTGGTAGATTTTATGGTGGGCTATGAAGTAGTGTCGCTTATAGATGTTTACCAAGGACATCATCAAATTCCTTTGGCCCAAGAGGAATAGCAACTGTTACCTGGGGGACATGGAATGGCAGGAAGTGCATTGATGGGAGGCAGGGAGGAAGAACGGCAGGAAGGTAGAATAGCGACTATCGTCGGTGAAGGGTTCCCCCATGAGCTCGAAGCTTCTTTGAGGAACTGCAATACCAGTGATTTCATTGCAACAGAAGAAAATAAAAACTCAGAAACTAAGAGTAGAAAGGAAAAAGGGGCACCTTATGAAGCCCCCAATGATGCTCTTAAAAAGGGGGACCATCCTGAAACCCTATAAAGGTGAAGGGGTAAAAAGGGAAACAAGAGCTCACTTGTATGAAATATTTGACAAAAAAGAAGAAGAAGAAGAATGGAGCAGTTGGAAGATGTAAAGGAGATCACCCTTCGGAGCTGATTCGACAAGGTCAGGCCATCTGTAAGCCCTGGACCTCCCGAGTCGGCAAGGCCAAGCCACCCGTAAGCACCGAACCTCTCGAGTCAGCAAGGCCAGATGACCCTTAAGCCCTGGACCTCTCGATGTGCTCTTATTCTCCATTCGGCAAGACCAGGCCACCCATAATCCCTAAACCTCCCAACATGCTCTTATTCTCTATTCGGCAAGGCCAAGCCATCCGTAAGCCTTGGACCTCCTGAGTCGGCAAGGCCAGGGCACCCGTAAGCCATGGACCTCCCAAGTCGACAAGGTCAAGCCACCTATAAGCCCTGGACCTCCCGAGTTGGCGAGGCTAGGCCACCCATAAGCCCTAGACCTCCGGACGTGCTCTTATTCTCCATTTGGTAAGACCATCCGTAAGCCTTGGACCTCCCGAGTCGGCAAGACCAGGTCACCCATAAGCCCTGGATCTCCCAAGTCGGCAAGGCCAGACCACCTATAAGCCATGGACCTCCCGAGTTAGTAAGGCCAGACCACCCATAACCCCTGGACCTCCCGACGTGCTCTTATTCTCTGTTCGGCAAGGCCAGGCCATCAGTAAGCCCTAGACCTCTCGAGTCGGCAAGACCAGATCACTTATAAGTCCTTGACCTCCTGAGTCGGCAAGGCCAGGCCACTTGTAAGACATGGACCTCTCGACATGATCTTATTTTCCATTGGACAAGACCAGGCCACCTATAAGCCCTAGACCTCCCGACGCGCTCGTATTATCCATTCGGCACAGACAGACCATACGTAAGCCTTGTACCGCCTGAGACATTCATGGTGTTTATTCTCTGACAACCCAACCCAACTCAAGCATAAGTTTAATGCCACCTACAACCACCATCTTCAACAAAGTCAACAAAGCAACAAGGCAAAGACATTCTGGCACCTGACGCTCCATTATTTGAGGCAAATCGTAAGTCCTCCAGATGCTTCTCTCCCTATGTGACAAAGAAGTGTGAATTCTTTTTTTTGAATTCTATCCTTCAAAAAAGGCATTATCTCTTCTTTTATACTTAACATTTCCTTCCTATGGAATTTTGTACATCTTATAAATACTCAAAACTTCAGTGGTTTTATTCCGCTCGGATGTGTTGAGATTAATGCTAAGGTCATAGTTAAGCCCCCCTCCTTTTCTTTCCTACCATCCCATCAATGTGAACATAGTTTAGCACATTGTTTTCTTCAAAAAAATATTCTCCCCAATATTTGGGAAGATATAACCAGTAGGGCAAATATGAGGGAAAACAACCTAGTCCCTCTACATGGGGGAAACACGCAAGTCTTAAATTATAAGGGGAATTAAAGAGAAGGCTAGAGGCAAGAAGCTGGACATTGGCCAAATACTCCCTCAGTGATATCATTAACCAAAAAACTTGGCCCGTAGCCTGTGGAGAAGCTAGTGTCATTTAGTTATCTCCTCCAACAATAGATAAAGCTACTTCCACTTCCCTTAATTAGTCCTGTAGAGTTGACACCATCTCGAGCATCATCTACTCTTGTAGGAACACCTCCGTAAGGTGGTAAGTTAGGATAGTGCGATGAAGGATCAGTTCTTCAACCCTACGGGTAGCCACCTCTAGTTGCACTGTCAACTCTACAACATTGGCTAGGCATGGGGTTGAAGGGTCCAATGTTTCTAGGGTCCAATGTTTCTGCTTGGGTAGAAGATTCTTTGGTGACTGTAGGGTCACCCTACAAATTGAGAGGAAGCAAGACCCATCGGGCAAGCCAATAATTGACATTGACCAGAGGCGTCAACTAGTACCTGAGGAGTGCGCCTATTATCAGAGCAGACAATAGTGAGGTGGGAGGATCCTTCAAAGAATCGTAAGATGATATCGATATGGAAGAAGGTGAAAGGGATGTATCAATAGAGGAATAAAGGGTTGCGAGACGTGCGGAGTGATAGTAAGAGTGCCAGACATTGCTCGTGGAGGGGGAACGCTGGCTTGTTGATGAAGGGGCTCGGGGGGTGAACCTACCTGGAGTAGTGGAAGATGCCAAGGCTAAAACTTTGGGGCGTAGAGGAGGGTTGGAGGAATCCTCAGGTGACACCATGAACAGGCTAAGGACTCATGGACAATGGCAGTCGAAAGAAGGGAGATTGAGGTCGTTTTATGGAGCAGCATCGGGGGGCTTTTTGTAGTTCCACTCGAAAGGTTCTCAAAACACATTGATAAAAGTAACAGTTACCTCACTCACAATGCCTTGAAACCCTAGGCAGCTAGGGCAGAAGGGTCGCACTGCTACTCACCCCTTTTCTAGAGAACCAAAAGGACATATGACCATACCTTGAAAGTTGAACCCTCTCTAGGATAGGGATGCTTTGAGTTATGAAGTAGATGGAAATTTGGAAGTGTTTTTATTAATAATAACCAAGGATACAACAAGGAGGCAAATAGGGATACATTTCCTTATTGATGCAAGTAAGACAAAATTTTATTGCCACTCATTGATTTCATGCTCGGGGCCCCAAGTATCGAACGCCAGTGTCGCTCTGAAGATCAACATAAGGTTTGGCAGATGTCGCGAGCTAACAGGGGAAGCTATCCTCCCTGGTGAAGGGACTTTAACTTTGGGGAACCTTATTTTTCTGTGCATCCATCACTTTTTCTTCCACTCGCTGTGTCTCCAACCTCGCTAAGAAGGAGATGGCCACCTCCTCCTCTTGAGATAGGTCCTCCAAATGGTGAATCACTACAGCTCGTTGGCATCCTAATACCTCCACCCGAGCTTCCATGATCCATAAATGAACCTCCTATTCTGAGATATGAGCAAGAGGGGGAAGCCTTGGAAGAGGTGCCTTCGTCAATCTTGATGCCTGCAAGATCCTGCAATACCCGAAAACAATATATATTGAGGTGGTTTTAAAGGATATCGTAGAAGCCATTGTAATTCTTTATGATAGTACCTCGGGAGAGATGGGTGCATAGGTGAGGTCAACAAAGGATGTACTAGGAGGTTGATCAACTGGAGTCATGCCATGGGAACTCTCGACCCTCGAAGCATGTTGAGGGCATATAGGCTGAGCTTCTAGAGCTAAGACATAAGGGGGAGAAGAGGAAGGAGGAGTACTCATGGTTGGTCTCAGACTTTGATAAAGATCCATAGAGACTCAGGACTAGGATACGAGGTAAGGAAAAGATGCTTCAGGGTAGATGGCTTGTGAAGGGCTCACCAAAGGGTTATCTTTATAGTCCCTTGAAGGAAAGTCGTCCAAGAGATGGATAGAGAATTTAAAGAACACAGCAAATGGTCTACCTACTCTCTCTTTATGAGGGAGTGGTTTATTAATGAGGAGAGTAAAGGAGGTCCACCAAATCCTCCTGACAAGAAACAACAATGGAAATTCATCGCCCTAGCTTGGATACTGGTGCCGACATTATAGTCGACTGATCAATCTTTCTACCCCTAGTGAAAGAAAATACAATTCAAAGAAAACATAATTGGTAGGTGTCCCACCCTAACATTAGGTCACTCACTACAAAAAGTCATACATCAAATAATTTGGCAGGGTACAAAGACATAGCCTCCTCATAACTCAGAAAGGAGGTGTCATCCCCCATGTGAAAAGAGTCCCGGTCAAGGAATTATTTGGCCGACCCGTCGAAGCCCATTTTGACAATAGAAGCCACCTTTGGAGCCAAGTTTCTCAACATTTGTTGCTCCCTTTCATGATAATGGATTTCCTCTGTCTCTGCTTGTAGAGCAAGGTGACCCAAAGTTTGTTGCTCTCTTCAAATGCCTTAGAATATTCCTGACCTATTCTCTCTAAGTTTTCTAAATATGTCAGTTGTAAGGATTTCAAGTGAGTAGAAAGATTAACCATATCAGAGGAGAGGGTAGAAGCCACCAACTAAAGATGAACCATCTAAGCGAGGATGGAAGGGAGTATATCCCCGAATTGATTCGGCGCCTCCGTCCGGGGGCAACCTAGGAAAAGGGTATGATCCCTCTCAGCTTCAGCTTTCATTTGCTACTTTGTTTCCAAAGATACCCGCGCTTGTAAGCGGGCCATCTCTACCTAGGCTTGCTCTTGAGTCGCCTCAGCTCCTGACAAATAAGCCCAACATACCGCCAACTCGGCAGCCAAGGAGTCATTCAATCGGTGAACTTATCTTGGTTTTGTTGTTCCAAAAGGAGAGATTCAACTAGCCGCTGAGCTTCCACCTCTGTCGCCTTCACTGAGAGAAGATGGGTCTGACATTGAGCTAATTCAGAAACCAGACATCTTTTCTTGGCCTTGCAACTCTGCCATCATTGAATTGACCCATCTAATATCTTTATCCCGGGCATCTTATAGTCCAACCACTTGTTTTTTAGATCATTGCAAGTCTGAAGCAAAGCCTTCTTTTCTTCTATCCATGTAGCTTCTTGCTAAGACGACTTAAATAATTGTCAATTCACTTTGTGTAGACGGGCCTCTTGTCGAGATTGATAGTCCGCTAGCTGATGAATTGATTCATCATAGTCCTTGGCCATCTGAATGAGCAAAAACAAAGAGTGAACATACGAGGAAAACCATAGAAGACGAATTCAGTAACTGAAGCTACTCCATGACATAGGTGCTCCAAGGGGGCTTATAACCGTACTTTGGTCAACAGGTACACCTCCTTAACGTAGTTGGCATGCATGGTGGAGCGGAAGGAAGCCACTTGGAGATCATTGAATGGAAGTGCAGAGGGCGCCTCTATTGGGGGTTGCACAGAAGCTAGGGGGGCTGGCTCCGAAGAAGGAGAACTCGAAAGACCACCGGGGCCCCCCGTCGATAAGATAGAAGGGTTGGGGTTATAAGGAATTATAGCCAAGGATGCAAAGGGTGACTCATAAGAAGAAGTAGGGGACAAGGGAAGAGTGAGAAGCAGAGATTTTAGAGGGTTGTTGTAGGGAGGAAGAGACTTGGCGCCTTCCAATGATGATGCAATTATTGAGGATCGATTGTTGCACTAGAGAGGGTGAATAGAGATTTTCGATTTCTTTGACCGTTCGTTCATATGCTCATATACAAATAGTTAGTATGCAATGAAAATACAAGCATACATAATAAAAACAAAAACAATACAACCACAAGACAAGATTTATGCGGTTCGAAACTAAAGTTCCTACTCCATGGGCGAGCTAGTGATCTATCCTCATTATGCCTTCTCCTTCTCGGCAACACACCGGAGGTGAAGAAATCTCGTACAAAAGAGATTACAATAAAATACAATAAGTATGCAAAGAAATAAGGAAATATAAGTAAAGAACACTTTACAATAAATCTTTGCTTAAGAGCTCTTTTGGCTGCTTTGGATTGCTCTTGAAGGTCTAGAATGCAACAACACTTCCCCTTCAAAATCGCCCCAAAAACACTTGCAAAATTCTCCCCAACCTGTTCCTTTTATAATCTACTGCTAGTTCATTTTGCGCCTAGCAGTCGACTGTCAGAAGGCACCAATCAACTGCTCGCATATTCGTTGTCTCACAATGGCTTAATCCACGTTGGCTTACCATGCAATGGATATCCCAACAGTCAATTGCCCTTACTAGCAGTGGACTATTGCACCACCAATCAACTGCTATAAGCCAACAGTCGATTGCTATAAGTCAGCAGTCGACTGTCGAACAATTTGTGTCCTGGCCACTTAATTCCAGTCGACTAGGATGCCAAGAATCCATGTTTAGACTTTACGCTACCAAAACCTCACCCTTGGACTTCTTTACCAAGGTCCACTTGGACTTTACGCCGTCAAAACTACAATGTTGGACTTATGCTGCCAAGACCTCACCCTTGGACTTTCTTGTCATGATCCATTTGGACTTACGCCGCCAAGACTATTTGCTTAGACTTTACGCTATCAAAATCACATTCTTGGACTTTTCCATTGCTAAACCTTAATGCTTGGACTTTCACCGCTAAGACGATACACTTGGACTTGCATGGCTAAGACCATTCTTGAACTGTCCATGTCAAGTATCCAAACTTAGACTTTTCATGTCAAGTATCCAAACTTGAACTTTCGAGGTTGATTGCTCCAACAATCCTTCCTAAATAATCTTTCCCATATGACTTTGGATATCCCAATATCCACTTGTCATATGTCCAACATATGGTCAAACTATATTATTAAATAATGGTCAAACTCATTGTCAAACATCAAAACCCTATTCAAGTCTCACTCGAGTTTGGTTAACATTAACTTAGGGAATATTGCACTAACAATTTCTCCCTTTTTTATGTTTGATAATACCTTTAAGTTGGACTAATAATAATCCAAACTTAACTCTTCCAATGCTAAAGCATAGTGAAAGTTTACCTAACTTAAACTTCACTTCTTCCCCTTTGGCATATATCAAAAAGCCTACCAAAGTTTTGAATGTTTCATCTCCCATGAGATCCTACATTCTCCTCCTTGGTTCAAAGTCATCTAGGTTGTCTTCACTCTTCCTAGTGATAAATTTCATATCATTAAATGAGAGGCAATCTGTAATGAAGATAGCTAAACCCTCATTTCCCCCCTTTGTAATCAAAATTGCATCCATCATCCGTTGATGGACACACTCTCTCTAAAGGCTTGCTCTCCCTTGACCATTGCACCAACAATATCCTTGGAGAGTTCCTAAGTATATAGGAAATTTAAACACTATTTACGAGGTTGGCAGTTTAAACGCTATTCCTAAGTAGATCGAATTCCATCTTCGTACGAATTCAACGCTATTCACCCCCCCCTCTAGCGGCGTCAAATCTCCAACAAGTGGTATCAGAGCAAGGTTGCTCTTCAACGGATTAACAACCGGGAGCAAGACGCTAGAGGGTGAAGATGGAATTCCAAGACAAGCTTGGATGGGATATCAACACACATATCCCTTATACCTTCTATGGACAAGAAGGATTCAATCAATGGAAGGTGAGGATTGAAGAATTCTTGATGATGAAGGACTTTGAAGAGTGGGGCATTTTGATGGAGGGATTTCAATATCCAAAAGGGCCCAAGGGAGGAATTCTCAAGATGAAGAAGTGGACCAAGGAACAAATCCAAGAGTTCGAAAAGAATACAAAGGTAATTAAATTCTTGGTTGATTTGATTCCTAATAAAATTATGTGTGAGCTAGGTGAGTACAAGGATGCCAAAGAGCTTTGGAGTCAAGTGGCAAAATATCATGAAGGCTCACAACCGGTCCAAGAGGAAGAGACCGAAGAGGCTAATGCATCATCCTCACAAGGAAGTGAGGATTCGGAGGTTGATAGGGAATCAACATCCGGATCAGAAGAGGTGGAGGAAGTGGAAGAAGCATCCACCTCAAGGATTGAGGGGGAGGAGATAACTTTCACACCGGAACATCAAGAAGAAGCTTCGACATCCGGTCAAGATGAAGAAGCCCAAAGTCCAATTCCGATCTCCATTGACCTAGGTAACTCAAACATATGTGTTAATAATAAAATGCATATAATATGTTTTGAGTGTAGGGAAACCGGGCACTATAAGAGCAAGTGCCCAAAGAAGAATAGGAAAGCTCCACCGGCTCTAAAGGTCAAGGATGTCGGTCCCTCAACGCAAAAGAGCAAAGAACAAGTAATTTGCTTCAAGTGCCGACAACCGGGACATTTCCGGAGTCAATGCAAAAAGGGGGAGAAGAAGGGGCAAAGGGGAGCATCACAAGTAGGGGGAGCTACTAAGGCTAACCCTAAGGTATATCAAGTTAATAATGCTCTTTCTTTAGTTAATAGACAAAAGCATGCTAGAAATTTCAATTCCCTAGCAATTTGCCATGAAAAGCATGCTAATAGAAATAAATACTTTTGTTTAGGAGCTAAAAATATTCACTTAGATAATAGGGAGAAATTTGGGACTAATGTCCCTAAAAACAACTTATCTAAGGACAAACCTAGGTCAAATAACTCTAAAAAATTTTTACCTAGGGAGACAATTAGAAAGGTGCAAGAGCACCTAGGTCTAAACCCTAAATGGACTAGGCATATGCCTAGGAAGTCCAATGCCCAAGATTTAAATCAAAATTCTAAAATCGGGCAATTAGAAAAGGAAAATCAAGTCTTGAGGTCAAGACTTGAAAAACTTGAAAAGACCCTTAAGGTTATGCAAAATCAAATGCAAGGGTCAATTAGTCAAACTTCTAGGTCCAAAAGTCAAAGTCAACACCTGAGACCTAAGAGTCAAAAGTCAACCAAGGGCAAGCAAGGTTTGGGTCACAAACCTAAGCCTAAGGTGGCTTACCATAGTGTTCCATTTGATTATGGAACACAAACTAGGTCTAGGAAGACCAAGGTCAATAGGGAAGTCATCCCTAGAATTGACCAAAGGGTGTGCCTAGTGGCTAGGGTTTCAAGGAAACTTAGGGTGGCCACTAAGAAGGTTGCAAGGGTAGTTACCCCTAGAGTCAACCTAGGTAAGACCCAAATGACCAAGGCTAATAAGTCTAGGAGGGTCATTAGGAAGGTATCTAGGGAGGTTATCCCTAAGGAATACCTAATTAACCCTAGGAGCTCAAATCGGTTTTGGGTTCCTAAGAGCGTGATTGATTCACGCTAGATGGGTTAGGGTGTGCCAACCTTAAATGGATGGGTAGCTAACTCAACCATGGCAAAGGTGACACTTTAGGTTATTTTCAAGGTTATGGATACCTTGGAAATAGATTTGAATTATCATCCTAAAAGATTTTAGGGTGTGCCAATATTATTTGAGAAGCTTGATAAAATGGTCAAATTGGCACAATTTAGGTTTAGAGGTCGTAGTGTGCCATTTTGGGTTTTTGGCACACTTGGGAAAATTTAGGTTAATATGGCAAAATATACTTAATTATATCAAATGACAATTAATATTAAAATTTAGGTATTACTACACCTATATATTTTATATGTCATGCTTTGTTTGTCATATAACATGTCATGACATCATACTTATTTTTAATCATTCTATATGTCATGTACATGTTTAAGATTAAGGCTTTAAATGTCATGTGTTTTTAGATTTCATCTTATGCCATGACATCATGATTATGAGCATGTGTTTATCTATATCATCTCAAATGCCATAATCACTCATGCATTTAAGATAATTTGATTAAAATTGATTTAAGGACTATGGCATGACTTGGAGTCCCATTTATAAGGGAATCAAGTAGGGTTGCCTTAGAAAAATACATGAAATCCTAGATTAGGGAGAACAAAACCCACATCTCACATCCAATTGACATGTATGTGTATTTATACACCCTAGATACATGTGAGATGCTAGGATATGAGTTGAGTTCAAGGTACATAGTTTTTGCATCTAGTTGAACCAAAACTCATCTAATTTTATTAGTGGATCATTGGGAGAGCATGTGTACAAGTCATGTACATAGAGCCCAAGGAATATGATCCAAAATAAGGTTTTGAAAACTTTTTAAAATCATTTTGAAAAACCTTGGTGAAGTCTATCTTTTGATAGCAATCACCATTGATGAAGTTGATACAAAATAGGGCCAAAACATTGAAAATTTCAATGGTTTTGAGTTTTGTATCAAACTCACTATTTTATGGGTAAAATAATTTTCAAATATTTTTCACCCATTGTGTGTGTCATAAGTATTATACGTATGAATTTTCACGATTTTTCGAATTACGTATAATTATTTATGAATTTTCAAAATTCATTTTAAAATTGAGATTTTCGATTATCGATCGGCCTCTGTGGCGATCGATGTGAGTGGTAGTCGATCGACATCGTCAGCGAGTCAAGCAGTCCGATTTGGGTTAACAAGGTTTGTTTAGCCCGTGTTCAGCTATGGAAAAAGTTCCTAATCACTTCTAACCCTAGGATATGCTTTAGAAAGCATTATAAAGGGTGAAAATCCATTGGATATAGATTAGGAGATGTGTTAGGTCAAAATATCAAATTTAGGGTGAGTGAAAGTTCTATGTTGAACTTAGAACCTTAATTTTGATGGTTTAGAGTTCCTATTGGCTTAGGGGCTTCCCAAGGACATTGTTGGTGCAATGGTCAAGGGGGAGCAAGCCTTTAGGGGGAGTTATCCATCTTGGGATGATGGATGTGTTTTTCTCCTTGGAGAGGAGAAGTTATTGGGAGAGTATCATCAATTGGGAAAATTGATGGGTTTTTGATACCCAATTTGGAAATTGAGAGAGATTATAGGATTGCCTCTCTTGAGTAATATGAGACTTATCACTAGGACGATGGTAGGCATCCTAGATATTTTTAGGTCAAAAAGGGGGAGATTGTAAGATCTCATTGGGACATGAGACATTGACCTCCTTGGAGAGATAACCTTTTTGATGTTAGTCAAAAAGGGGGAGAATGTTTGGGGGAGAACATTTGGAGAGTGTTTACCAATTTGGGATAATTGGTAAGGGATTTGAGTTAGTGGTCTAACTCAAATGATTTGTTTGGTTTTTGTCAAACATCAAAAAGGGGGAGATTGTTGGTGCAATCGGCCCAGGTCACGATTGACCAGGACTCGAGTTTGACTCGAGTGATGTTTTGATATTTCGACAAAAACATATGACAATGTAATTGTCATGGGAAAGTCCAAGTGGAACACTTGGCATTTGGTAAAATCCAAGTCTTGAGTACTTGGCATGAAAAGTCCAAGTGGGACACTTGACACATGAAAAGTCCAAGCATGGGTCTTGGCAAGGTAAAGTCCAAGTCATGGGTACTTGGCATGAAAAGTCCAAGTGGGATACTTGGCGCATGGAAAGTCCAAGTCATGGGTACTTGGCATTTGGGAAAGTCCAAGTCTTGAGTACTTGGCATGAGAAGTCCAAGCATGGGTCTTGGCAAATGAGAAGTCCAAGCATGGGTCTTGACAAATGGAAAGTCCAAGCATGGGTCTTGGCAAATGGAAAGTCCAAGCATGGGTCTTGGCATGGAAAGTCCAACATGGGTTGGCAAGGGAAAGTCCAAGCTTGAGTCTTGGCATTTGAGAAGTCCAAGGGTTTGATATTGGCAGCGTAAAGTCCAAGCGGGAGTCTTGGCAGCATAAGACCAATGGTTGGCGGCGTAAAGTCCAAGCGGAGTCTTGGCGGCGTAAGTCCAATGTGCCTTGGTGGTGTAGACACCGTTAGCATGACATAGCTGAGGGAAGCACCTGGAGGCTAGCGCGATGGATGAACAAGTCATGGATGACTTGGAGGGATCCGAGAGGCGTGAGGCTAATGGAGGTGGCTAGAAGGCTTAGGTCTAGGCTAAGGGTGGTCTAGCAAGTATGGGGGCACCATACTTGGGTTAAAATCTCACTCATTGGGCGATGATCACTGATGTCTATAATGATACCACGTGGTGATCATTGCCGATCGCCGCAGAGCACGAGAATGCTCCGTGGCCGTGGGCGATCGATTACGCTGGTGGCGATCGGCGCCAAGAGATCCGTTGGAGTTTTTCCAGCGTGGATCGATCCGTTGTCTCACGACAACAGTGGCATCAGTCGACTGATGACTTATGGCAGTCGACTGATAGGCAAAAATCCAGCCCGACGCAAGTTATAAAGGCAGCTCGGAAGGAGGGTTTTTGCAAGCGATTTTCTTGGGCGAAATTGAAGGGGGAAGTTGGTGCTTTCCAGTCCTTCAAAGCTAGTTCAAGGCAATCAAAGATCAAGCAATCCAAAGTTCTTGTAAAGTTGTTTTTCCTTTACTTGCATTGTATTTCTTACTTGTATTTGATTGTATCTTGTGTATTACTTAGTGTAATCTTTGTACGAGGTTTCTCCACCTCCGACTTGTGTTGAGAAGGAGTATTTGTGATTAGCGAGTGCGTGTGCATCACTAGGGCTCTTTAGAGCTCGATCCATGGAGTAGGAACCGTTCGGTTCTGAACCACGTTATATCCTTGTGTTCGTGATTGTATCTTTTCGTTATTGCTTTTATTATTTCTATTCCACTGCGCATAACGAGTTTTGTAGAGATGATCGCGAACGAATTCCATCTTCGTACGGGCACATCGCTATTCACCCCCCCCCTCTAGCCGTTCCAATATTCCTAACAACCCCTTGGACTTCTCAAATGCTAAGACTCAATCTTGGACTTTCCCTTGCCAACCCATGTTGGACTTTCCATGCCAAGACCCATGCTTGGACTTCCCTTGTGCCAAGTACTCAAGACTTGGACTTTCCTAAATGCCAAGTGTCCCACTTGGACTTTCCATGTCAAGTACCAATGACTTGGACTTTACCTTGCCAAGACCCATGCTTAGACTTTCCCATAATCACATGGTCAACCCTAGTCAACCATCAAAGTCTCCCTCGAGTCAAACTCGAGTCTGGTCAATTATAACCTGGGTCGATTGTATAAACAATCTCCCCAAAACATTAACCGACATCAATGTCAACTTACTTTGTCAAACCACTTTGTCGAACATTAAAACATCACTCGAGTCAAACACGAGTCTAGTCAATCGTGACCTGGGCCGATTGCACCAACAATCTCCCCCTTTTTGATGTTTGACAAAACAAACCTTGAGTTAGGCCACTAACTCAAAATCCCTTACCAATTTTTCAAATTGGTAATTTAACCTTCTCCCCCTTTTTGACATATATCAAAAAGGTTATCTCTCCAAGGAGGTCAATGTCTCATGTCCCAATGAGATCTTACAATCTCCCCCTTGATCCAAAAATACCTAGGATGCCTACCATCTTCCTAGTGATAAGTCTTATATCACTCAAGAGTATACTCTCTCCCAATTTCCAAATTGGATTTCTTAAAATCCCATCAATTTTCCCAATTGATGATACTCTCCCAATAACTTCTCCCCCTTCAAGAAGAGAAACACATCCATCATCCCAAGATGGATAACTCCCCCTAAAGGCTTGCTCCCCCTTGACCATTGCACCAACAATGTCCTTGGGAAGTCTCTAAGGCAATAGGAACTCTAAACCATCAAAATAAGGTTTTAAGTTCAAACATGAACTCTTCCACCCTTAAATTTGATACTTTCAACCAACACCTCTCCAAATCCATATCCAATGGATTTTCACCCTTTCTAATGCTTCCCAAAGCATATCCTAGGTTAAGTGATTATTTGTTTTTCCCGAATACCAACTACTTACAAGAATCACCGATCACATACATCATCGATCATTATCAAAGCGAATGATCATAATCGAAATTCGAATTTCAGCTATTAGAATCGAATTTTAAAAAGTCATAAGTAATTCTACGTATATCGAAAAAACACGAAATTTGATACGTATATTACTTATAGTCAATACAATGGGTGAAAAATATTTAAAAATTATTTTACCCATAAAATATCGAAATTGATACAAAATTCAAAAATGAAGAAAAACTTCAATGTTTTAGCTCACTTTGTATCAATCTCATCAATGGTGATTGCTATCACAAGATAGGCTTCACCAAGGTTTTCTAAAATAATTTTAAAATGTTTTCAAAACCTTATTTTGGATCATATTCCTTGGGCTATATGTACATGACTTGTACACAAGCTTTCCCAATGATCCACAATTGAAATTAGATGAGTTTTAGTTCATCGAGATGCAAAAACTATGCACCTTGAACTCAACTCATATCCTAGCATCTCACATGTATCTAGGGTGTATAAATACACATACATGTCAATGTGATGTGAGATGTGTATTTTTTTCTCCCTAAACTAGGGTTTCATGCATTTTTCTAAGGCAACTCTACTTGATTCCTTTATAAATGGGACTCCAAGTCATGTCATTGTCCTTAAATCAATTTTAATCAATTAAATGCATGAAATGATCATGGCATAATAATAGCAAAAATAAAATATGACCAATGATCATGATGTCATGATATATGATATAAAACTAAAGCACATGACATTTAAATCCTTAATCCTAAAAACATGATCATGACATATAAATGCTAGAAATAAATATGATGTCATGACATATTATATGACAAATCAAGGCATGACAAATAAAAAGTATCGGTATAATAATACCCAAATTTTAATATTAATTGCCTTTTGAGATAATTAAGTATATTTTTGCCATATTCCTATTAATCTCCTTAGCGTGTCAAAAGCCCAAAATGACACACTATGACTTCTAAACCTAAAATGTGTCAATTTGATCATTTTATCAAACTTCTCAAATAATATTGGCACATCCTAAAATCTTTTAGGATCAAAGCTCAAATGTATTTCCAAGGTAACCATAACCTAGAATGTCACCTTTGCCATGGTTGAGTTAATTACCCATCCAAACAAGGTTGGCATACCCTAAACCCATTTAGCGTGAATCAATCACACTCTTAGGAACCCAAAATCTATTTGAGCTCTTAGGGTTAATTAGGTATTCCTTAGGGATGACTTCCCTAGATACCCTCCTAATGACCCTCCTAGGCTTGGTAGTCTTGGTCATTGTGGTCTTGCCATGGTTAACCTTAGGGATTGCCTCCCTAATAACCTTCTTAGTGGTCACCCTAGGTTTCCTAGAAACCCTAGCCACTAGGCACTTACCATGGTCAACTCTAGAAATAACTTCCCTATTGACCTTGGTCTTTCTAGACCTAGTTAGTGTTCCATAATCTAATGGAACACTATGATAAGCCACCTTAGGCTTATGTTTGTGACTCAAACCTTGCTTGCCCTTGGTTGACTTTTGTTCCTTAGGTCTTAGATGTTGACTTTGACTTTTGAACCTAGACTTTTGCTCATTTGACCCTTTAACTTGATTTTGTATATTCCTAAGGGTCTTTTCTAGTTTCTCAAGTCTTGACCTCAAGACTTGGTTCTCTAATTCTAATTGCCCAATTTTATAATTTTGATTTAATCCTTGGGCATGAGACTTTCTAGGCATATGCCTAGTCCATTTAGGGTTGAGACCTAGATGCTCTTGTACCTTTCTAATGGTTTCCCTATGTAGGATTTGTCTAGAATTGTTTGACCTAGGATTGTCCTTAGGTAAAATATTTCTAGGGACATTAGCCCCAAATTTCTCCTTCTTCCTAAGGTTGACTTTCTTAGCTCCTAAACAAAAATCCATATTCCTAGCATGCTCTTTATGATAAATTACAAGAGAATTAAAATTTCTAACATGCTTTTTGACATTTAAACTAGAAGATGCATTACTAAAATATACCTTAGGGTTAGCCTTAGCTCCCCCTACTTGTGATGCTTCTTCTTGGGTCTTTTTGCTCCCCCTAGGGCATTGGCTTCTATAGTGCCCCTTTTGATGGCACTTGAAGCATACTACGTGTTCCTTGTTTTTGATGGTTGGGGGACCGACTTCCTTTGATTTTTCTTGACTTTTAGGTGCCGGAGGAGTCTTCTTAACCTTCTTTGGGCACTTGCTCTTGTAGTGTCCATACTCCCTACACTCAAAACACATTATATGGATTTTATTTGAAATTAGAGTGTTTGAGTTACCTAGGTTAATGGAGACCGGAATTGGATTTTGGGCTTCTTTATCTTGACCGGATGTCGAAGCTTCTTCTTGGTATTGCTCCGGTGTTGAGGATGGTCTCTCCTCCTCAATCCTAGAAGTGGATGTTTCTTCCACTTCTTCCACCTTTTTTGATTCAGATGTTAATTCCCTATCAACCTCCGAATCCTCAAGCTCTTTAGATGATGATATACTTGCTTGAGCTTGAGAGGGTGAGCGCTCTTCTTCTTCTTCTTCTTCTTCTTGGATTGATGATGAATTTTCATGAAGCTTAGCCAAATCGATCCATAGCTCCTTGACATCCATGCACTCACCTAGGCTACACAAGAAGTCATTAGAAATTAAATCAAAAATGAAATTGATTACCTTCTTGTTTTTCTCAAATCTTTGGAGTTGATCTTCACTCCATTTCTTCTTCTTGAGGAAGCCACCCTTTGGTCCTTTTGGATATTCGAATCCTTCCATTAATATGGACCATTCCTCAAAATCCTTCATCATCAAAAATTCTTCAATTCTTCTCTTCCAAGAATTGAAGCCTTCTCGTCCATAGAAAGTATATGGGACCAGCGTGTTGATATCTCATCCTAGTTGTTCTTGGACTTCCATCTTCACCCTCTAGCTTCTTTAGCTCTCGGCGGTTAGTCCGTAGAAGAGCCCCAGGCTCTTATACCAATTGTAAGTGATTTGAGGCCGCTAGAGGGGGGGTTAATAGCGTTGTGCTCGTAAGATGATGGAAATCTTTCGCGTTCGTCTCTACAAAACTCGTTATACGCAGCGGAATGATAATAATAAAAACAATAACGAAGTAAGACAAACACGAACACACAAATACACAAATATTTAACGTGGTTCGAAATCACACGGTTCCTACTCCACGGATCGGGCTCAAACGAGCCCTAGCGACGCCACAAGCACACCACTATGTAATAACTCCTTCTCGGAACAATCCAGAGGTGGAGAAACCTCATACAATGTATACAACAGTAATACAATGAAAATACAAGCAAATACAATGGAATATAATGCAATACAAGTAAAGAAAAAACTTTACAAATGCTTTGGATTGCTTGCTTTTGGTTGCTTGAAGAATGGCCTTGGAGACCCTGATTTGCAGCAACAAATCACCCCAAGGATGCTCAAGAAACCATGTGTAAAAACCCTCCTGTCGAGCTCCTTTTATCCTTCCGCGTGACCTGAATTTCCGCCTATCAGTCTACTGCCATAAGGCACCAGTCGACTGATGTCACTGTTGTCATGAGACAACGATTCGATCCACGCTGAAAAAACTCCAACGGATCTCCGCGATTGCCAACATCGCGCCGATCGCCACGCCATACTGACCGCCTACCGACTACGGAGCGCTCGCGTGCTCGTTCGAACCATCACGATCGATCAGCAGAATGATCAAGCACCAATGAGCAATGATCGGCAAAGATATTTTTAGCCCCAAGTCAGCAGTCGAACTCAAGTCGACTCATGGCAGTCGAACCGGCCATATTGCTAGTCGACTGTCAACCTCAAACATGAGGTTTTAACCCAAGTATGGTGCCCCCATACTTGCTAGACCACCCTTAGCCTAGACCTAAGCCTTCTAGCTACCTCCATCAGCCTCACGCCTCTCGGATCCCTCCAAGTCATTCATGACTTGTTCATCCATCGCGCTAGCCTTCAGGTGCTTCCATCGGCTATGTCATGCTAACGGTGTCTACACCGCCAAGGCACATTGGACTTACGCCGCCAAGACTCCGCTTGGACTTTATGCCGCCAACCATTGGACTTATGCTGCCAAGACTCCACCCTTGGACTTTACGCCGCCAATATCAAACCCCTTGGACTTCTCAAATGCCAAGACTCAAGCTTGGACTTTCCCTTGCCAACCCATGTTGGACTTTCCATGCCAAGACCCATGCTTGGACTTCCCTTGTGCCAAGTACTCAAGACTTGGACTTTCCCAAATGTCAAGCATCCCACTTGGACTTTCCATGCCAAGTACCCATGACTTGGACTTTACCTTGCCAAGACCCATGCTTGGACTTTCCCATAATCACATGGTCAACCCTAGTCAACCATCAAAGTCTTCCTCGAGTCAAACTCGAGTCTGGTCAATTATAACCTGGGTTGATTGTATAAACAATCTCCCCAAAACATTAACCGATATCAATGTCCACTTACTTTGTCAAACCACTTTGTCAAACATCAAAACATCACTCGAGTCAAACTTGAGTCTGGTCAATCGTGACCTGGGCCGATTGCACCAACAAGCCTTTCCTATCCTTGGATAGTTCTTGCTTCCTAACACCTAAGGTTTGTCCATTAGACTCTTTAATTGAATTTTGCATATTTCTAAAGGTCTTTTCTAATTTTTCAAGCCTTGACCTCAAGGTTTGGTTTTCCTTTTCTAATACCTCAATTTTTGAATTTCCATTATTTCTTGAGTTATTCTTCTTCCTAGGCATGTATCTAGATTTCTTAAGATTAATGCATAGGTTCTTGTAATCTACCTTCCTATCCTTAGATAAGGTTGATCTAGCATTGTCCTTAGGTAAATTGACATGTTTAAAACCTGAGATATAAAATCTATTATTAGCATGCTTCTTATTATTAACAGTCGCAAGTGAATTAAAATGAAAACCATTAGCATGCTTCTTGTCATTAACAATTGAAATTTTATTATTAAAGGTTACCTTAGGCTTTGCCTTTGGAGCTTCCCCTACACTCGAGCTCTCTACCTTGTCCTTCTTTACATGCCTCTCCCTTGGACATTGACTTTAGTAGTGGCCCGTTTGGTTGCACCGGAAGCACACTATATGGTTCTTGTCTTTCCTTAGCGGGGCTCTGGCCTCCATTGACTTTTCTTTGGCCTTTGGCATCGGTTGAGTCATCTTGCCTCTTTTTGGGCATTTTCTCTTATAATGCCTTTGTTCCCTGCACTTAAAGTACATTATATGATTTTTATTTTTAATAAATGTGTTTAAGTTACCTTGAATGATAATGGAAGCTTGGTTGGATTCTTCACTCCTCCTGGATGTAGTCGACTCTTCTTGTTGCTCTTGCGTGGAAGATTGTCTCTCCTCCCCCTCAATCCGGCGTGGAAGCTTGATTCTTTGGATTCCTCTTCTACTTGAGTCGGTGAGGGTTTTTCATAGAGCTCGATCAATTTGTTCCACAACTCCTTTGCTTCATAGAATTCTCCTAGGCTATACAATAAATCCTTAGGAATTGATTTAACTAACATTAACACTACCTTTTTATTAATTTTGTATTTTCAATTTTCCTCCTCGCTCCACTTTTTCTTCTTGAGAACTTTTCCTTTCTTATCCTCGAGGGGATCAGATCCATGCATAATGCAAAGCCGACCAATTGTCAAAATCGTTCATTAAAAAATATATCATCCTACCTTTCCAGTAAGCGAAGTCTTCGCCATGGAAGATAGGTGAAACTGTTATATCATAGCCCAATCCATCGTTAGGCAACTCCATTCTGTTCTTCAACCTCTAGTTCTTTGCTCCCTCGGTTATTCATCCTTGAAGAGCATCCCTGCTCTGATACCACTTGTTGATAATTAGGGTGATTTTATTCTTTTGAGTGCACTGGACTCTGATACCACTTGTTGAGGATCGGTTGTCACACTAGAGGGAGGTGAATAATGATTTTCAGTTTCTTCGATCGTTCATTTGTAAGCTCATCTACAAATAGTTAGTGCACAACAGAAATACAAGCATACACAATAAAAAAATAAAAACAACACAACCACAAGACAAGATTTATGTGGTTCGGAACTAAGGTTCTTACTCCACGGGTGAGCTAGTGATATATCCTCACTATGCCTTCTCCTTCTCAGCAATATGCCAGAGGTGGAGAAACCTCGTACAAAAGAGCTTACAATAAAATATAATAAGTATGTAAAGAAACAAGAAAATACATGTTAAGAACACTTTACAATCAATCTTTGTTTGAGAGCTCTTTTGGTTGCTTTAAATTTCTCTTGAATGTCTGGAATGCAACAATACTTTCCCTTCAAAATTACTCCAAAAATGCTTGTAAAATCCTCCTCAAGCTACTCCTTTTATAACCTGTTGTTGGTTGATTTTGTTCCTAACAGTCGACTATTAAATGACACCAATCGACTGCTCACCAATCCATTGTCTCATAACGACTTAATCCATATTGGCTTACCATCCAATGGATACCCCAACAGTAGACTATTGCACCACCAGTCGATTGCTATAAGTCAGCAATCGATTGCTGAACAATCTGTGCCTTGACCACTTAATTTCAATCGATTGCTAAACCTTAGTAGTCGACTAATATAGGTCAGTTGACTACACACAACTAGCAGTCAACTGTCAGTGCCTCAGTCGACTCTTCGACCAGTCGACTGCTCGAGTCAAACTAGGCTCTCGAGTGTTGAATACTTGACCAGTCGACTGACTCAAAGTCTCAGTCGACTGATAAACCTCAACCATGAGTTTTAACCCAAGTATGATCTCCTCATACTTGATCAACCAGTCTTAGCCTAGACATAAGCCTTTTAGCCACCTCCATCAGCCTCACACCCTCAGGGTACCTCCAAGTCCTCCACGACTCTTTCACCCTTCGTGTTAGCCTTAAGGTGCTTCCATCGGATATGTCATGCTAACCGGGTCTCCTTTGCTAAGGTTCATTTGGACTTATGCCACTAAGACTCTATGCTTGGACTTTACGCTGCCAAAACCTTACCATTGTACTTCCTTACTAAGGTCTGCTTGGAATTTACGCCGCCAAGACTATATGCTTGGACTTATGCTTCCAAGACCTCACCCTTGGACTTCCTTGCCAAGATTCATTTGGACTTACGTCACTAAGACTACATGCTTGGACTTTACACCGCCAAAATCATATCCTTGGACTTTTCCATTGTTAAGCCTCAATGCTTGGACTTTCACCGCCAAGACGACGCACTTGGACTTACGTGGCCAAGACCATTCTTGGACTTTCCATGCCAAGTATCCAAACTTGGACTTTCCATTCAAAGTATCCAAACTTGGACTTCCGAGGTTGATTGCTCCAACAATCTCTCCCAAATAATCTCCTCCATATGACTTTGAATATCCCAATTATCCACTTGTCATATGGTCAATATATGATTAAACCATATTGTCAAACAATGGTCAAACTCATTGTCAATCCATTTTCAAACATCAAAACCCTACTCGAGTCCCACTCAAGTTTGGTCAACATTGACCCGAGACCTATTACACCAACAGCAATGGCGGAATGGAAAGAGGCTTGACCCATATTAGATGACCCAGACCCTAGAAGACGGGGACGACGATGGAAAATTAGGGGAGTTTCATCATCTGAGGAATAAGAGACGACAATAGGAGGGGGAGAAGGTGGCAAAGCGGTTGACACAACCTTTTTCTTCTTAGTTGGATGGTTTTCTGAGTCGAGAGGCCTCCTTTTGCATTTACCCTAAGAGGGGGAAGCCACATCAATGGATGTTGGAGGGGAGGAAGAACGAATCACCCCGAAGGAGGCCGATAGAGAGGCCTCAGGAGAATCCAAAACTAAAGAAGAAGAGGTTGTGAGAGGGGAATAACCAGGTTTACTTTTCTTTTCTTCACGACCCAAGTCTTCAAGAGCCTCCACCATAGCCTCCTGCATTATGTCATCTACCAAAATAAAGAAAATTTGGTACAATCAACATCCCTCATCCCCAACAACCTACAAACTCAGCAAGATAGCTCAAATACTTATCAAAGTTGGATCATCATAAATGCAGTGGGATAGCTTGAAGTGGCTAAGCAATCTCCCGTCTATCAAAATCCTCAGGCTATAGTTATGATCACAAAGGAGTCATTGCACAACCTCAAAGGAGCATTTAGCATGACACTCCTTAAGAAGAGGAAGATTAGGAAGTTTGACCCTCCAATTCTTCGAATAAGGCAAGGGCTCAGGCAGATGGGCAAAGAAATACAAACTTTTCTAGCCCTTATTTAAGGAAGGCATCCCTCTTAAGAACAAGCCGTTTGACCATCTTGCAAAGTAAAAAACTTCGCGATCCAACATCTTTAATTGGAATAGGCTGTGAAATAGAAGGAGAGAAAGCGGGATATTCAAATACTCGTAAATGTTAATCGTCCCTGCAAGGATGCGAAAGGCATTCGGAGACAGTTGATTCACATCTATCTTGTAGAAAGTCAGAATCTGAAAGTAAATGAGGGGAGCCGATAGACAGAGACCGCCTTCCAGCTGGCCCACAAGGAAAGAATGACATTGAGGCAGAGGGTGATGGGGGCAATTAGAAGGTTGTGCGAATATCAGAGGAATGGTCTCTGAAACATACTGCAACCTCTGTTCGCAGAAGAGGTGCGACCGGGTCAAAGTGGAAGATTGTGTCTCGAACCAGGGGGTCTCGAATTCTTGTCAACCTCCTGGAATGAGAATCCATAACCAAGGTGAAAGGCGGAAGAAAAAGGGAACATGCGGAAAGCGCAAGTGACGAAAGTGGCAAAGGAGGGGAAGGCGTGTAGATGAGGCGGAGAAGAAAGAAAAATAAATTTGCAAAGACAACAAGAGAGAGGGGGCTCGTAACCCTAAAAAGAGGAGAGACGTGCGACGGTTCTGATCACTGGTTCTGGTATAATGGTCTAACGTTAGGATATAAGAATATCCTGACTATTGTGAGGGGGTAGCTAATGATATCGTTCAGAAATGAGTAGTTGGCCAAACTAGTGGAAGTGGGGGGCCAAGAATATTTGGCCCAAGAGGAAGGATCGCGAGGGGTGCAAGAGAGGACACAGGTTCAATCCAAGCTGGGGGCTGACGGGGGAGGTTACGAGAAAGGGGATAACCAAGCCCCAGATCGGGAGATGACGAGTAAAGGTATATCTAAGTGTAGGGCTAGGTCATTCAGTTGCCTCATCCACCAGGCACTTGGCTATGCTTTAAGGCTAGGTCACTCGGCTGCCTCATCCATCAGCCACCCAGCGGCGCTTCAAGACCATACCACTTGATCGCCTCGTCCACTAGCCACCCGACTATGCTCTAAGGCCAGGCCACTCGGTCGCTTCGTTCACCAACCATCCAATTGTACCATGAGGCCAGACCACTCGACCGCCTCATCCACTAGCCACCTCATTGTGCTATAAAACTAGGTTATTTCACCATCTCATCCTTTTAAACCTCTAACTATCCATAAACTGGTCCCTATCAGGATAGGGGGCGGGGGGACCATGGAGAGGATGTCTCATAGCCCAGACAATTATCCTTTGTTCCCTAATAGCTCAACATCATGATAGTATAGACCTCTGCGGTTTGCTACGTGGAGAATATATTCAGAGCTTGTCCCATAACGGTTTGTCAAAAGACATCTCAAAAGTGATCGTAAGGGAAAAAGATTCTTTAGAGCTACTATATAAAAGGAAGGGCGAGAAAAAGGTAAGGGGAAACTCTTTGAACATTCTTTTCTCATACAACTACACATTTTCTCTTTCTCTCTTGTCTCTGACTAAAGTATTAGAGGACTATCGTCGGAAGAGCCAACGACCATCAGACGTGTGTTAATCTTTTCAAGAAGATACAGTTGCGACCGTGAAAAAAATCCCATCTCCTCCGTCGCTTCTCCCAAAAGAGGTCTTACAAAGAAGCGACCGCACCAAATATATTAAAATTATTATGCTATATTGTTATAATAATAATAACTAATTCATGGCTATTATAATATTATAATAATCATTTAAATTATTGTAGTAGTCAATACATGACTGTTACAATCATTTTATAATAATTTTATTTTTTTTTAAAACGTGTCATCACAAGTTGATAAATAATTTTGTATAAAAAATTATTATTAGCCAAATTGAATACTTTATTTAATCTATTACTCTCTGATTGATACAACAATATTAGAATAAAAATATTTTTTATATAAAAAATGTATTAAACATCCTTTTATTTTATTTTTTTTTTCAAAAGAAGGCCTTTCCACAATATTATTAGTTTAGGGTGCTATCTTAACTTTTATCCTTGACAAAAGATTAAAATTTATTAATTTAACTATCCTTATCGATTTATTTTCAAATTATTATAAAGAAGATAAATCACGAAGAATTTTTAATCCAAAATCTATTAATAAATTACATGGAGAGAGCCAAAGAATTGATAATTTTTTTTTTATCAATTCTATATATATTAATAAATCACATAGAAAGAGCCATACTCCCGAAAGCATTGATCATTATTTTTTTTACCAATTCTATATACATTTACTGAGCTATATTTTCTCAAATATCTTTCCATTTTTTTTTTAAATTAATCTTTTATTTATATGACTCTTCCCTTTTAATTTTAATCTATAATGAAATAGTCTATAATACTTCATTAAATTATCTAATATTTTTAATTTTTTTTAAAAAAAGAAAACTTGTTTTTATGTTATTCCTATATGTACGACGCAATTCGCTGCTCTCTTCTTCTCGTGTCTTCAGCCCTAATCGCCACCGCCGTCGCACCGTCCTAATGGCCACCGCTGCCTGCCGTTGACGACCGCCTTCCATCGTTTCGGAGGACGGCTGAAGCTCATCCCCTTACATCCCTTTTCCCGCAGGTACTACTACCACTCTCTCTTCCCTTTCTTATCTCCTTCCTGTCTCCGATCGTCGTCCTCTTCAACCTCCTGCTGCTAGACACCGGTATTTTTCTCCAGCACTGTGCGTTTCCTTTTTAATCTTGTTAACTCACCAGTAATGTCTTGCGGTTATTTTTTATTTTATTTTCTTACAAGTTCGTTTTTTTTTTCTGCCAACTTAAGAGTTGCAATTTTGCAGGAAGAAAAGATCTCTCAAGATGTCTTGGTGCACCATTGAGTCCGACCCTGGTAAGTTGTCGGCAATCAGGGACCTAGTTTTTGTTTGTGTTCCTCGCTAGCTATTTTTTACCCGAGCAGTTTATGTGGACAAGCCGTTGCATGAATGTTGTCTTTTTTGGATATCTGAGTCCATTGGATTATTTAGTAGGAGGGAGTGTGTTTTAGCGCCTGAGATGTTTTAAGGTCCCCCTTTCCCTTATCAATCCTGAACTTTCGGATGGTCAAAATTTGTTTTAAGCAGGTGTACATGCAGAGGCAAGTAACTTGTAAAGAACATTAACTTAGTCATGCTTGGTTGCACATAGAGGAGACATGGGCTCCTAGAGTAGGGGCGTTATAGTTCTAACACTTGAATTTTCTGACTCTTTTTTATTCTATTTCTAGTAACTAGTCTCCGATTAACATCGCGGACAGAGATATTGTTGGGGCACATTCAGTGTTATTTCTTGGTATTCAGAGATTTTAAAGTAGTTAAATAAACTGGTTATTTGAAAGATTTCCTTTTACATTTTCTTGTTAAACAGCTTCAAGGTTAACTTGATTGATGCTACTTGATGCAAATCAGTTGATGAAAAAATTCCATGAGTGAAAAGTTTCTAACTTTTGTGTTGTATTTGAGTTGATTACATTCTTCATTGTGCCTGTATTATTTGTATGCGTAGATTTGCTAGCCTCTTATTTATATTACAAAACAGAAATTCTATGTTGCAACATGTAACAATCCTATGTGACCCGTTGTTGCCTTGTGAAGAATCCTATGGATGGATAAGGGTCATGTAGTCTATCCAAATAGTTAGGACCTTTACTTATTTAAGAAGACTTAGCCTGTTCCTAGAGATCATACGATGTACAATTTGTATCATGCGATATGATTCACATAGATAATAATATGGTTTTACATATGAATTAGAAATGAATGAACCATGACAATTCATTTTGACTCAATATGATTTGATACAAATATTATTTTATATGGTTCTAATAGTAAGATGGAAAACTAATTAAAAATTAAATTTAACTAAGTAAAACTAAATCTAACCCATTACGAAATTAAATTAAAGCTCATGTACTATAAATGAATAAATGAAATGATATGTTGTATATTTATATGATAGAAGTATAAAGGTCGAATTTGTTGCAATCTCGACATTAACAATGACGTAGAAGAGAAAATTCTTGTCAAGTGAAGAGAGAGTTGATAATATCGAATGTAAATTTGACACCTAACAATAATTAAGGAAAACAAATCTTATCACATTGATACATAAAATGACAATAAGGGTAACATGATTAGTGGCATAGAAGTAAGTCTAAGTTGTCTTCCATTTGAGTCGACAACATATGATTTCTTGCATTTGATGATGAATTTTTTTGCTGCTCATGCATTTCAATCCTTAATGAAATAAAATAAATATCAATTTGTATATTGTCATCAAGGTAAGGGACTGCTTAGTATTTAAACATATTTTAAGAATTCTCGTTTTGATATAATAATGGAATATTGTATTGTTTTACATACTTTTTTATACCACAATTATTCTGAATTAAATGGAATTATTTTGGCGTCTTTTATAATATTATATCTGAACCTTACATTTCATGGTTTGATATGATTCACTATATGATAATTCATCAAAATGATTCATTCATGATACAGTCCTCAATTTGACAACTTTGGGAGGGGCCTAATACTATCTAGAAATGCTCTGAGCTTCCTTGGAAATCAGAGTGCACTAATTATTGTGGTTGTCTATTACATGGATTAATCAATAGCCTTTTCTTTCAGGCAACTTTATTGGTCATTGAAAATGCACATTCATATTTAAGGACTTATTACCAAGTATGCTGTACAATTTACCTGGTAATGACCTAAGCTGCATTTGTGCGATTTGAATTATAGCGTGCATGTGAATACCAGCCCATTTAACAACTTAAATGTATATCAATCACTACTCCTTCATTTAGTAGTTTATAAATCAATTTCTGCACTTACTTTTGAGTTTGAAAAAAGAGATAATATCCTGCATAATGATTAAGTTGCTGAAACATATTTTTGAGTTTGTTTATGACAAATATTCCGTTCTTAACTTAGTTTAACTACCTGGTTCATCCAGGTGTTTTTACTGAACTCATACAACAGATGCAAGTAAAGGGAGTTCAAGTAAGTTCGTTTGGATCCTATTATTTTTTACAATTCACCATTGCTTTTATTTCTGGTGAAGCACATAGATTATGCTGTTGTGTCAGTATTTAATCCATTTCAAATGGTGATTTGAATAATTCTTCATGAATCTATTCATTTGGAGCTTTATTTTGGTACATTTGTGTAACATGCAGCAGCACTAGGAGGCTGAGATCTTCAGTTGTCACTTGTAATATTATGCGTGATGTTTGTGTGACAGTTGAGTTTTGTTTGTCACACCGAGGTTCCCAACCCAATTCTAGAGTATTCTGTTTTCTGTTCCAGGGAGGTATTGCATGATGCAATTTAAGAAAAAGGGGTAGATGCATTACTTTGTCACTCATATAAGGGAGTGCTATTGGTTTATAATACCTTTGCCTAGAGGCTTCTTATTATAGTCAATTGATGCTTTTGTGAGTTTGTAACATGTATGCTTGAAATAGCAAATTTCAAACTGGTTTAAGAAATATTTTCTTTTTCTTTTGTAGCATTTCTCTTAATCGTTCCAAACATCAATCTCAATACGAACTTCATGGATAGGTGAAGCTTGAAGTTGTGCATAACAACATACATTTATTCTTGTTATAGAAAGTGGTGTTTGATGCATATCAGTGAGTGTTCCCGATTGCTATTCTTTTTGAGTTTAGAATGTAGATGAACTTAGAGTCGCATACCTAACTAGCATAAATCACAATTTGGGGTGCTCATTTCATAAAATGTGGAACCGCCACATTAGCGGGCCCCTCCAAGTGCCCTTACCAGTGGAGGAAGTAAATCAGGATCCCAATTAGTAAGTGCAAAGGAAGGGGATCGGTCAATGGCACAGGGTGTGATGAATTTTCTGAGAATTGATCCCTGTCCACTATGGTCAAGCCCCTTTGTACTTATCAACTGAGTTAGCCCTGGGAGCTTGAGGTGCTCATTTCATGGTTCTACAGAATGGGGTTTATGCACGTATATATCAAACTTTACCTGCGCAATACATTCTTTTTTGAACTAAATCTCAATATACCAAGCCACTGCTTTCTGCATTGTCTTTTCCTTTTTTATCTCACAAGTTCACTGTTAAGCTGGTTTGCAATGTGCCAACAGAACTTCCATTTTGGAGGTTTCTTGCTTGGTTAGAATCACTTGTGAAGATACAAATGTTAAAATGCTTGTCATGATTTAAAATTTTGCAAGGGGCTAATAAATTGGTTGTGAATTATATTTTTATATATTTCTGGTGAGTTACGAGACGACATTGTTTTATTTAATTTTCATTTTTTTTTAGCACTTATAATTTTTTTACTGATATAAGGAATTATATATTTATAAGAATGAGGAAAACTTTAAAAAATATACAATATCCCAGAAAGAAGCTAAAAAAGCAGTGAATGAAACTAATAATTAAACTTTTGAATGATTATATCGAAAATTAAATACAAAAAAAGGGCAAAGAGACATTTATAGAATAGCTAAATTGAAAGAGAGGAAGACAAAAGATATTATCCAAATTTGTATTAAAGATGAATGTAATAGGATTCTAGTAAATAATGGAGAAATAAAAGAGCGGTTGGAGAGGTATTTTTATTGACTTTTTAATGAAGGTTTAAATAACCAATTTAATATAGGTAATTTAAGTAGATCAAAGTAAAAAAATTTAAATTTTTATCGTAGACTTCAAATTTCAGAAGTAGAATAAACTTTAAATAGGATGTAGAATGGAAAAGTCGTTAGACCAGACGATATTCCGATAGAGGTATGAAAGTGCCTAAGAAAAATAAGGTATTGAATAACTTACAAAATTATTTAACTTGATATTGAAAACAAAAAAAAAGTCCGATTAATAGAGGGTAAGTACTTTGATTATCATATATAAGAATAAGGGGAGGTACAAACTTATGCAAATTATAAGGGTATTAAACTAATAAGTCATACCATAAAACATTGGGAAAGAATAATAGAAAAAAGATTAAGAAAGGAGACCACGGTTTTCGAAAATCAATTTGGGTTCATGCCTGAAAATCAACAATAGAAGTTATACATCTTCTCAGGCAACTAATTGAAAAGTATTGGGAACAAAAGTAAGATCTACAAATGATATTCATTGACTTAGAAAAAACTTATGATAGAGTCCGAAGAGAAATTATATGTAAAATTCTAAAAAAGAGAGGTGTTAGCGTAACATATATTGAATTAATTAAGGATATATATAAGGAAGTACCGACCAGAGTGAAGACTTCAAGCGGATTAACTGAAACATTTTGAATAAAGATAGGGTTATATCAAAGATCAATTCTAAGTCTATCTTTTTATACTAATTATGGACGAACTTACTGGACATATTCAAGACACAGTACTGTGGTGCATATTGTTTGCAGATAATATTGTTTTGGTAGATAATACACGTGACGAAGTAAATACTAAATTAAAATATTGACGAGGAACACTAGGAGTTAAAGGCTTTAGGTTTAGTAGAGTAAAGACAGAATATATGAAATTTAAGTTTAGCAATATTAGACATAATAAGACAAATGTTAAGATAAGAGATGACGAGATGTTTGGAACTGAGACTTTAAGTATTTAGGATCATTTTTGTAAGACAATGAAGGGATCGAGAGAGATGTCTTACATAGAATATAAGTAGGATGGCTGAAATGGAGGAGAACTTCGGGTGTTTTATATGATCATAAAATACCTCTAAAATTTAAAGAAAAGTTTTACAAAACAACGGTTAGACCTGTTATGTTATATGACGTTGAATGTTAGGCTACGACTTGAGCACATAAGTAGATGATGAGAGTTGCAGAGATGAGAATGTTAAGGTGAATGTGTGGAAATACGAGGATGGACAAAATAAGAAATGAGAGCATTAGAGAGAAAATCGAAGTTGCATTCATTGAAGATGCACATTTAAGGTGGTACGAACATGTACTTAGATAATTAATAAATGCTCCAATTAGGCGATGCGAAACGATGATAAATACACACATCAAGCGAGGAAACGGAAGATCAAAAGAGACTTGTTTATCAATAATAAAACAAAATAAAATTTATTTAAGTATATATGATATTATAGTATGGGATAGAGTCCTAGAAGGATTCATATAGCCGATCTCACTTAATGAGATAAGATTTGACTGTAGTTGTTGTTGATTTAAATTGTCATTTTTATTCATTGGTATTAATGCAAATGTTTTAAATTTTAACAGGTGGAAGAATTGTACTCGCTTGATCTTGATTCTCTTGACAACCTACGGTAGACCTCGTTTTCTTATATATTGATTTTGCATGTTTTGCACCCACATAACTGATTCTCATGGATGATTTCACTTTTCACAGGCCGGTATATGGGTTGATATTTCTATTCAAATGGCGTGCATGGGAAAAGGATGACCGTCCGGTGATTAAAGAACCAAATCCAAACCTTTTCTTCGCTAATCAGGTTAGATGAGTAAAGGGACTATCTGCTGATTCACTTTTTTCTGTGTTAACAAAAGCTAATTGGTCACCTTCAGGTCATTAACAATGCTTGTGCAACCCAAGCCATTCTTTCGATATTGATGAACTGTCCAGATATTGACATTGGCCCAGAACTGTCCATGCTGAAAGAATTCACGAAAAATTTCCCTCCTGAACTTAAAGGATTGGCAATCAACAATAGCGAAGCTATCAGAGCAGCTCATAACAGCTTTGCTAGACCTGAACCGTTTGTGCCTGAAGAGCAGAAAGTTGCAGGAAAGGATGATGATGTCTACCATTTCATAAGTTATTTGCCTGTCGATGGAGTTCTTTATGAACTGGATGGATTGAAGGAGGGTCCAATCAGCCTCGGTGAGTGTCCTGGTGGCCCTAATGACTTGGATTGGCTACGTATAGTGCAGCCAGTGATACAGGAACGCATTGAAAAATATTCACAGAGTGAAATCCGGTTCAACCTCATGGCCATAATAAAGAACAGGAAGGAAATGTACACAGTGGAGCTCAAGGAACTCCAGAAAAGGAGGGAGCACCTTGTGCAGCAGTTGAACGAACACGCAAGCACTGGTAACAAAAACAACTCCACGATCGAAGCTTTGAATACATCACTGGCTGAAGTAACTGCTGGTATCGAAAGCGTGACCGAGAAAATACTGATGGAGGAGGAAAAGTTCAAGAAATGGAAAACTGAGAATATTAGAAGGAAGCACAACTACATACCCTTCCTCTTCAACTTTCTCAAGATTCTGGCTGAGAAAAAACAACTGAAGCCTCTGATTGAGAAAGCCAAGCAGAGATCAAGGAGCCCAAGATAGACAATGTCGTTCTTTAAATTATATGTATTCTAACCAGTTGAGGGTGCAAGTTCTGAGTTCCCCAAGTGGTATTTTTATGAAGCTGAGGCAACCCAATGACGGTAATTGTCCTAATACCGTGTTTATGTTTGAACTTCTGCTAAAATTTCCTGCCGTAAATCATGAGCTACATAATCTGTCCATTTCTCCATTATTCAAAGCCACTTCATTTTATAGTTTTTTTATTTTATTTTATCATGAATCTTTCTGGCTCAACTTATAATTTAATGCCGTATAGAGTTGTCTGATGCAGCAGTTGAAAATTTAGGGTCATCTTTTACCAATTTGGAGCACTATATAGTTCATCAGCCAGTCATTTAAAATAAATTAGAAAGTGTACTAAGAACTACTGAGTATACAATTTGAGAACATTTCCATAGAGGACTCAGGACTCAGGCAAGTTATCAAGGGTCATTTCTTTTCATACTTTTCTAGACTAATAAAATTGAAAACTTTAGAGTTCAATTTTAACTAATAATTTACAAATCAAAATTACTTATGTCCAGAGGAGGTAATATGTTTATGAGCATTTTAATTCAGGCTTTATAAGATTTTGAATTTATTAATAAACTTGATGAAGTCAACTATTTATACCATAGGTATTATAGGCCGAGGGTTGGAGGACATAAAAGTTATGACACAAATGTCTTCTCGAGAGGGTTTATGTTGTTTAGTTACTTGTGAGTGGCTTTAGCTCCATGATAAAAATCCATCATACATTAATGTTTGGGTAAGTAAGACGCATGGTGCAATGACATAACGTTAAATTTGACTTCCAGATATTTATGGTTTGATTTCCATCCGAATTTATAAGGATTTTTTTTTTCAAATGATGTGATAAATCAGGAAAACTGAGGCTGTCAACAAAAGTACACTCGATTTACCTATCTCTTCCATATATGAGACAATCATAGGGAGTGTTAATGCGATAATTTTATATTTTTTGGATAAGTAAGACACTATCATTATAAGATTTTGTTTTTCAAATGGAGTACTTGGTTTTAGAAAATTAGATTGTTAAGTCGTCTATTGCGAGTACTTATCGATTTATTTTAACGGTCAATAGGAAATTTGTGTGGGATTAATTTGGTCATTCTCAGAATTAATCGGATCGAAAATATGAATGTTTGGTGCAATTAGAAAAAATGAATTAATTATATTAGTGCTCAAGGCGTTGAATGTTAGTCTTTTAGTCAGTTTTAAATAAGAGGATCAAATTATGTAGAATCTTTGTGTGGAGCTTTAAGAAATTAAAATTCGAAGTAGAGCCTTTATGATGAAAGCACATTCATATAAACAAAGACCGGATATAATGGATTCATGCTTTCTATCTTAAGTCATCAACCATTTAGAGTAACAATCTAAAAAAAGAAGATTCATGAAGTAGATAACTAAATTTTGTAACCTACTAATGGTGCAAGAGAGGAATAAAGATGTCCTCTCGTAATGATCTATTAGCAGTGTAGATATTGCTATAAATGAGTAGAGATTGATTTTCGATGTGAAATTTAAAATTTTTATTTGGACTCAGAAATTTTTCACTATTCTGATCAACAAATTAAGGGATATAATCTCTCGTTATTTATTTCTCTTTATCATGACCGAGAAATCAAAGATGAGAAATATTGGATGAACATAATCATTTTTTTATGGCTACATGGAGGAATAGAGATGTTGCTGTAAGAATGTTGAAAAGTTGAACTGGATACTGTTTTGAACACATTGAAAGCTTACAATTCTGACATTAAAAAAAACAAATGCAACCAAGTTGATTCGATGGCATTATATATCATTGAAATATTCATCACAATGTGGTTGGGATTAAAGGGAAAATTGACCATTAAAGATAAAATCACTTATATGGAATTATATTGTTTCCATGGAAATGACACGATGATTGAAACACGATGATACTTATAAGATTTGATATGGATCGATTTTGGAGGAGGTTTAAAATTTTTTTTTGGATTCAGATGACTCCTATATATCTTGATCATCACATCAAGATCCATAAGACCTCCGTGATTTACTTCCCTCATAATGGTCGTGGGACAGACCGGTGGAAGCCGCTAGGATAGTGATTCCAACCTTATTGCAGACTTATATGAAATTATATGTCTCCACAGGAGGATTTTGTGGTTAGTACGATAACAGAGTTGCACTAATGAATAAGGGTCAATCTTTGAGGACTATAAGCCTTTCGAGATTTTTGCTCTTTTACCATATTAGTTTTGAATTGGACAATATATTTTTTATGATTTATTTCCTTCGTATTAATTATGGAACCAACTGATGGAGATGCAAGCGAATCACTTTTTCACCAACTTATATGGAATTATACGAAAAGTCCTGACTTGTGTAGCAAATGCACAGAAAAACCCTTGATAGTTGGTTTTTTTAATATCGATATATAAGCCAAATATGAAATATAATGGCATATAAAAGTGGATGGGCATATCTAGAGCTATAATAATGCTAAAGAGTGTTTGCAAATGGATAATTAAGGAGGCAAAAAAAAGAAACATCATGGTGAAATCATACTCAAATGGTAGCATTTGCATGCATAGTATATCAATTATGATAGATACGTAATCGAGCAACATTTGAGGCCTCGATAGTTTTTGCAACCATGATGATCTATAAAATCCAGGCGCAAATATACAAAATAATATTTATGATATATCCATAAATTAAACTCTTATATAAAGAATGAATAGTTGATGGTGATGAAAAAAAAAACAATCGAGAAGGATTTGTGAAGTATAAAACATATTTTGAAAATCAATTTATGAGAGTAGGTTAAGAAAAAAAGCGGATACATATCTTTTATTTTAATAATTAATATTTACACTTCCTATAACCAAAAAAAAAATGAAAACACTATAAGATATAAATATAAAAACACATAATAAGATATGTTCGTGATATGTAAATTGTAATAAAAGATTTTAACAATATTATTTTTGTAATAATAAAACAAGTGATATAAAATAATATTAAAATATATAATGATATTTTTTGAAAATCATCCGGATGCTTGCTTGTATAACAAAATCTTAACTAAATGTACTATTAGTGATACTGATGGAATTGATCAAGGATAACTGACGATGTTAGAGCTTATTGAATTTGATACTATTAGAATGTGATCCGAACTAAATAAGAATATCTATATTTTGTAGGAGGATCTCTTTTGAACTTTATTAGAATCTTTCGAGTAGGATCATAACTTTCTCGAGTGAATCTCCCAAGCCAGATCATAGTGTTCCGAGCGATTCTCCCGCTTCACAGTTTTTTCGAATCAAATTGTGTTAGTGCTTATAAGATTCATATATTTCCATAATGACATAATATTATCCACTTTAGATCTAAACCCTCATGATTTTTATTTTTGGGCTTACCCAAAAGGTCTCTCATACCAATAGAGATATTTTTTGATCTTATAAGCACATGATCTTTTTCATATTTTATCAATGTGGGATTTTGATTATATTCTCCATACTCTTTTAAAACCGAATCGAAAATGACGGGCAGTGACACACGGCAGAAATGCCGACAAATGACACGCGTGTCGCCGCTTTCTCGTTACACGACACGCCCGCGGCTACGGCGTGTCGTCCGCCACGGGCGTTGTTGCTCTCATCATCACGACACGGGCGTGTCGCAAATAAGGCGCGTGTTGAGCCGCGTGTCGACCCGGCTGGTCGCTTTTTTAAAGCAAAAAAACCGACGGCCATGATTTCGTGGTCGTTGATGATCAACGCCACGATTATTTCGCGTTGTTAGTAACGCCTGACCCTGGTCGGCCGTTGAATTTTTTTTTTTTAAGTTTTTTTCCTATAAATACACCTCCATTCCCTTTCATTTTTCACAAATCACAACTTCTCTTCTCTAATTCTCATTCCGCTTTCAAGTCTCAACTCTCAAGTCATATTTTTACAAATGTCTGGAGCCGGATCAAGTCGTAAGGGTGTGGCCGGTGCTAGAAAGGGAAAGAGCATAATGATACCACCGCCCGAGTTCGAGTTCGAGCAAAGTGGCAATTCACCTCCATTCGATATCGGTACCGACACGATCTTGATATTTCGATGATGAATTTCAAATACGCCATCATCATCAAAGTCAAGAAAGTAGGAGCAATACATCCAAAGACGATGGTGGGTTCTACTACATAAGACCAACTCGAGTGCCTCGCCCGCATCCGATATCTTCACCAAACATTTGAAAAGTAACGCCCCTTCGGTGATATGCAAGCAAAATGCAAATATTATTCAAATGTTACAAATTTCAACAAAGAGGAGGTTACGGAACCCTTACCGACACGTGGAGAGAAATCATCCGTGGAAATTGGTATTGATCGTTCTCAAACTCAAATTCGACATTCTCTTCTCAATCGGGTTGGGGTAACGAATCTAAACTCTTTAAATTTGACGAAACTAAATTTAGAGAAGAAACTGCTAAATTTTGTGCAATTGAACAACTTTCTTTTAGTTTTAATGATAAATTATCTTTTAAAAATTGACTTTCTACAAGTGCAAATCCTTCTATTAAACGTATCCCAAGAAATACTCTAAAACGTACACTTTTAAAATTAGTCCTAGAACAAAAACAAGAATTGATTAAAGAATTTTCTAGTTTAAACAGTAAAGTTTCTTTGTGTTCCGATATTTGGAGTGATCATTGGCAAAGTTGTTCATATATGGGTATTACTTGTCATTGGATTGATAATAATTGGGACATTCAAAAAAGATTGCTAGCATATAGATGTTTTAACGAAACACACACGGCACAAAATATTTCACAACTTATTTTTATTATTTTAGAAGAATATGGTCTAACTTCTAAAGTTTTTTCAATTTCTTTTGATAATGCTAGTGCAAATACCTCTAGTATTAGTGAACTTATTGATATATGTAAACCATCAATAGGTGGAAGATTTTTTCATATTAGGTGTACATGTCACATTTTAAATTTGTGTGTTCAAGATGGACTTAAAAATTTAGGATCACATATTCAACCAATTAGGAGTGCAATTCATTATTTATGGACACATCCTCAAGTAATGAAAGAATGGAGAAAATTTTGTAAAATAAATGGCATGAAGCCTAAACGGTTTGCACGTGACGTTCCAACTCGTTGGAATTCTACTTATAAATTGTTGTTATCTACTTTTGAATATAAAGATTTATTATGTATGTTTTTCATCAACATGTTCAATCACGTGATATTTATTTGTTTTCAAATCAATGGAATATATGCACTAGTATTTGTGAAATTTTAAAAGTTTTTAGTGATGCTAGTGACCAATTATCAGGTGTTTATTATCCAACTTCACATTTAGTTTTAACACATTGTTGTAATATTGCATGTATTTTTAATGAACATATTCAATCAAATGATACTTATTTATCTCAATGTATTTATGTAATGAAAGAAAAATGGGAAAAATATTTCTTAAACATTCCTGAAATATTTTTATGTGCTTTTGTTTTAGATCCTAGACTTAAATTAGATGGTTTGCAAGATATGTTAGCATTATATTATGAATCTTTAAGTCCTATTATCGAAACTGCTCCTAATATTCCTTTGATTTTGTTTAATATTAAAACACATTTACATGATATTTATAATGAATATAACATTAAATATGGTGAACAAATTATTGGACATGAAACACATCAATCCACTACAACTAGTATTATTACTTCTAAACTCACTAAAGCACAATTGTTATTAAGGCAACGGACTAAACGTCCACGAGGATCCTCAAGTTCCAGTCAGGAACTTGAGAATTATTTGACCACTTCTTTTGATTTTAGTGATGCAGATGAAGAAAGCTTCGACATTCTAAAATGGTGGTCGCAAAGAACTCAATTATTTCCAATCTTATCTATAATGACAAAAGAAATTCTAGCTTGTCCAGTTTCAACGGTTGCAGTGGAACAAGCTTTTAGTATCGGAGGAAATACATTGGACGAGAGACGTTCTAGTTTAAGGCCGGAAAATTTGGAAGCGCAATGTTTACTCAATGATTGGTCAAAAGCTGCAAGTCGAACCCAACATATTAAAAGTGACGAAGAAGACCAAGACGAAACAGAAGGAACATCCGGAACTACGACGACGGGAGGAAATACCGAATACGACTGAAATGTATTTGATTTTTTTATTGTAATAGATTTTTTTATTTAAGTCTAAGATGTAATATATTTTGTATTGAGATAATGAAATATTTGATAGAGTTTTTATAAGTTTAATTGTGAATTTTTTTTATTTTAATTATTTACATCATTTTTTATTTTTTTATTTATTTAACTAACCCGACTGGATCGGACCGGACCGGGCCGGTTCCACGACGACCGAATCGAATCCGGGCCGGGCCGTTAAGGCTCAGATTTTGTCAACCCGGACCCGGCGGTTTCGACCCGGACCCGGACCGAAACCGGACCGTGGCCAGGTCTACTCACAACAATTCCCCTTCAAACGAAGGACCACATTGAGCCCCCCTCAAGTTTATCCGTCCTCGAAGGACTTTCTCTGCTTGATGTTCGATCCTCAACCTACCATGACTTCCTGCCAACTGTTTGATCCTCTTGACTCAGCTGGACTTCTTGCCAGTTGTCCAGTTCTTCTAGCCCAATTGGACTTTTTGTCAATTATTCGATCCTCCCGACCTAACTGGACTTCCTGCTCGATATCTGGATCTCTTGATCAGGACATGGGAGCTCCACTTCTTCGTTGTTCAAGGCTTGACATGGACCGTAGCTCTGATACCAATTATTGGTGCAAATAAGATTCATATATCTCCACAATGTATGATATTGTTCATTTTGGGTCTAAGCTCTCATGGTTTTGTTTTTAGGCTATATCCAAAAGGTCTCATTGCAATGTGTTTGTGCAATCAACTTAGGTCACGATTGACCGGACTCGAGTAGTATTTTGATGTTTGATAATGGATTGACCATTGTTGAACAATGGATTAATTATATGGTTGACATGAGGTTGACCATATGATGGAAAGTCCAAGTCATGGGTATTTGGCAAGGAAAGTCCAAATCATGAGTACTTGGTATGGAAAGTCTAAACATGAGTCTTGGTATTTGGAAAGTCCAAGCATGGGTCTTGACATTTGAGAAAGTTCAAGGGTGTGATATTGACAGCATAAAGTCCAAGCTTATGTCTTAGTAGCATAAGTCCAATGCTTAGCGGCGTAAAGTTCAAGAGTGTGTCTTTGGCAGTGTAAGTCCAAATGTACCTTGGCAGTGTAGACACTGTTAGCATGACAATAGTCGGTGGAAGCACATGAAGGCTAACGTATGGATGAACGAGTCATGGACGACTTGATTCAAAAGGCTAACGAGGAATTGTGGCGCGGTGACGAAGAACGGTGGAAGAGGAAGAGAAATCGACTGGATCAGGAAAGAAGAGGAGGGTCACGCGCGATTGAGAGAAACGACCGTAGAGAAATAAGAGTCGCGATAAGGAATCGACGGGAAACGAAGGAATCAGGTTAATTGGGCAATTTAATAGCTCATTAGCAAATAATCTAAACAGGCTTTACAAAAGCCTATTCGCTTTATCCCCATGAAATATTTATAAAATTTCCGTTTAAATCCAAAAAAATTTCTAAAAATTTCTGGAAATTCCATAGGGTATTCTCCTAATTACCCAATATTATATATATATATATATATATATATATATATATATATTTCCGATATTTTACATTCTCCCCTACTTAATAAAATTTGGTCCCCAAATTTCGTACTAACATGCAAAATTACTTTAAACAAGTTTTCGCAAGGACCACATATATTCCTCAAGTGAACAACTGAGACTATCGAGCTCGGATAGTATCTTTCAGCTCCCACGTAGCTTCCTCATCAGTATGATATTGTCATCCAACTTTTATGAGTCGGATGGTTTTGTCTCACTACTGTCGCTCCTTGCGACCAAGAATTCGTATCGGAATCTCCTCATAGGTCGCATTAGACTGAGGTAGAATCGAAACCCCTAATAACCCTCATCCGATGACGTGCACCAACTCTGCATCATGTTGGATACTCTGTGGCCCCCAACAACTGTCATTCCCCGACTTTCTCCTAGAACACAGGAGATCTACAGGGTCTACCGTATTGTTCCTAAGAAGAAGTCATCTAAATGGATGAGGATAACTATTCTTATAGTTAAATTCCACTAAAGGAATGTAATTCTCCCAACTACCTCCATAATCCATGACACAGGATCCTAATAGATCCTCCAGAGTCTAAATGGTACGCTCCGACTGTCTATCTGTCTGCGGATGAAATATTATACTGAGCCGAAGCTCTATGCCCATAGCTTGCTGTAGACTCTGCCAAAATCACAAGGTAAATCATGGATCTCTATCCGGTATGGTACTTTAAAAGTACCCCACACAAAGTGATAATTTTTCGGCGATACAACTCTACCAGACGATCCAATGGATCCGGCCCACCAATAGGCAGAAAGTTAACTGATTCGGTTGGTTGATCTATGATCACCCATATCGCATCATGTTCTTTACGGGTTCTAGGTAATCCCGCAATGAAATCCATAGTGATATGCTCCCGCTTTCATTCTGGAATTTGAAATTTCCTGGAGCAACCCAGTGGGTTTCTGATGTTCAACCTTCACTCGCTAGCATACTGAACATCGAGCAGCAAAATCTACTATACTCCTCTTCATATCGTTCAACCAGTATAAACCTTTCAACTCTTGGTACATCCTAATACCATCAGGATGTATAGCAAATCTCAAATAAGGTGCCTCCGGTACCAACTCTATCTTAAGTGAATGCGTGTCTAGAACATGTATCCATATTAGAGACAGAAAATTATCTTCTCACAAGGGAAGTTCATCTACCGTCCAAAATCCACTCCACACACTCTGTAAGTGCGTGGAAGACTATTGCGACCAATCTCGCAAATTGTAACTGTTCGCGTTCCAACAACTCTATAGTAGCTACTCAGTAGCTAGTTTAAATTCCCATGGGCATTCCTGCTCCATACATCCACAAATCAAGATAGTGACCACTAAGTCATGTCATGCATATGACAGCTTATCTTGCAGTTCCACAACTGACGTAAGCTCGAGATACACCTCATTCAACTGCATCGGGATCGTTCCGTTCCTTGGAACGATGCATCTGCGTCCAACATCCTTTTATCCATTCCAGAAGGATTAACTAATACTCGTGTAAAAGTTAACCGCCGTCTAGGTCTTGTAATCTGGTTTCCCTAGCTTCCGACTAAATGATTTCCATCATCACCTTTGTCAAACAAGTCCGTGGTATAGTAATGCTAAAACATTCTATCCCCATCTACGGTAGTAACCAAATCATACATGGTAAACCACCATCTATGGTGGTCGAGTGTGCAACTCCAACTACCACAATCAACAGTGGCCAGGTTACGCAACTCCAACAACCACAAACTGATCGAATCGTATCCAGGATACACGATTCTCAAATCCATTGACGACTAAATCGTTAATTAATTTAACAACTTAATCAAAACTCATACAATTCATACCAAGTATGAAATTGTTGTGGCAACTCCCCTGTACGTGGCAACATTTCGGGTTAATATAAGGCCCGTAGGCCACAACAACAACAATATATATATATATATATGAAAACAACAACTACACAAAACACAACGGAAACATAATACAACATCTCAAACCTACACACATGCATACCGGTATGACTAACATATCACAACATAACGAAACCTTGACAAAATTCGAATCCATAACATAGTACATCACGAAAACTCCAAATACAATACACTCATACGGAAAGCCCAACACAACCACCAGAGTCTCGAAGATGAGATGAGATGTCAGCCAGCGGTGCTCCAAGCCGTCACGAAGACTTCTACCTGTTACCTAGGCGACAGAAAAACCCAGGGCCCGTGGTGGTGGTGAGTAAAACTCAGCAGGTAATAGAAAAACATGTATATATCAAATATCACATGTAATTCAACAACATAATCTAGAGGTACAACAGGTATATCAGCATAGTATATAAATACAAGCATATACCGTCTAACCAAATGAACAACGTAAAATGCAGACATACCTGAAAGTCTGGTACGCTACTCTAATCCAACCTGAGCATATATCCAACATATATATAACAGGAAGAGTAATACCAACTCACCATACTACAGGTCAAGGTACCTAATGGTCTATCCAACACATTATACAAATATCCAACACAACTGTATAACAAATGCAAGAAGCATGCATGAATATGATGTACAAACAAATGCAACAAACATAATACAAACAAATGCAACATCACAATAAGTATATATATATATAGACTGCATCTATATATATATTAATCTCAACAATCAATATATATATATATATATATATATATATATATATATATATATATATATATATATATATATATATGATAATATGCAAAGTGCCATAAGATACGGCAATGCAGTATGCATGGTCATGCCTGCGCACCCCTACTCGCTACCACGACCCCAGTGTAGCCTAGGTGGCACGACATGACAACTGTCCCAACTCAACACCAACCACCGCTCTAGAGTGGCCGAGTGGGCAGTATGATCAAGTAGCATATGAGCGTAAAGAGCTCGCTACACAACGGGGGTCCCTGCTGCTGGCCAATCCGACTGACACTACTAATGAGTGGTCGAGTACCACGCACCCAGGATAACTGCACGCAACTCCAACTACCACCGTTTATAGTGGTAGAGTGCGGCACAATAGATGATCTGCCCTCACACCAATTACTCCTCGGTAAGTAACCTGGGAGGCAAGATGACTGATGACTCTCTCATCCCCAAGGGAGACTACGTCGTCAGAATGCATACAAATGACATGAATGTGCTGTCACACGTACAGACATTTACCACAGACTCTTTGTTCAACAAAGAGTCGTACACATCTGATCAATACCCTCTCTATCCTGTACAGAGTCGTACTCCACTGATCGACGGACTCTCTATCCTGTAGAAAGCCGTACTCAACTGATCATAACTCTCTATCCAATAGAGAGTCGTACTCAACTGATCGATGCACTCTCTATCCTGCAGAGAGTCGTACTCGACTGCCCATATCAAGCTGGGACCATCGGTCCGTAGCGACACACTAATCACCCTTCACTTAACCATTACACAACACATGGTTGGTAATAAGTATGCAACATACGAGTATTGAAAATAAATCCTATATTTAGGGCATTACCTACCCACGGATGAACCTTTACCCAATTTACAAATCAGGTTATCATCCGTACTCCAACATTTACACCCTGCTAAACATTTAGGCCTATTTACATCACATCACATCTAAAATCCTAAATCATAATAAAGGAAATGTGATATCAACCTTTAAGTATAGCCGACGACAAGTTCAAGCATAAGATAATAAGAGCAGGGTCAAGATAATATGAACACCTAATATCTTCATACTTATGACTAAATCTGAATGCAATTACATCTACCCGACCAGGGTAGGAAATTATCCACCTGATACGAAGCTCGAAATAGTCTTCACAGCCGTGAACCCGCTTCGTATCCCAAACCTGTACATAATAGAAAACTATGATTAAGTATAAGTATCCGATAAATACATAACTACTATGTCGTCTCTATACTCCCGTCCCTTTATCAAATGTGAGTTAGCACTACGAGCACACACCTCTCGTAACCTCAAATCTACATTCATCCTTGGTCGATTCACACCAAACTCAATCCACAACGAACCACTAACATTCACAAGATCAATTAAAGTAATTAGATCTAAACAACACTCATAGATGCACACAGTCGTTCACAGCTGTTCACAACCCTTCACAATCCCAAATTCACAACCTTTACAACTCCATGCACAACCATCACAGACACAAACAGAGCATTATACCACTCAGTTTGTCACCCACCATTCGCACACAAAGACATAGAATTTTGACCTACCCTGGATGAACACACAACACCCCCAAGCTTTCTTCACTCACCCACAACTCACATTCATCCATAACCGAACAAACCTCTCAAACAACAACCCTTAATCAACATACCCATCGACAGAAACCCAACATCCCCACAAAGATCACACTACTGCCAATCGATCCACAGAATCATACTTGACAGAAAAAGAAAGAGGGAGATCCAAATATATATCAGCAAATTGAAGCTACGTCGACAGTACTCCTCCCCCAATCACTCTGTTCGCCAGAACTCCTCCTGCTGCCCTAGCACGCCGGAATCGTAAGAGCAGTTCACAATCGGCAAACAGGAAGAAAATCATTGCCGATCTCTAAGCTCCCAGTGAGGCCACTCGCTCCCTGCGAAGACACACGCCGGAGTCTCGCACGGGAAAATCCGTGATCGATGGTGATAGGGAAGGCGACGTTGCTGTGCTCGCGCACAGGGACGGCAGAACGGGAGGTGCTCGGCTCGGGAACCTCGGGAGGCCGTGGACGGTCGCGGGCGGCGGTGAGGTGAGGAGGGCGGCGGCCATGGGCAACGACATGGCGAGATCGTGAGAAGATGAAGTGCAGCGGCAACCCTATCACGAGAAGGGGCGGCAGCGGCGAAATCGGGAAGAAGAGAGGCCAGGCGACGAGCGTGCGAAAGTCACGGCTGCTGGCTGCTAGCTGACACGCAAGGGCGGCGGCACGTTGTGGCGCGGTGATAAAGAACGGTGGAAGAGGAAGAGAAATCGACTGGATCAGGAAAGAAGAGGAGGGTCGCACGCGATCGAGAGAAACGACCGTAGAGAAATAAGAGTCGCGACAAGGAATCGACGGGAAACGAAGGAATCGAGTTAATTGAGCAATTCAATACCTCATTAGCAGATAATCTAAACAGACTTTACAAAAGCCTATTCGCTTTATCCCCATGAAATATTTATAAAATTTCCGTTTAAATCCAGAAAAATTTCTAAAAATTCCTGGAAATTCCATAGGGTATTCTCCTAATTACCCAACATTATTTTATTATATATATATATATATATATCGGTATTTTACATCACTCCCCACATTATTTGTCCTCTAACGACTCGACAAGAGAGAGAACTCACAAATAAGCTTGATCGGCGGGGGCTCGGTATGAAGACCAATGGAGACTTCTGAGGGGGGGGGGGGGACTTTTCTTCTTTAGGCATTCTTCCGATGACTCACAAGATTACTCTCTTTATCTTCTTCTTCTATATTATTTTTACTGCACTTAATATGTTTTCCTTCATCAATGTCCATTCTAACTTAAGCATTGGAGGGTCGTCGTTGGAATACTAGCAATACCCTTTGATGTGTGTTGATCTTGACAGAACTTACTACTGTAGCTGTGAAGAACTCACCCTTCTCCGACGCTTCCACGGAAGAGCCTCAAAAGTGATCGCATTAGATGGTAATGTCTGTAAAAAACTCTGAGCAAGATATCGAGATCCACAAGAGTTGTCCTCACGGGGATGACGTGGAGGTTAATTAAGATACAACGGGGCATGTAGATATGGTGCGGATCGATTCCGGAGGAGGTTTAAAGTCTTTTTTTGGATTCAGATGACTCCCACGTATCTTGGCAATCTCGTCAAGGTCTATAGAATTTCTCCGTGATTTATTTTTCTTATAATAATCGTGGGACAGACCGATGAAAACCAGTGTTCTAAAAATCGACGATTTTACCCGATTAGGCGGCGCGTAGGCGGTGGACGCTCGTCCACCGCCCCGATATTTCCAGAGGTGACGCCGCGGCCGCCAGACAGCGTCGTCGGCGCTGCCGATCGCGCCGCGGCTTGTCGCCCAAAACGATTAATCGATGGCTTCGATTAATCGGGGCGACCGACCCGGCAAGCGTAGTCGCGAATTCGCGATTCACAAATCGCGATTTCTGAATCAGTAAATCAGTAAATCCTAATCGTGCCAAATTTTGGAATCCCTACCTCTTCGCTTCTCGCTCGCTGCGCTAGGGCCAAGCCGACTTCACGCGTCGCCTCGCCTCTCCGAAGTCAGTCTCGCTCTCTGCCGGCCGCGCCGACGAAAGCCAAGCACCGATCCGGATCCCCAGCCTCGTCGAAACACTTTCCGCTTTCATCGCTCACCTTTCTCCCTCTCGAGCTCTCCGCCCCCGGATAGGTCACCGTTTGCTACATTCGGCCCCTTCCCTTCGCCGCACGCCACACCGACTAAGGTAAGGGATTAATTATACAAGAGTTATATGTTTTGAACTACAACAGTGTGTCGCGAGCGACACGCTGTGGTGCTCAACACAGCGTGCAGATCAGAGCGAACATGCTGTGTTGAGCACAACACAGCGTGTCGCCGTGTGAGCACAACAGCGTGTCGCGAGAAATGTGCGACACGCTCGCGGAGCACAACACAGCGTGTCGCATATTTCTCACCCTACCGTGTGTCGGCTGAACGCAGGCGTTGGTTGGGCGTGTTGAGCTGGAACTCGACACGACGTGTCACCGATAACACGCCCGTGTTGTTTTGATCGAAAATGAGATTGATCCATATGACCGCTTCGATTAAGATTTCTTTCTATGGTATCTTAGCTAATACACATATTGTGTTTTCCTTTGTTTATTCCATTTCTTAATATTCCTCATCCAAAGAATTACATACAATTCAATTTTGATGGAAAAAGCTTGATTTCAGTGTGAATTTTGTTCTGTTTATTGTTCTTGTAGTGTAGCACTGCGTGCTTTCTCTTCTTGGCATCGTAAATTGGTTTTTCTTTCCCTTACTAACAATAAATAGATCCGCCTTGCATTTTGATTCAGCTTATACAAGGGTTTCATTTTTATCCTTCAGTAGTGCAAAGAAAATCAAGAATGTCGTACTATATCTTGAAGCATCTAATTCAATGTCCGAGATTGATTTTCGTAATTCCAATGATATTGGATGGGAATTTGCGGAATTGGTGGATCCTAAAAGTTTGGATAAGTTGAAATGTAAGTTGTGTGGAAAAATTACTAGTGGTGGAATTTATAGGCTCAAACAACATGTTGCCAATATCAAAGGAAATGTTGCCCCGTGTAAGAAGTCTTCGGATGAGGATAAAGTGAAGTGTAAGAATGCTATTGAAGATGCAAGAACAAAAAAGAAACAAAAGAATATGAATGAAATGAAGGTGAGAGAAGAAGTTGTTCTTGAAGAATATGAGGTGGACGAACAGAGTCGAGGGACAAAAAGAATCGCGTACTCTTGGGCCTATGGATCAATTTGTATCTCATCATTGATCCTGATTCTTCATTGAGTGAAAGTAAGAAGACAAAACAACAACAAAATATTATTGATGCACTTTGGAAGCAAAGGACACATAGTGTGCACCAATATTTAGCTCGATGGGTGTATGAGTCTGGTATTCCTTTTCATGCCATTGACAATGATAGCTTCAAGAGGTTTGCAGAAGCGGTTGGTCAATTTGGCCCAGGTTATCGTCCTCCAACTCAATACCTATTAAGGGAACCCTTATTGAAAGAAGAGGTAGATAGAACTAAAAGTCTATTAAAGAAGCAAGAAGAAGAATGAGCTTTGAATGATTGTTCAATTTTGACTGATGCATGGACTGATCGAAAAAGAAGAAGTATCATGAATTTGTGTATCAATTGTAAAGAAGGCACAACTTTCCTTTCTTCTAGGGAAGCATCGAATGAAGCACACACCGGAAATTATATATTTGAATATGTGGACAAGTGTATTGAAGAAGTTGGACCCCAAAATGTAGTTCAAGTGGTAACGGACAATGCTTCGAATAATATGGCGGCAAAAGATCTGTTGAAGGAGAAGAGACCACATATATTTTGGACTTCATGTGCAACTCACACGGTGAATCTTATGCTTCAAGGAATTGGGAATCAACCTAAGTTCAAAGGGGTGATTGAAAAGGCAAAGAGCTTGACAATCTTTATTTATGCACATCACAAGACATTATCAATTATGAGAAAGTTTACCAAAAAAAGAGACATAGTGAGGCCGGGAGTAACACGATTTGCAACCGCCTTTTTAACTTTGCAAAGCTTGATAGAGAAGAAAAGTGAACTAAGAACTATGGTTGCTAGTGAAGAATGGAATACATGCAAACATTCAAAGAGTGCAAAGGGGAAGGCGGCATATAATATCGCTTTGAGTACCTCTTTTTGGAATGGGGTAAGTTTTTGCTTGAAGGTGTTTGCCCCTTTAATTAAGGTGCTTCGTCTTGTTGATGGGGATAATAAACCATCTATGGGTTTTGTGTATGGAGAATTACTTAGAGCGAGAGAGGATATTAAAGTGACATTCAACAATCAAGAGCTTCACTATCGTCCGCTTATTGATATTATTGATGAAAAAAGCCGTAATCGGCTTGATAGTCCACTACATTTGGCGGCCTACCTCTTGAACCCTTATTACTCCTTCAATGACTTGAGAATATGAAGTGAAGAAGTGGTTATGAATGGATTTTTCACTTGTGTTAAAACATTCTTTCCTAATGATATTGATAGTCAAAGTGACATAGTAAATGTGGAGTTATTGAAGTATATCAATAAAGTGGGGGGGTTTGGAAGAACATTGGCTATAGTGGGGTGCACAAAAAATGATGAGAAATATGATCCGGGTAAGAACTAAGAACTAAGAATTGCTTACTTTATTTTGTAATTTTTAATCTTTATTGGTTGTTTCTTGATTTTGCTTGTTGGGTTTATTTTTATTTAGTTGGATGGTGACATCTTTTTGGAAATGGTGTACCTAAATTGCAAAAGATGGCTAAAAGAATTCTTTCTTTAACTACGAGTTCTTAGGTTGTGAAAGAAATTGGAGTACTTTGAGGAGTAAGTATTTAATTACTTATACTAAATGTCTAAATATGTATTCAATAATCAATATTAATATTTTTTTAATTTTCTTTAATGTAGATCCATACAAAGAAAAGAAATAAATTAGATACCGGAAGGTTGAACAATTTAGTTTATGTTCAATTCAATGCCAAGATCATAAACAAAAAAAGAAGACTAGAAGAAAAAGGAGTTGATGTGCTACTTGCTAGTGAAGCAACTATGGCACAAGGATGGATTGTTGATGGTGGAGATGAAGATGTTGAGACAAATATTGAAGATGTAAGAGAACTTCACGAAGAAGAATTTGTATCGGATGAAGAAGAGGAAGATGCCATGGATTTTGAGTTTGAATCCGATCTGGAGGAAGTGTTGGAGAAATATGGAGATGAACTAGAAGAAGTTGAAGAATTATGGTAAAATCTAGATCGCTCTGTAAGGTAAATCAATAAATGATATTTTGTTTATCGGTTAAGATGATATTCACTTTATTGTTGATGTATCCTTGGTCTTGCTTTTTGGATAAAGGATCTTTTTCAACTAAACATTCACAATATGTAGGAATGTGTTTTTCTTCATTTTATTAGTGTTGGGTACGTTGCTTAATGCTTATTGTCAAGTATTCTTAATAGTTTTTTTAATCCGTTAAATTTGTTATTGTGTCGTGCTTTATTGTGATTTGTGTGTTGTGCTCTTGTTGTTTGCAATGCTTATTGTTGCAATGTTGCTTGATGTGTAAATTGAGTAAATTATTGTGTATTGTCAAGTATTCTTGTTGTTTACAATTGCCAATTCTTATTATTGCAATGAATTTTTAATATTGTTTGCAATTATGTTTTTAATTCTTATATTTTACAATTCTTATTGTTTACAATCTTAAACATTTTTAATATTCTTGTTACTTGTTGAGTTGCTATTAGTTATTATTTGTTACATGCATGTGGACTTGTGGAGGCTACAAAGTGAGTTTTGACTTTTGAGTGCCCCTAATATATTATTATTTTTATATATTATTATATTTAAAATAGAAATCGCTTTGCTTATCGCTTAGCGCTAAAGCGGCGAGTGACCGCTCACTACTACCTAATAATTTTTAACACTGATGAAAACTATTTGACAGTTCCAAACTTTTTTTATGGATTTCCTGAACAGAGAGGCTCTATCATTATGATACGTGGTTTGCTCATCGATTGGGAAAGAGGAAGGAGATGATGCTTTGTGCGAGAAGAGACGAGGTTCCGATAGCCATCTCTAGCCATTGCTGGTCAACCGTCCGCCGAGAAGACCCAAGCTCCATGTCAAAGATCGGGAACGGCATTTTGATCTTCATTATTACACTGTCATCTCTCAGCGCCTTCTCGGATCCCTTGCAGAAGCCTAGCTCTGCCCCATGACACTGCAAACTTTGTTTTTCTCTTTGGAGGTCGTTCCTTCATCTTTCCAAGCCTAGGGTTGAGGCCACCTACCACCCTTCCCTCTCGTTCCCATCGTCGCCTATGACGGAGAAGGACGACGACCAATGAGCCTTTTCTTGATTTCTCCTGACATGATCGCTCAATCGCCGTCGTCGGACTCCGACTTCCCCTTTGTGGCATGGTACAACAACATCTAGTATCTCCTCAACCTCTCCACCGCCAGAGCCATCCTCCCCGACCTTCCTTTCAGTGGGAATCTCCTCTCCCTCGACCCCGAGCTGCATCCAGCTGTTGTCCGTGCAGTTTTCTAGCTCCGCGATGAGGTTCTGGCATTGACACCCTCCTCCATGACATAATGTTGTGCCTCCATGGCTCGCTTTGGTGCAGGCTCTGCAAGGTCAGTGTTTGCGGGCTCCTCATAGACGCCTTCATTGCCTCTCTCTTTGCATTCCCCGAAAGCCGTGCGGGGCCGAGCAGGCTAGTGCATTGTCTATGGCCTCCGCACGGGTGAGCTGGTAGCCATGCAGGATATGTCATGATGACGAACGGGCATATTGCAGGGATCGTCGCTGTCTCGACGGCTGTTTAAGGGAGGAACTTGAGGTGGAAACGGTCCGCAAGGGGAAAGGTCGTTGCTCCTATGGCAGCTTTTCAACAAGAACAAGGATGCCCATCTCATCTGCTCTGGCGGCTGGTTTTCTCCTGCAGAATATTTTGGTCAGATATGTGAGATGTTTCTCTTCCTCATCTAGTCTTTCTTTTTGAAGTTATCAAGGCAATCGTTTCTCCTTCAATCCTGCCCCAGATAAAACCTTCGAGTTTAGGCCTCTCTTTTCTTTTCGGATTGAAGTCGTCGGCATCGATTTCGCCAGGAAACATAGAGAGACACTGCATGTTTTGTGGACGTTCCGCACTGTGAGAAGGTTTTATTTGTGGTCTCGTAGGCTTGTTAGTCGAAGCTTTTCAAAGAGAATTGCTTGTCGATATTGTTAAAAGAAAACTGCTAAATTCAATTCCTCTTTGTGTGCAAACATCTATATGAAGTTGATCGAGAACAAAGGGTTTCTTAAAGATTGGATGCGGATTATACCGTGCAACAGAAGCACTATCTGCCCTCTGCTTATGCTAGGCTAATGTGAAGAAACTAGAAATTATCTACTCTGGTTGGATGTCTAATTTGGACAAATAATTAGATCTCTCAATCTAAATTTTGCTCCATTAATCAGTTCTAATGTCACTCTCTCCCTTGTTATTGGTTGTAAGAATGTTTCTGCCCTTCATCTCATTAGTTGCATGAAAATGATCAATGTTGAGTGACTTGCTTATCTTGGTCAACTTGGAAAACTTCAAGATCTTTCAATAAACAATTGCAAGGGTATTAGTGAGGATGATTGGATAAAACTTGGTCCTGTATGGAACGATCTTAGGCATTTCGACTTTGAGATGGATGCATACTACAAGCATCCAAAAGGTTATGATAAGCTATGAAAATTTACGAGAGCTTAGTTTGGTGGACCACATCATTCTTCCAAGCAAAGGGTTTTATTATTTGTCATAGAGATGTGAAGCGCTCATGAGACTTACCTTGGATATGTGCAGTGGGGACAAGGATAGTGATATAATTGCATTATCTCATAAGTGGAGGAACCTAAAAGGTATCTCAATTCGTATCCTTACACAGTATTTGGTGTTCATGTACCAAACCAATTTGCTGAGATTGTTCGATGAGTCTTTGATAGCATGGAGTATTGGATGTCCGATGCTAGAAGTGTTCGAACTATTCTTTTCTGAGGGAGAGTTCCCATCATTATCTAGCTTTACACAGAGTGGTGTTCTTACATTCAGCCAAAGTTGTCCAATCTGAATTTTGGTATTCGACTCTGCTTACATCTATAATAATACTGGGATGGAAACCCTTTTTATTGCCCTTTACTTGTAGACACTGAAACTCGATAATTGCCAGGAAGTTACAGATGAAGGAATGCAACTTATTGCATGCTCTCCTTGCTCAACTACTCTTTCTCTCTGTAAATGTTTAGGCAGTACGGATGATGGATTTAAGCTACTAATTAGGTCACGCAAGTTGGACCTTCTAATACTAGAGGACAGCCCTCAGATCTCTGAAAAAGGTGCACAAAGGGATGCCAGGGTTACTTCTTACAAGTAGGATTTGTCTTGGCTTTATTCAATTATTTCTGTCAGCATTATGTTCTTCTGTAAGACTATTCAATTGTTTGTTTTCCACCTTCTAGATGTGCAGTAGCATAGTTTGTGGCCTTCTTTAAACACTCAGCGTATTCTCATCATAAAGGATCCAAATAGCATAAGAGAATACATTCATCAGAACAACTATTCCAAGTGTATATGTGGTTGATGATGAAGTGTTTTTAAGATTGTTCAAGTAAGAAAAAATGAATTGAGAAGCGAAGTATTGGGACCTTGATGTTGTGCTAGAGGGGGGATGAATAGTGTTTCTTCGATTTTGTTTGCATTCGTCGTGCTTGTCTCTATAGATGTTAGTATGCAATGGAAAAAAAATCACAAACTAAATACAAATACAAAGCACAAACCACAATATCAATTTTACGTGGTTCGAAACTCTAGTTCATACTCCACGGTTGAGCTCTAGTAAAACACCACCACTAAAACTTTTTCCTTCTCGGAATCACATCGGAGGTGGAGAAACCTCTTACAATACCTAGAGCTTACACAACAAACAATCAAATACAATATGTGAATGAAAAGAATGAAACAACAATAACACTTTACAAGTGAGCTTTGCTTGATCTTTGAGTTTAGTTGCTTTGGAAGATCTGGAATACAGTAACAATTCCTCTTCTAAGTTATCAAGAACCGACTGTTAAAATCCTCCTCAGCTTCCTCCTTTTATAAGCTCCTTATGGGATGATTTCCGCCAACTAGTCAATTGACTTTACCCCCAGTCGATTGGTCACTTATCCATTGTCTCACAACGGCTTAATTCATCTCGGATTTTAACTGATCAGTCGACTGACCTGATCCATCAATCGACTGGCATGAGCCATCAGTAAACTAAAAAATATTTTGTGCTCTGTTCGCTTAAAACTAGTCAGTTGCTTCACGACAATAGTGGATTGTTTTGTTAGAGCATTGGTTCTCAACTTCTCGAGTCGCCACAGTCGCCCGAGCACCTCAACCATCTTGACTGTCTGCGGTCAGTCAACTACTTCTCCACAGCAGTCTATTGTCTGAGCACCGAGTCTAAGTGTTGACTAACCGCGGTTAATTGATTGCCTCACCACAACAATCAACTGCTCGAGCATTGAGTCTCCTAAGTACCCGAGTCGGCTAGTCAATACCATCCGTCAACTGCCAAACAATCTGTACAATTGTTTTATCTTACTAGTCAACTAGATTAAGTCCTAGTCGACTGGTAAATCTCAAATTGAAGTTTAACGCATCAAGTATGATTCTCTCATACTTAACACTTACATATAGCTTATACCTAAGTCTTCGAGCATTTTCCATCAACCTCACTCCTTTATGATGCACCGAGTCCTCCACGACTCCTCATCCTTCGCACTAGCCTTCAAATACTTCTTTTGACTTTATCATGCTATTTGGTACCCTAGCATTGACCTAAACCTTCAATCTTCTTTCATTAACCTTACACCCTTAGGTTGAGTCCACGACTGTTAGCCTTTAAGTGCTTCCTTTGGCTTTGTCATGCTAACCGGTCTTCTTTTGCTAAGAGGTCATATCTCTGGGACTTCCCCGCCAAGTCTCCATACTTGGGCTTTCCTTTACCAAGTCTCCAAACTTAGACTTTCCTTGCTCAGTATTCATATTTGGACTTTTCTTTGTCAAATATCCATATTTGAACTTTCACTTGTCAAATATATATGCTTGGACTTTCCCCTGTCAAGTCTCCATACTTGGACTTTTCATTGCTAAGTCTCCATACTTGGACTTTCCCTTGCCAAATATCCTTGGACTTTTCCTTGCCAAGTCTTCATACTTGGACTTTTCGTATTGCCAACTCCCAGTTGGACTTTACCTGTCAAGTCTTTGGTAAACTTGACCTACTTGACTTCTCAATCAACAACTCCATATGACTATGGATATTGTCAAACGTATTGTCAACTATCAAAACTCTACTTGAGTCTCACTTGAGTTTGGTCAATCTTGATCCAAGGGTAATTGCACCAACAATCTCTCTTTGATGTTTGACAATACCTTTAAGTTAGGTTATCTCATAACCCTAACTTGCCTCTTCTTATACCAAAGTATAATGAAGATTTCCTAACTTAAATCCTTCATTCTCTTCTTTTGGCATACATAAAAAAGTCTCTCATTTTCCAATGAGATCCTGCATCTTGAATGCCTTCATTCTCCTTAGTGACAAAACCTTTATCACTCAATGAGAGACAATTCTTCATTCTCCCTCTTTTCAAAATTCATCCATCATTACTTTGATGGACAATCTCTTCTAAATATTTGGTCTCCCTTGACTATTGCACCAATAATGTCTCTGGAGAGGTCCTAAGCCTATAAGAAATCTAAACTATGAAAAATAAGGGTAAAAGTTCAAGCTTGAACTTTAACATCCCTTAAAATTTGATTCTCACCCTAATTAATTATCATAATTATTTTTATTGAAAATCTCACCATTTCAATGCTTGTCTAAATATATTATAGGGTTAGGAGTAGTTAACTAACCTAGGATTATGGTTTAATAACTAATTTGAACTTGATCAGTTAAAAATCAGACTAACAGTCAATTGATTTTAGTAATCAGTCAATTGAACCTAGTACCAGTCGACTGTTCCATGAAGTAATCGATTGATTTTTGAATTTTCAGAAATTGATTTTTCAATAGAATTTCAGAAATGCATAAATAATTATACATTTTTAGAAAAATCATGAAACTTCGTACACACATTATTTATGCCAAATATTATGGAAGAAAAATAATTTTATATTAAATATCTATTTTTTTTTTAAAGAATGATACAAAGTTGAAAATCATTAAAAATTTAATGTTTTTGCCTAACTTATATCAATATTCTCAATGATGATTGCAAACAAAAGATAGACTTCACCAAAATTTTTCAAAATGATTTTAAAATTATTTTCAAACCTTATTTTCAATTATGATTTATGGGCTAAGTGTACATGATTTGTGTATTAGCTTTCCTCATGATTCAATCATATGATTTAAAGAGTTTGAGTTCATATTGATGCAACATATAAGCACATTGAACTTAATTCATTTTTCTAATATCTCACATGTGTCTAGAGTGTTTCAATACACACATATATCATTCTATAATCCTTGTGAGATGTAATTGATTTTTCTTCAACTAAGGGTTCATGCATTGTTATCTAGGCATATTCAATTTGACTTCCTTATCTAGGATGCCAATTAATGTTATTTGTCTTTAAGTTCAATTGAATCACTTTAATGCATGAATCATGATCATGACATAAATGATTTGTATAAATTAAAAACATTGTCAATGATGCATGATGTCATGACATGATAAAAATAATCTAAGTATTAGCATGATAGTTTGAATGATCATGTGATATATGATGTCATAACATAGAGTTTGACAAACTAAAGCATGACAAGTGTATATAAAATACAAAGGTATGAAGATACCTAAGTCTTGAATCTATTTACCATTTTCTAGACTTATATTAAATACTCAATTTGACATAATGACGTGTCAACTCCCTCGAGTGTACCAAAGTCCCAATTTAGCACACTATTGACTCTAACTTAATTATGCCAATTATAATCAATTTTTCAAACTTCTATTATTCCAATTGCCTAAAATCTTTTAGGATCATAGTTCTAAATTCATTTTCAATGTATCACAATATCTCGAAAATGCTCTAAAATGTCAACTCTACTATGGTTAGGTTAATTAGATTTTCATTTTAAATTGACACATCCTATATCCATCTAGTGTAAAGGGATCGATCACACTCCTATGAACCCAATTTATATTGGAGCTCCTTGGATTTTCTAGGTATTAACTAGGAATGACCTCTCTTAATACCTTTTTAACGACTCTTCTAGGCTTCTTGGAAGTCTTAGTCATTGAGGTCTTATTATGGTTAACTTTAGGGATAGTTTCCCTTGTAACATTCTTAGTGATTTTTTTTAGCCTTTTTGCAAATCTTAGTCACTTGACTCTTATCAAGGTCAACTATAGGGAAGACTTTCCTTGTAGCCTTGATATTCCTAGACCTAGGATTCGTTTTATAGTTAAATGGAATATTATGGTAAGATGACAAGTTTTCTTTAGACTTAGGTTTGTATCCTAAACTTCTCTTGTCCTTATCTAGATCTTGCCTCCTAAAATCTAGACTTTGTCCATTTGACCATTTAATCATATTTTTCATCCTTTTAAGGGTCTTCTCTAATTTATCAAGTTTAGACCTCAAAGCTTGATTTTCTACCTCTAATGTCTCATTTTTTATTTTTCCCTTATTTCTTTGGACATTCTTTTTCTTCCTAGACATATATCTTGTCATCTTAGGATCATTACCTAGATTTTTGTCATCCTTTCTATCATTTGTCAAATTAGGTCTACTTTTACAAGTTCTAATGGTTTCCTTAGGTAGGATAGTTCTAGAGTTAATGGTTCTAGAATTTTCCTTAGGCCTATTATCATGATGTTGAGCATTTAAACAATAAAATTTATTTCTAGCATGCTTCTTATCATGACAAAAAGAAACTACATTTAAAGGTGATATCTTAGGAGCTCCCCTTACAATTGAGCTCTTTACCTTATCCTTCCTAGGGTGCCTCTCCTGGACATTGATTCTAGTAGTGACCCTTTTGATTGCATGAAATGCACACTATGTGCTCCTTCCCTTTATGCATTGGGACTCCAACCTCTTTTAGTTTCTCCTTAGCCTTTGTCGCTACTTGATCTTTCTTCTTAATTCTTTTTGGACATTTGCTCTTGTAGTGTCATTTCTCCTTACATTCAAAGCATATAATATGATTTTTATTTTTAATAATTGTATTTGAGTTACCTTCAATGGTAGGGGAGCATTGGCATGTTCTTCATGAACTCTAGATGTAGAGGTCTTCTCTTACTCCGGTGTTAATTATCTCTCCTCCCCCTCAATCCTAGAGGCGGAGACTTCTTCAACTTCTTCCAATTATGATGTTGAGTACCTTTCAACTTTTGAATCTTCAAGCTCTTGAGATGATGAGCTTTCTTCCTTGGATTCCTCACGTTGTGCCGGTGAGATATTCTCATGGAGCTTGATCAATTTGCTCCATAACTCCTTAGCGTTCTTAAATTCTCCTATCTTGGATAAAACATCATTAGGTATCAAATTAACCAACATTTTGGTTACCTTATTGTTTATCTCGGATTTTTGAATTTGATCCTCCGTACATTTCTTCTTCTTGAGGATTTTCCCCTTCTTGTCCATAGGAGCTTCGAAATCTATAATGACGGATGTTGTATCCCAATCCATCATTGAACTCTATTAGTCTTGATGGATCCTCTAGCGTTGGCTCCCTAGGCGATTAGTCCGGTGAATAATTATCCACTCTGATACCAATTGTTGGGACCTTGATGTTGCGCTAGAGGGGGGAGGGGAGATGGTGAATAGCGTTTCTTCGATTTCGTTCGCGTTCATCGTGCTTGTCTCTATAGATGTTAGTATGCAGAGGAAATAAAAGCATAAACTAAATACAAATACAAGACACACACCACAACACCGATTTACGTGGTTCGGAACTCTAGTTCCTACTCCACGGTCGAGCTCTAGCGATGCACCACCACTAAAACTTTCTCCTTCTTGGAATCACATCGGAGGTGGAAAAACCTCTCACAACACTTGGAGCTTACACAACAAACATCAAATACAATATGTTAATGAAAAGAATGAAATAACAACAACTCTTTACAAGTGAGCCTTGTTTGATCTTTGAGTTTGGTTTCTTTGGAAGGCTTTGGAAGATCTGAAATACAGTAGCAATTCCTCTTATAAGTCACCAAGAATCGACTGTCGAAATCCTCCTCAACTTCCTCCTTTTATAAACTCCACACGGGTTGATTTCCGCCAATTAGTCAATTGACTTTACCCTAGTCGATTGGTCACTTATCCGTTGTCTTACAACGACTCAATCCACATCGAATTTCAATTGATCAGTCGACTGCCCTGACCCATCAGTTTATTGCCCGAGCCATCAGTTGACTAAGCAATATTTTGTGCTCTATCTACTTAAAACTAGTCGACTGCTTCGTCAGAGCACTGTTTCTCAACATCTCGAATTGCTACAATTACTTGAGCACCTCAGCCATCTCGATTGCTCGCGGTCAGTCGACTGCTTCTCCACAGCAATCGACTGCCTGAGCACTGAGTTTGAGAGCTGACTACTCGCGACCAGTTGACTACCTCACCACAACAGTCGACTGCCCAAGCATCGAGTCTCCCGAGTACCCGATTCGACTACTTGACCAGTCGATTGATCAATACCATCAATTGATTGTCAAACAATCTTTGCGATTGTTTATCCAACTAGTTGACTAGACCAAGTCTCAGTCGACTGGTAAAGCTCAAAACTGAGATTTAATGCATCAAGTATGATCCTCTCATACGTGACACTTACCCCTAAGCCTTCAAGCATCTTCCACCAGTCTCACGCCTTTAGGATGCATCGAGTCCTCCAAGACTCCTCATCATTTGTGCTAGCCTTCAAGTACTTTCTTCGACTTTGTTATGCTATTGGATACCCTTAGCTTAGACCTAAACATTTATGTTTCTTCTATTAGCCTCATGCCCTTAGGTTGAGTCAACAACTCCTCACCCTTAGCGCTAGCCTTCAAACGCCTCCTTCAGCTTTGTCATGCTAATCAGTCTTTCATTGTCAAGAGGTCACACCTCCGAAACTTCCCCGTCAAATCTCCATACTTGGACTTTCCTTGTCAAGTCTCCATACTTGGACTTTTCCTTACTAAGTATCCGTACTTAGATTTTTCCTTGCCAAGTATCTATACTTGAACTTTTTCTTGCTAAGTATTCATATTGAACTTTTTGTGTTCGCAACTCCCAGTTGGACTTTACTCGTCAAATCTCTGGTCAACCTTAACCTACTTGACTTCTCGATCAACAACTCCATGTGACTATGAATATTGTCAAATATTAAAATTCTACTCGAGTCTCACTCGACCTTGGTCAATTTTGATCCAAGAATAATTGCATTAACAATCTCCCAAACACAAAGTAACATAAGGGAGGTGATCTCGAAAGCATCCAATCAAGCTCTATGAATGACTTAATTCTGACCTAGCAATTCCTCTAGCTCTCTCTACCCACTCTTATGTTTTTTCAAATGGAGCTTTATATTTTCAGAAAACTCATGGGATACAGAGATAATCCACTTTTGAATTCTGTCAACCTCTTTGTGATTATGTGATACAACATGGTTTCGATTTCAACCCACTTCTTTGTACTATGCTTGCAATCAGGGAATCTTTTGATAGGAAGAAGCATTCATATTTATATCATCACAAGGGCATGTTAATCAACATGATTTTGCAGCTATATCAGCATGTGCAAGATTTCTATTTGATTGACATTATATTTGCCTCAAGACCTTAATTAAGGTGATCTTATATATTATATCAGCTGTTAGTGTCTATAAGATCCATATAGATATGATATTGTCTATTTTAAGCATAAGCTCTCATGATTTTATTTTTGAGCTTTACCCAAAGTGGATAATATCATATCATTGTGGAGATATATGGATCTTATAGACACTAACAATTAGTATCAGAGTTATGATCCATGTCAAGCCATGAACTTCAAATGAAGAAAGTAAAGCTTTCATGTCCGGATCAAGAGAACCAGACACCAGACAGGAAGTCCAATTGGTCGGAAGGACCGAACAACTGGCAGGAAGTCCAGTTGGGCCAGAAGGGCTGGACAACTGACAGGAAGTCCAGTTGGGTCAAGAGGACCAGACAGTTGGTAGAAAATCCTGGTGGGTTGAGGATCGAACATCAAACAAAGCAAGTCCTTCGAGGACGAATAGACTTTTGAGGGGGGGATCAATGTGACCCTTCATTTGAGGGGGGGATTGTTGGAAATATTGAGAATATAATCAAAGTCTCACATTGGTAAAACATGGAAAAGATCATGTGCTTATAAGATGGAAGATATCTTTATTGGTTTGAGGCCTTTTGGGTAAAATCTAAAAAATAAAACCATGAGGATTTAAGTCCAAAGTGGACAATATCATACCATTATGGAGATATATAGATCTTATAAGCACTAACATCAGTATGGTTTCGATTTCAACCCACCTCTTTGTTCCTTCTCTTGTTGGTATTTTTCTTCTCTGTCCAGGGTAACTTAATTACAAGCCACCTTTACACTACGGTTGTTGTTCATCTACAAAATGCTCCCAACAAAAAGTGAAGTGTTCCGACCATCATTATTGGAAGGAACTCAGGCAGTCCATAACTTTGTAGATGGTCCAATTGATTATGATGGTTTTCTCGAACATCAACCTTGATTGAGTTATTCATGAATCACCATCATAATAATACTTGGATTCCAAGTTCATTTTACTTCACGCACAGTTGCTTATATCATATGTTTGGTTCGAATCTAACTACGGCTATAGCTTGGGCATTTTTTTTATAGTATGTACTGTTCTCAGGCATATATTGCCCCATGGAGTCTCTCATCCGAGCAACTCCGAGCTTAAGGCATCATGGACTACTCTGTTTATCATATCGAAAGTATGGTTTTCTTTATGGAGGATGGAGTTACATATGACGCCTTTATAGTTTTCATTATTCCCCCGAGTGGAGGTGACGCAGGGAGAAGTTTGGACAATATCCAGGCCACTCGTAAGCCATGAACCGTCCGAATCTCATATTCTCCATTCGACACGGCTAGGCCATTCTGAGCCCTGGACCACTCGAAGTGTTTGTTTCTAGTTGGCACAGTCAGACCAATCGTAAGCCCTGAATCGATTGTAGTGTTTATTTTCATCTGGCATGGCTAGGTCACTCGTAAGCCCTGGACTACACAAAGTACATATTCTTCATCCAACACAACTAGACCATTCGTAAGCCCTAGATCGTCCGAAGCGCTTGTTTCCACTTAGCACGGCTAGACCAATCTAAGCCCTGGATCGCCCACAGTATTTATCTTTCATCCAACATGACTAGGCCACTCGTAAGACTTGGACCACCTAAAGAACATATTCTCTATTTGACACGGCCAGACCATTCGTAAGCTCTGAACCGCTCGAAACACTTGTTTCCACTCGACACAATGTTTATCTTTCATCTGGCATGACCAGACCACTCATAATCCCTAGACCACTCGAAGCACATATTTTCCATTCGGCATGACCAGACTATTCGTAAGCCCTAAACTGTCCGAAGCGCTTGTTTCCACTCGACATGGTCAGTCCAATCGTAAGCTCTGGACTTCCCATAATGTGTATCTTTTATCTATCATGGCTAGGCCACTCGTAAGCCCTGGACCACCAAAAGCGCATATTTTCCATTCGGCACAACCATGCCATTTGCAAACCCTGGACCACTCAAAGCCCTTGTTTTTGCTTAGTACGACCAGGCCAATCATAAGACCTTGATCGCTCGTATTCGTAAGCCTTGAACCACCTAAAGTGCTTGTTTCCACTCGGCACGACCAGTCCAATCGTAAGCCTTGGACCACCCGCAGTGTTTATCTTTCATCTTGCATAGCTAGACCACTCGTAAGCCTTGGACTGTCCAAAGCGCATATTCTCCATTCGGCATGACCAGACCATTCGTAAGCCCTGAACCGCTCGAAGTGCTTGTTTTCACTCGGCATGACCAAGACAATCATAAGCCTTGTGCCACCTGCAATGTTTATGGACCTTTCATCTGACAAAGCAGGCCACTCATAAGCCATGGACCGTCCGAAGCGCATATTCTCCATTCCACAATGTCAAGCCATTCGTAAGTCCTAGACTATCCGAAGCGCTTGTTTCCACTCGACACGACCAGACCAATCATAAGCCTTAGACCACCCATAGTATTTATATTTCATCCTGCATGGCTAGGCCACTCATAAGCCTTGGATAGTCTGAAGCGCATATTCTCTATTCAGCACGGCCAGACCATTATTCGTAAGCCCTGGACTGCCTAAAGCGCTTGTTTCCACTCGGCACAACCATGCCAATCATAAGCCCTGGAATGTCATAATACTTATCTTTCATCCGACATGACTAGACCACTTGTAAGCCCTGGATCGTCCGAAGCGCATATTCTCCATTCGGCATGGCCAAACCATTTGTAAGCCCTAGACCACTCGAAGCACTTGTTTCCACTCAACACGGCCAGACCAACTGTAAGCCCTGGACCGCCAGCAGTGTTTATCTTTCATCCAACATGGCTAGACCACTCGTAAGCCCTAGTCTGCCCGAAGCGTATATTCTCCATTTGGCACAGGCAAGCCGTTCGTAAGCCTTGGATCGCCCAAAGTGCTTGTTTCCACTTGGCACGACTAGGCCAATTGTAAGCCCTGGACCGTTCAAGTCAAGGCAACAAAGTAGTAAAATTGAAGGCAGACTCATCAAAGTGAATCGTCTGACTACTTAGGGGGGTTACTTATGATACTCTGGAATTGACCTAGGGTAAATGATGATGTTTGCACTTATTGAATTTGATACCGTCATAACATGATCCGAGCTAAATGAGGGTATCTAGGTTTTCTAGGAGGATCTCTTCTGAACCTTATCGATATCTCCCAGGTCAGGTCACAACTTTTCCCAAGTGAATCTCATAATCCAGGTCACAATGTTTCGAGTGACTCTCTAGCTTCACAGTTTTCTTGAATCAGAATGTTGCTCTCCCTCTCGAGTGCTGAGTTCCTGGCCGAGTCATAGCTAGCTCCTGAGTGTTGAGTTCTTGGTTAAGTCGTTGCTAGCTCTCGAATGTCGAGTTCCTTCCCAAGTCGCAGAGCTTCCCGAGCCACAGTACTCCTCATTCGCAACTTCTTGCATCACCTGAGCACCAACCCCCTGCATCGACCGAGCACGTGGCTTCTCGCATCGCCCGAGCGCGTGATCTCCCACATCGGCCAAGCATGTGGCTTCCCACATTGCCCGAGCACACGACCTCCCGCATAGCCCGAGTAGGCAGCTTCCCGCATCGACTGAGTCAGAGACTCTCTCAAATTCCAAGTGGCTCTTCCCAAGTCTACCTCTCCTGAGTACTCGTCAGTTCTTCCTGAGTTAGTGCCTCTCCCTAGTCGACAGTGCTCCCCGAGGACCGAGTGACTCTTCCCTAGTCCGACTTTTCCCTAGTTGCAACACATGCATGTATGCGGTTATTCAACTTTACTCGTCCTACTCTTCGATCCACTTTTAGACACTCAACCTATATGGTGTATGTGATGATCCACATGAGATATTTTGGTCTTATACAACAAAGGAGAATGCCACTTCCCACATTATCTATCCCCTAACGGCCTGGCAAGAGAGAGAACTCGCAGATAAGCTTGGTCGGGGGAGGCTTGGTATAAAGAACGATGGAGACTTCTGAGAGAGGGGGGGGGGGGGAGGGTTCTTTCTACTTTTCTTCTCTAGGCATTCTTCCGACAACCCACGAGATAGCTCTCCTTCTCTTCTTCTTCTACATCATTTTTACTGCACTTAATATGTTTTGTTTTATCAATGTCCTGTCTAACTTAAACATCGGAGGGTTGTCGTCGGAATCTTAGCGGCACCCTTTGATGCATGTTGATCTTGACTAAACTTATTGCTGCGGTCATGAAAAACCCACTCTTCTCCGACGCTTCCGCAGAAGGGGCTCAAAGCGACGCATCAAATAGTTTTATAGGCTATAAATAAAAATCATAAAAGACTTTTGATGAGATCAAAATAATTTATTAAATAATTAGGATCAAGAGTTTTAAGCAGGGGTGGATTTAGGGGTTATGGTCTCCAAATTTTAAATAATTATTATTTTTTACTATGATACATGTTGCTAACATTTAATTTATTTTCTCTTATAATTTAATATGTAATCTCCCAATATAAAATTCTAAATTCGTCCTTGATTTTACTTGATTTTAAGACGATAAAACCTAGCATTCTCGTCTCGCTCCTCTCTCTTTGGCGCTATCGCCACAAACACCATACTAGTCATCAATTTGGTCGTTAACGTTTCACACCCCCGCAGTGTCGTTCGTCTATTACTTTCTCAATGTGACAGTGTGATGGATGCTCATTAGAAATATCATTTTTTTTCTTGATAAAGTAGAGGATAATTTACTCAACTTGATATAAAATGAATGAGTTATCTTTTTTTATATTTTATTTGCTTTTGTCTAATATACTATAGAAAAAAGATACAGAGAGCCCCTTGGAACTGCCCACGGAGATCTGCCATCATATTATATTTAAGATAGAATTAAAGATAAAATCGATTAATTTACTCTTAGAAAATGACTCATCATCTTCACATTTGTTTAAGGAAACATAATCTAATCAGTGAACATAATCCAACACCTAACCTGCTAATTATGATCTAAGTTGGAAGAACTCTTGCTCACTAAATTAATGTTTTTTCCTCCAAAATAAAATATTGCCACTTGTGAAGAAGGATCAAATTATTCACTATAAACAAATATGAAAATAGGTACCATGGAAAATGGTTAAGTTCTTCTCACAATGACGTTGATAATCACTATGACATCATGTTTTGTTCTTTGAAATATTTAGAGTTCTATATATTGTCATGCTAGCTAGCATGGTTATGAAATGAATGAATATTTTGTTTGAGAATCATTTAAAATTTAAATAATTTTATGGGATAAATAGTGTACATTCACTATAAATCAAATAAACACACATGTTAGTTTTTTTTGTGGGACACATTATGATTAAGTTTAATTAGGTAGTTTTAATATTTAACAACAATTTTATATTTTAGAGTGATAAAATTATTTTTAAGTTTGTAATTATTATTATTATCTTGTACATAGAGTTCATGTGAAAGCTTAATTGACATATAGAATATTGATGGACTTGCTTCATGTAGGGTTCCTTTGTCTTGCTTCGTATCACAAGGTTGGTTTTTTTTCCCCTTCACTTCTAGTCAAAATTTTTAATATATTATTATCCTTTAGTAAAAAAATTTTCGCTAGCAATTTCTATTTAAGTTATATATATTATTGTTTGTTCAAAATATGATTAATCTTTTTTATGATTTCAATTTATTTTTACTTATTCTTTTATAAAAGTTGAAATTAAATATATGAGTTCTTGTTCTTGTAAAGTTAAACACGATATAAGAATATCTTCATTTTCTATAAATACGTGTACCTACAACATTGCACAAGTAGTTTTAATATTGTATTTTAAATTTAATATTGAGCTTAACCATAGATCTATCGGATTTAATACTCGTGGAAAGGTAAAAATTTCAGCGTTAATTGTTCTTGATTTCTTTTCTAGGGCCTTAATCTGTTAGTGCCTATAAGATTCGTATATCTCTACAATGATATGAAATTGTCTACTTTAGACCTAAGCCCTCATGATTTTATTTTTAGACTTTACCCAAAAGGTCTCATACCAATGAAGATATCTTTTTAACTTATAAGCACATGATCTTTTCTATGTCTTACCAATGTAGGACTTTGATTGCATTCCCCATACTCTCAACAATCTCCTCTCAAACGAAGGACCACATTGAGCCCCCTCAAGCCTATCCATCCTTGAAGGACTTCCTCTGCTTGATGTCCGATCCTCAACCTACTAGGACTTCCTGCCAACTGTCTGGTCCTCCTGACCCAGCTGGACTTCCTGCCAGTTGTCCAACCCTTCTAGTTCAACTGGACTTCCTGCTAATTGTTCGATCCTCCTGATTCAATTGGACTTCCTGCATGGTGTCTGGTTCTCTTGATCCAGACATGGAAGCTCCACTTCCTTCATTCGAGATTCATGGTTTGACATAAACCATGACTCTGATTCCAATTGTTGAGAATCTATGCACGCTCGGAAATATTTTATAAGCACATAAGCAGCGGAAAAATAAGATCCCTCTAGAGATCCATGAGAAAACCATACTCATTTGATCGATTCTATCCTATGAGAATTGTAGTTACCTTCGATGTGAGTCCTTCGCAATACCGTCAGCAACACTTGTGTTCAAGGTGTCCGGATCTCAATGCGGTTAAGATGTCCGCGCCTCCACACGAACCCTGAGATGAAGAGGAACCAAATTGTAGTGCTAGCCACAAGATGTTGGTTCGGCCAAGGAGGTAGAACAAGAAGGAGAAGAAGATCACACTCAAGAGTCTACAAAAACAACACACAAACACTAAGGCTACGTTTGGTACGGGGTAATCAACCTTGTAATGTAATAGGATTACATTACAAGATGATTTACTTTGTTTGGTAACATTTCAAAGATGTAATGTAATGTAATCGCATTACAAAATAAGAGCCAAGATCCGTAATCTCGATTACGAAGGAAAAATAATGTAATCCGATTACATTACGGACTCAATATTTATTATGACAAATATATTCTTCTTTTATTTTTCTCATTGCTGCCGGCGGCGGCGGCCGCAAAGCCGATCGGTGATCGGCAGCCGGCCGTGGCGACGGCCCGGCTAACCGGCCGGTGACGATGGCCGGCGGCCGACGCGTCGCCGACGCAATGGCGATCGGCCGACGTGGCGGCGGCCGGCCGATCGCGATCCGACGGCGTGGCGACGGCGGCGCCAGGCGGGCGGCGACGCGGCGGCGCGGCGACCGGCGACAGCGCCGGCAGCCAGCGCCGGCACGGCCGGCGATCGGCGCAGCCGGCGGCGGCCGGCGATTGGCCGGTGGCGGTGGCAACGATCGGCCGGTGAAGCGGGCGACGACCGTGGCGGTGGCGAGCGGCAGCCGTGGCGTGTGGCGGCGGCCGTGGCCGGTGTATCGACGATCGGGCGACGATCGATCGGTGCCCACCGGCGATCGACGACAACCTTATAAGGGTATTTTTGTCATTTTATAATAATATGAATTACATTCCTTATAAAAAATGTGGACACCAAACAAACGAATGTAATCACTTTTGTAATCAAACATTACACACCAATCACTAACCAAACACAGTAATGTATACACATTACATTACATTACATTACAAACTTGATTACATTACAAGGTTGATTACATTACCCCATACCAAACGTAGCCTAAGTCTCATCCAATCCCTTTTTATATTCAACCATTGAATATGAAGGGTTTGTGACTCTTGGTTTCCATGGAATTAATTACTCATTAATCTCATCTTAATGATCATGCAACCCTTCTTAATGGTGAGTCTCACTCAATCCGAATTTGACTTGAGTTTAACTCGGGTCAAATTCATTGAGTATACCTTGAGTCCTACTCAATTCGAATTTAACTTGAGTCTAACTTGGGTCAAATTCATTGGGTATACCTTGAGTCTCACTCAATGAGTCTAATCTATATTAGACTCAATCCGATGACCCAATGACTCATCACATGAGTCATCTCCAACTCACATGTCCTAAGTGTGTGACCCAATAGGTTCTCGTAACGTTGGCAATGTTTCTAAAACCCTTTTAGAGACATAAGCAATGAGCGACATCTAGAAATACATCATTGCTACCCAAGTGATGAGAATGTCGAGATCCAACATAACCTTTTCGTGACTACTATCTTATATGACTCAGTCCTTCTATCCTTGATATCTAGATTGATCAATGAGGTATAGACTGTGTCATCCTCTTATCAATCATGAGTTTCTTGATCTCCAAGTAGACTACTTAACCAAATAAGCTCAATATCTCATATTGACTTATTTGAGCATGACCATGCATTTTAGCAATCCTACTCTATCAAGGGGCCCATAGATATCACTTCCATTATATAGAAGGGATAGATCTCATCTACATCACTCACATCCCTCCGCATAACTTATTGCATACCCAGTGATCGTCTTTATAATCACCCTGTTACAGGTGACGTTTGACGAAGCCAAAGTATACAACTCATTATGTAGGGAACCGTAGTGACTTCAGGTCTAAGGACTATTCATATTAATAGTCACATGAGAATGTTTATGACACTCATATAACGATCCATAAAACATTCTCATGGCGGGTCAATTCAATACATAGTCTCTAATATATACCTATGTGTCAACTTGATATCACATATACATGACTTGTGAGATTAAGTCATCAATTGACCTACATGCTAGTCTCTACGCATTAATATTGTCCTTGCATGTTACTCGACTAGGAATAGTTACTATACAGACTCTCACTATCAATTCAACCAATTGATATGTTGTAAATCTGAACCTACTATTCAAGGATATTATTATATTATCCATATAACATAGATAAGGAATAATATAATAAATAAACCTTGCATGTTATTAATGAAATATGATTCATATTATCCCTAATCAATCATCTCATGATTAGCACTAAGGGCTGACACTAACAATCTCCCACTAGCACTAGTGTCAATCACTGTAATCTCTAAGACCCAATGACCTAGTATAACCATCATACTTCCTCTATGCCAAAGCCTTGGTTAAGGGATTCGCAATGTTAGCATCAATATCTACTCTGTATATTCACACATCTCCTCTATTGATGATCTCTCAAATGAGGTGATACCGCCGTAGTATATGTTTGGAATGTTGGTGAGAACGAGGTTCCTTAGCCTGTGCTATAGCCCTGTTGTTTTCACAATAAAGCTCTATAGGGCTCACCATGCTAGGAACTACACCAAGCTCAAAAACAAACTTCCTGATCCAAACAACCTCCTTTGTTGCATCTGAAGCAGCAATATACTCGGCCTCTGTAGTAGAATATACGATTGCGTCTTGCTTTGAACTCTTCCAGCTCATAGTACCACCATTTAAACAAAAGACATACCCTGACTACGATCTGTAATCGTCCTTGTCCATTAGAAAGCTAGATCGTTGTAACCCTTTACAGTGAGCTCCTCATTGCCTCCAAATATCAAGAAATATTCATTGGTTCTTCTCAAGTACTTAAGAATATTTTTGACGGCTGTCTAGTGACTGTCACTTGGATCTGACTGGTACCTGCTCATCATGCTTAAAGCATATGAGATATCAGGATGAGTGCATAACATGATGTACATAATAGACCCTATAGCAGATGCATAAGGGATCTGATCCATGCGTTCCCTTTCTTCCTTAGAAGAGGGGCATTGAGCCTTCAAAAGACTCACATCATGTGATATTGGTAAAAATCCCTTCTTGGAATTCTGCATGGCAAAACATTTAAGCACCTTGTCAATGTATGCACTCTGACTTAAGCCAAGCAATCTCTTAGATCTATCTCTATAGATCTTAATGCCTAAAATGTAGACTGCTTCACCTAAGTCCTTTATTGAGAAACAATTCTCAAGCCAAGTCTTCGCAGACTGCAACATAGGGATGTCATTTCTAATAAGAAGTATGTCATCAACATACAAGATAGGAAAGATACCTATGCTCCCACTAACCCTCTTGTAGACATAGGGTTCATCTTCATTCTTGATAAAACAAAACTTTTTGATTGCATCATCGAATTAAAGATTCCAGCTTCTAGATGCTTGCTTTAAACCATAAATGGATCTTTGCAGCTTGCATACCTTGCCAGCATGTTTTGGATCTACAAAACCCTCAGGTTGTGTCATGTACACATCCTCAAGTATGTTTCCATTCAGAAATACAGTTTTGACATCCATTTGCTAGATCTCATAATCGTGGTAAGCTGCAATAGCAAGCATGATCTGAATGGACTTAAGCATTGCAACTGGTGAAAAAGTTTCATCATAGTCAATACCATGAATCTGCTTGAAACCTCAACATGCTTTGCATAAGACTATCCATGTCAGTCTTTCTCTTGAAGACCCACTTACACCCAATGGGTTTTACCCCTTCAGGTGGATCGACCAAAGTCCATACTTGGTTAGTGTACATGAATTTCATTTCAGACCTCATAGCTTCTAGCCATTTCTCAGAATCTGGGCTCATCACAGCTTCCTGATAGGATATAGGCTTATTTAACTCAACAAGCATAACATCATCATTATCAGACAAGATAAATGAATATCTTTCAGGCTGATGACATATCCTATCATACCTGCGAAGAGGTTGGTCTACTTGAACATATTGTTGCTGCACAATTTCTTGTACAACAATCTCATCATCCACAACACTTTATGGTGCCTGTTCAATTTTCATCTCAGTGCTATATATATCTTGAACTTCTTCAAGATGGATTTTACTCCCACTAGTTCTTGAAATGAACTCTCTTTCTAGAAATATATCATTTCTTGTGACAAACACTTTGCCTTGTGTGAGATTGTGAAGTAATATCCTTTCGTTTCCTTAGGATATCCTACACAGTAGCACTTATCTGATTTTGGGCCTAGTTTGTCGGAGATTTGACATCGAACATAAGTCTCACAACCCCAAATCTTCATAAAAGACATCTTGGGATTCTTCCCAGTCCATATCGCATATGGTGGTTTTATGATTGCCTTAGATGGGATGCGGTTAAGTTTGAAAGCAGCCGTCTCTAAAGCATATCCCCAGAAGAAAGAAGGAAGATTTGTATGACTCATCATGGATCATATCATATCTAATAATATACAATTTTTCCTTTCTGATACACCATTCCACTGTGGTGTTCCAGGTGGAGTGAGTTGAGATCTAATCCCAAACTCAACGAGATAGTCACGAAAATCTTGGCTAAGGTATTCCCCATCTCGATCTGATCGAAGGACTTTAATACTCTTACCAAGTTGGTTTTATACTTCATTCTTGAATTTTTAAAACTTTTCAAAGGATTCAGATTTGTGTCTCATAAGATACACATATTCATATCTACTGAAATCATCAGTGAAAGTAATAAAGTACTGATAGCCTCCTCTAGCTGCTATATTGAAAGGCCCACATACATCAATATGTATGAGTTCTAACAAATCAGTAGCTTGTTCGCTATGTCCACTAAAAGGACGCTTGGTCATCTTGCCCAGTAGACATGATTCACACATCTCATATGATTCAAAATCAAATGAATCCAGAAGTCCATCCTTATAGAGTTGGGATATGTGACTCTCATTTATGTGACCCAAGTGACAATGCCAAAGATATGTTTGGTTCATATCATTAGATTTGAACCATTTGGTATTTATGTTATAGACTGGGGTTTCAAATTCTAGAAGATAGAGATCATTCACAATGTGTTCACTACAAAAGAACATATCATTTAAATAAATGGAACAACACTTGTCCTTTATTACAAATGAGAAACCTTTCTTGTCTAAACAAGAAACAGAGATAATGTTCTTAGTTAAGGCAGACACGTAACAACAATCTTCTAGTTCTAAGATAAGCCTAATGGGCAAAGATAAGGAATATGTCCCTACAGTGATGGCGACAACTCTTGTTTCATTGCCTACCCGTAGGTCAACTTCGCCCTTCGTCAATGATCTAGTCTTTCGAAGGCCCTGCACATTGGTACAAATGTGAGAAGCATAGTCGGTATCTAATACCCAAGAAGACGAGATAGATAAATTGACTTCTATAACATATATACCTGAGGCAGAAGTCTCACTTCTCTTCCTTTTCACCTCTTCTAGGTATAGCTTGCAGTTTCTCTTCCAATATCCAGTCTCATTACAATGGAAGCCGATTCCCTCCTTAGGCACTCCGCCTTTGGGTTTCAATGAATTTGCCTTGCCTTTGCCTTTGGCTTGGGTCTTACCCTTACATTTAGGCTTCTGCTTGCCTTTGCCTTTGTTCACAATCAAAATGGTACTAGGCTTTGCCTTCTTAAGGTTGAGTTTTGTAGTTCGCAACATGCTCAACATCTCAGGTAAAGGCTTGTCAATTTCATTCATGTTGTAGTTCATGACAAATTGACTGTAGCCTTCTGGCAGTGATTGTAGAACAAGGTCAGTGGTAAGCTCTTGGCCCAATGGAAATCACAATCTTTTTAGGTTCTCAACGTACCCAATCATCTTGAGTACATGAGTGCCTACAGGAGTTCCTTCTTGCATCTTGCATTGAAACAAGGCATTTGATACTTCGTATCTCTCGTGCCTTGCTTGTCCCTAATATAGTTGTTTCAGATGCTCAACCATACCATAGACATCCATATTCTCATGTTGCTTCTGAAGCTCAGAGTTCATGGAGGCAAGCATAAGGCATGACACATCCAGTGTGTCATCTTGATGATTCTTATAACCATCCCTATCAGCACGAGTGGTCGTAGGGGTGGGTGGCTCAGGAATAGACTGCTCTAGGATGTACAGTTTGTGTTCTTGCTTGAGGACTATCCTCAAGTTCCTGTACTAGTCTAGGAAATTAGCTCCATTGAGCTTGTCCTTATCAAGGACAGATCGCAGAGAGAGAGAGAGTATGTTTGACGTATTTGATGACATGGTGATCTACAATACAAAAATACAAAAATATATCATATTTCAATCATTTAATTAGGTCTTTAATTAAATGATTTTTCCACTGGTCACAGAGTGGGACAAGATCCATATTATACAACATCTTGAGTTATCTTTGGCTAACCGCCCAAGACTCGTATAAGTTAGGTAGGTAACTTGTATCAATTACATCTAATGTAACTCTTGTATATCTATATGAATAATATTATTTGTTCATTATGCCCATCGCATGAGATATCCTTCTAAAGTACCACTCATCTTGAGTTAGCTTTGGCTAATCACCCAAGGTTTGTATAATGTAGGTAGATGTCTCGTATGAGCTATGCCTCTAAGTTTATCAATCTAATTAAGAGAGCTTAATTAAGTCAAACCCAAGGTTTAATAGTCGGGCATCACAATTATCCTGTCGCACTTTACCGAGGTAAATCGAGTCATTTTGCTTTGGCAAACGCATTACGATTGAACAAGGTAATAATAAGTATTAAACTTTGGTAGACATATAATAAGTGACCTAATTGTGTGACAACTAACTACACATGCATCACATACAAGCATCACATGCATCACATATAAGCATAAAGAAATGTGACATGGTTATGAGCCTTTTCTACGATCTTCTCAAGCCAATGAGAAGAGTGAATGGTCAACTTAATTAGGGAATAACATCTTCTCCAAGTCTTCCAAAGTCGTCATGTGTTGTTGGCTCCCTTCCTTTGCATCATCCTCCAGTAGTCTAGAACTATTCTACATTGTACATTATAATTAAAAGAAACCTTGAGTTACATTCAAGGATAATCTAATTTTACAATCGGAATAATAAAGGTGAAAGGCACAACACACAGGTCGTATTATGAATTACAACAAACACACACATATCCAATCACATTAGGTTAGGGGCCATAACCATGCACCATGTCACATAACATTCAAAATAGTAATGACAAAAAAATTTATTATGATCCTAAGCATGATATATGAGCCGCAACGCTACAACGGTGGGGGCAGCACCCCTTGCGGGCAACGACCTCGAAGAAAAATTATTTTTATAGACTCATTGAATGAGTCGCTGCCCATTCTGTCTATCACTATGAACCCGAGACCATCCGGTTGACCAGGTCCGCTCGGCACCTTCCGACTAGCACAGTCCGATCGGCTCAGCCCACTCCTTAGGAAAAATCGCTCGACAGACTATCTTCTCGGCTTTGATGCGAGCCGAAACAACATGTAGATCATAATAAAACACGTTCTATCTTATATCACATATAACAACTAAAAATGAGTATTGTTTTCACAAGTGGCTCTGATACCACTGTAGATGTCTATAAGATTCACATATCTCCATAATGGTATGATATTGTCCACTTTGGACCTAACCCCTCATGGTTTTATTTTTGGGCTTTACCCAAAAGACCTTATACTAATGGAGATATCTTTTTATCTTATAAGTACATGATCTTTTTCATGTCTTACCAATGTGAGAATTTGATTGCATTCCCCATACTCTCAAAATAATCTTTTGTCTAGGCTCATACCATTGTATATAAAGACCACAAATTAAATCAAGTATTTGATGATTGATTGGGTCTCTTGCCATATCATACTTTGTTCCTAGTCTTCCTTTGGACTTAAGCTTCCTCCCTCTTGGTTGAATTTTATCATACTTTGTTCCTAGCCTTCCTTTGGACTTAAGCATTCTCCCTCTTGGTTGAATTTTACTATATGTGCTCAGATGAAGGATGATTTAAGGGTTTAGGGTTTTATCTTCTTTCTTTTTTTTTCCTTCGCATTTGGACATTTTCTCTTGTAATATCCTTTTTAGTTGCATCGAAAGAATATGTTGTTAGGAACGTTGCGCCCGCTAGAGGGGGGGGTGAATAGCGTTGTTGTCGCTCGATTGGAATTTGATCGCGTGCTTGCTACAAAACTTATTATACGCAGCGGAATATACAATAATAAAACAAATACAATAAGAACACAAGCACAACAACGTTATAACATGGTTCGGAACCGAATGGTTCCTACTCCACGAATTGAGCTCTACGAGCTCGAGTGATGACAACACCGCTAATAGAACTCCTTCTCGACAACACGTCGGAGGCAGAGAAATCTCGTACAAATGTTTACAACAATAAACGAAATAAATACAAGCAAATACAAAGGAAATGTAAAGAACACTTTACAAATTAGGGTTTCAACACTTTGCTTGTTGGTTGCTTGGATGAGCTTGAAGGATCCTGAAATGCAACTACAATTCACCTTCAAATCGCCTCAAGAAAGCTCCCAAAAGACCATTGTCGAAATCCTCCTCGAGCTTCTCTTTTTAACCTGCATCGGGTTGGATTTTCGCTTGGCAGTCGACTGCCATAAGGCCCCAGTCGACTGCCAACACTATTATTGTGAGACAACGGCTCGATCCACGCTGGAAAAAACTCCAACGGTACTTTCATAAGTTGACTGCCAGTGCCTGTAGTCGACTGCCCAGTCGGCTATGGAGCGTTCTATGCTCGCGGTCGAACCATCAGTCGACTGTCGTCCATGGCAGTCGACTGATCAACCCATCAGTCGATTGCTCCAATGTGCAGTCAACTACCAGAGCCTTTTCAATCCTTAAACGACAGTCGAACTCTAGTTGACTCACGGCAGTCGAACCAGCCATAATGTCAGTCGACTGCCAACCCCAAACATGAGGTTTTAACCCAAGTATGGTGCCCCCATACTTGCTAGACCACCCTTAGCCTAGACCTAAGCCTTCTAGCTACCTCCGTCAGTCTCGCGCCTATCGGATCCCTCCAAGTCATCCATGACTTGTTCATCCATACGTTAGCCTTCAGGTGCTTCCATCGGCTATTGTCATGCTAACGGTGTCTACACCGCCAAGGCACATTGGAATTATGCTGCCAAGACTTCGCTTGGACTTTACACCGCTAACCATTGAACTTATGCTGTCAAGACCCCACCCTTAGACTTTACGCTGCCAATATCAAATCCCTTGGACTTTCCAAATGCCAAGACTCAAGCTTGGACTTTCCCTTGCCAACCTATGTTGGACTTTCCATGCCAAGACCCATGCTTGGACTTTCCCTTGCCAACCTATGTTGGACTTTCCTTGCCAAGACCCATGCTTGGACTTTACATGCCAAGTACTCAAGACTTGGACTTTCCCAATGCCAAGTGTTCCACTTGGACTTTTTATGCCAAGTACCAATGACTTGGACTTTATCATGACAATCACATTATCATATGTTTTTGTGGAACATCAAAACATCACTCGAGTCAAACTCGAGGCCGATTGCACCAACAATCTCTTCCTTTTTGATGTTTGAAAAAAAATACCCTTGAGTTAGGCCCCTAACTCAAATTCCCTTACCAATTATCCCAAATTGGTAATTTTACTTTCTCCCCCTTTTTGACTAACATCAAAAAGGTTCTCTCCCAGGAGGTCAACGTCTCATATCCCAATGAGATCTTACAATCTCCCCCTTGGTCCAAAAACATCTAGGATGTCTATAATCTTCCTAGTGATAAGTCTCATATCACTCAAGAGAGGCAATCATACAAACTCCCCCAATTTCCAAATTGGGTATCTCAAATCCCATTTCTCTTCCTCATGAGGAAAAATAACATCCATCATCCCATGATGGATACCTCCCCCTAAAGGCTTGCTTCCCCTTGACCATTGCACCAACAATGTCCTTGGGAATTCCCTAAGCCAATAGGAACTCTAAACCATCAAAAATAAGGTTCAAAGTTCAACATTAAACTTTCCTACACCTTAAATTTGATACATCACTCTAACAACTCTCGTAATCCATATTCAATGGATTTTCACCCTTTCTAATGCTTCCTAAAGCATATCCTAGGGTTAGGAGTGGTTAGGAAACCCTAACATAGCTGAAAATGGGCTAAACATATCTTGTTTTCTCGAAATCAGCATTGGCAGTCGACTTTATCAGGCAACATTCGACTGCCCATCATCATTAGTCAACTGCCATCAAGCGGCAGTTGACTGATAACTGAATTTTTTGAATTTCAACTATCAGAATTGAATTTTGACAAAGCATAAGTAATTCTACGTATTTTGAAAAATCGTAAAAATTCATACGTACATTACTCATAAGAAATACAATAGGTGAAAAATATTTAAAAAATATTTTACCCATAAAATATCGAAATTGACACAAAGTTTAAACATGAAGAAAAACTTTAAAGTTTTAGCTCACTTTGTATCAACTTCATAAATGGTGATTGCTATCAAAAGATATACTTCACCAAGGTTTTCTAAAATGATTTAAAAATGTTTTTGAAAACCTATATTGTATCATGTTCTTTGGGCTTAGTGTACATGGCTTGAACATAAGCTTTCCCAATGATCCAAAACATGAATTTAGATGAGTTTGAGTTCATCTAGATGCAAAAACTATGCACCTTGAACTTAACTCATATTCTCTCATCTCACATGTATCTAGAGTGTATAAATACACATACATGTCAATTTAGATGTGAGATGCGGGTTTTGGTTTATCTTAAACTAAGGCCTCATGCATTTTCTAAGGCAACACTACTTGATTCCCTTATAAATGAGACTTCAAGTCATGTCATAATCCTTAAATCAATTTTAATCAAATTAAATGCATGAGTGATCATGGCATTAATAATGATATAAATAAACACATGCTCATAATCATGATGTCATGACATAAGATGGAATCTACTCATACATGACATTTAACCTTAATCCTACACATGATCATGACATATTATATGATAAAAATAGATATGATGTCATGATATGTTATATGACAAACAAAGCATGACATATAAAATGTATAGGTATAAAAATACCTAAAATTTAATATTAATTGTCATTTGTTATTATTAAGTATATTTTGTCATATTGCTACTAATCCCCCAAGTGTGCCAAAAATCTAAAATGACACACAACGACCTCTAAACCTAGTTTGTGCCAATTTGATTGATTTTTCATCATCTTCAAGATATATTGGCACATCCTAAAAACTCTTTTAGGATTATAATTCAAATCTATTTCCAAGGTATCTATAACCTTGAAAATAACCTAAAGTGTCAATTTTGCTATGGTCGGATTAGCTACCCTTCCAATCAAGGTTGACACACATAAACCCATCTAGCGTGAATCGATCACGCTCCTAGAAACCCAAAACCTATTTAAGCTTTTTGGGTTTACTAGGTATTCCTTAGGGATGACCTCCCTAGATACCCTCCTAATGACCCTTCTAGGCATGTTAGCCTTGGTCATTGTGGTCTTGCTTATGTTAACTCTAGGGGTGACTCCCCTTGTAACCTTCTTAGTGGCTCCCTTAGATTTCTTCGAAATTCTAGCCACTAGGCACACACCATGGTCAACTCTAGGGATAACTTCCCTTGTGACCTTGATCCTCGTAGACCTAACTTGAGTTCCATAATCAAATGAAACATTGTGGTAGGTCTTTTTGGGCTTAAGCTTGCCCTTGGATTGTTCTTGATTTCTAGGTCTTTGACCTTGACTCCTAGACCTAGATTTTTGATCACTTGACCCTATAATTGAATTTTGCATTTTTGCAAGGGTCTTCTCTAATTTCTCAAGTTTTGACCTTAAGACTTGATTTTTCAACTCTAATTGCCCAATTTTTGATTTTGCATTTGGTCTTTAGGCATTGTTCTTCCTAGGCATATGTCTAGTCCATTTAGGATTGATGTCTAGGTGTTCTTCTCTTTTCCTAATGGTTTTACTAGGTAGGATTTTTCTAGGGATATTAGTCCCAAATTTCTCCTTATTTGAAATATGATATGACTTTGCACCTAAGCAATAAAACTTATTTCTAGTAGCATGCTTTTCATGAGTGATAGCAACAAAATTCCTAGCATGCTTTTGCCTATTTAAACTAGAAGATGCATTACTAAGATGTACCTTAGGGTTTGCCTTAGAGGCTCCCCCTACATGTGATGCTTCTTCCTTTCTCTTAGGGCATTGACTCCTATAGTGTCCCGGTTGTCGGCATTTGAAGCACACCACGTGCTCCTTGCTCTTCTTGGTGGGGACACTGACATCCTTGACCTTTTCGTTGACTTTTGGTGTCGGAGGAGCTTTCTTTACTCTTTTCGGGAACTTACTCTTGTAGTGCCCGAATTCCCTACACTCAAAACATATTATATGGATTTTACTTTTAATTGACATGCTCGAGTTATCTAGGTCTGCGGTGGAAGCCTCTTGAGCTTGTTCATCTTCTCGACCGGAAGTGGATGCTTCCTCTTGATCATGTTCCGGAGTGGAAATTCTCTCCTCCCCCTCAATCCTAGAGGTGGAGGCTTCTTCTACTTCTTCCACCTCCTCTTCCACCGATCTGGAAGTTGACTCCTCTTCAACTTCCAACTCCTCACTTTCTTGTGAGGAAGAACTTTCTTCTTCTTCAGGCTCTCTCTCGACCTGAGCCATGGATGGTTCTTCATGGAGCTTGGCCAATTTTTCCCATAGCTCCTTGACATCTAGACATTCACCTAACCTAGACACAATATTGTTAGGTAATGAATTTAATATAAATTGCATTACCTTATCATTTCTCTCGAAGGCTTGGACTTGCTCTTCGGTCCATCTCTTCTTCTTGAGGTATCCACCTTTTGGACCTCTTGGAAATTCAAACCCCTTCACTAGGATCATCCAATCTTTGAAGTCTATCATAAAGAAGTTCTCCATCCGTGCCTTCCATTGCTCGAACCCTTCTTGTCCATAGAAGGCGTATGAAATTGGGGTGTTGATATCCCATCCAACTTTTTCTTCAAACTCCATCTTCTTCCTCTAGCGGTGCTCTTTTGGTTGTTAAGCCGGTGAAGAGCTCCTAGCTCTGATATCAATTATTAAGAACGTTGCGCCCGCTAGAGGGGGGGGGGTGAATAGCGTTGTCGTCGCTTGATTGGAATTCGATCGCGTGCTTGCTACAAAACTTGTTATACGCGCGGAATATACAATAATAAAACAAATACAACAAGAACACAAGCACAACAACGATATAACGTGGTTCGGAATTGAATGGTTCCTACTCCACGGATTGAGCTCTACGAGATCGAGTGATGACAACACCACTAATAGAACTCCTCAACAGCACGTCGAAGGTGGAGAAACCTCATACAAATATTTACAACAATAAACGAAAGAAATACAAGAAAATATAAAGGAAATATAAAGAACACTTTACAAATTAGGGTTTGAGCACTTTGTTTGTTGGTTGCTTGGATGATCTTGAAGGATCCTGAAATGCAACTACAATTCGCTTTCAAATCACCTCAAGAAAGCTCCCAAAAGACTATGGCCGAAATCCTCCTCGAGCTTCTCTTTTTAACCTGCATCAGGCTGGATTTTCACCTGCCAGTTGACTGCCATAAGGCCCCAGTTGACTGCCAACACTGTTGTTGTGAGACAATGGCTCGATCCACGTTGGAAAAAACTCTAATGATACTTTCATCAGTCGACTGCCAACATTGGCAGTCGATTGTCAACGCTCGTAGTGGATCGCCGATCGACTACGGAGCGCTTACTCAGATCGAATGAACCATCACCGAATGATCAACCCATCACGATCGCAGAGCCTTTTCAACCCTTAAACGACAGTCGAACTCTAGTCGACTCATGGCAATTGAACCGGCCATAATGTCAGTCGACTGTCAACCCCAAACATGAGATTTTAACCCAAGTATGGTGCCCCCATACTTGCTAGACCACCCTTAGCCTAAACCTAAGCCTTCTAGCTACCTCCGTCAGCTTCGCGCCTATCAGATCCCTCCAAGTTATCCATGACTTGTTCATTCATACGCTAGCCTTTAGGTGCTTCTATCGGCTATTGTTATGCTAACGATGTCTACACCGCCAAGGCACATTGGACTTACGCTGCCAATACTCCGCTTGGACTTTACACCGCCAATCATTGGACTTATGCTGCCAAGACTTTACCCTTGGACTTTACACTGCCAATATCAAATCCCTTGGACTTTCCAAATGCTAAGACTCAAGCTTGGACTTTCCCTTTCCAACTCATGTTGGACTTTCCATGCCAAGACCCATACTTGGACTTTTCCTTGCCAACCTATGTTGGACTTTCCTTGCCAAGACCCATGCTTGGACTTTACATGCCAAGTACTCAAGACTTGGACTTTCCCAATGCCAAGTGTCCCACTTGGACTTTCTATGTCAAGTACCCATGACTTGGACTTTACCATGACAATCACATTATCATATGTTTTTCTCGAATATCAAAACATCGCTCGAGTCAAACTCAAGTTCGGTCAATCATGACCTGGGCCGATTACACCAACATATGTTATATTTTTTTACACCACAAATTGAAAATCTAGGATAGAAAGTAGAGATTATGTTCCCTCGTCATTAGTTCTTATGGTGGCTTCGCTAATGAAGGAAGTTGATGCTTTACAATCCAAGAAATTGGATGTGGATAGTGGTGTTGTGTAAATAAAGCTTCTAAGTGTTTGGGTTTGATCGAATTCTTTAGATGTGTTTGGTAAAATATTTAAGCTATATTTGGCCTATATTTATGATAGGTCATCAAGTAATGAACTTGAAATAGTGCACATGGGGCTTGGAGTTCAATAACTCTATGAGATCGAGTCAATTTGTGGTTAATGAATTGGCGGCTTGGATGAGTGTTGGAGTTTTAGAAGGGTTGGAAAACATTTTAGGACAAAGTACATTGAGTATGTAGTAATTGAGATTGTGTGCTTAATGGCTCAAAGGCCTTGTTTAAGGAGAACTCATAAGGCATTGAGAATCGGATGGAATAAAACAAGCTTGGGGAGCTTGGTACATTGTATTGACTATTGACCTAATGTGAGTTAGGCTATAGTGTGGTCTAAAATGAGGTGCACTCAAAGGAACAGAGGATCGTATGACAAGGAGAAAACTTGAGGAACTACTGCATTCAATAGATTGAAGGCTTGATGAGGTGAGCTCTAGAGTGAGGATCATAGTGTAATCAAAGATGTTAAGTTAGGAGAGAATTAGAAATTATACAAGTGGAGTACAACCTTAGGGGTTTTTGCTATTGAGCAATAATATCACTAGAGATGATTTGTTCTCTATAGAGGTAGACAACTCAATCAGTTAGTTTGAAGCCCTCAACTAAGAGATTGCTAATCTCAAGTCATAGTTTGCGACTTAACTTGATCCTTAGACTTTGCGTAGACTTACATAATGTTGATGATACTACTCTAATCTAGATAAGCATATGAGGTGAGGGGTTAGAAGTTTGATTTGTATGGACTGAAGGTTAAGAGGGGGAGCTCAGCTTGAAGAACAAGTGGAGAGCCGAGCAGATGTAGGTCAACTCGGAGAACAGGTGAAAAGCCCAACTGAGGCAGGTCATCTCGGAGAATAAGTGAATTGTTGAGTTGAAGAAGATTAGTTCGGAGAACAAGTAGAGAGCCAAACTAAGGTAAATCAGTTCGGAGAGCAAGTGAAGGACTGAGCTAAAGAAGATCAGCTCGGGGAACAAGTAGAGGGCCAAAATGAGGTAAATCAGTTCAGAGAGCAAGTGAAGGGTTGAGTTGAAGAAGATCATTTCGGAGAACAAATAGAGAGCCGAACTGAGTTAAATCAGTCCGGAGAATAAGTGAAGGGTTGAGTTAGAGAAGATCAACTCGGAGAACAAGTAGAGAGTCGAACTGAGGTAAATCACTTCAAAGAGCAAGTGAAGGGCTGAGCTAAAGAAGATCAGCTAGGGAAGTAGATGGAGGGTGGAGCTTAGAGGGAATAGTTTGGAAAGCGAGGTGAATAACATATCAGAAAGAGTTCGATTCAGAAGATAGATTGGTTAACGGGTTAAGAGTTATTTAGGAAAGAGGTTCAGTTATTTAGTTTCGTGGAGGAAATAATATATTAATGGCCATGAGACCTTTTTACGGAGGAGGAGAAATTAGGTTGTTAGGAGGGGGGACCTCATAAAAAGATTCTTTTATCAGTCTGTTATAGTGAGGGCATACATGTCACCCTTTAAGATAACCGCAAGAGACTCTTCAAGAGTCCCGAGAAGGAATCATTTTCTAACGGCTTAAAAGGATAGCTTCACCAGGTGCCACGTGGTTGTTCGACGTGGAGGGTCATGATCGCATTTGGGGACGCTACAGCTTGCCCTAATGGCGAAGGAGGGATAAAAGGAAGAGAGAGAGGAAGGAGGGAATCTAATCTCATATTATTTTGCATACACTCAGTATTCTATACTACATTCAGTTTCTCCATTATTGCTATTGTTACAGCTACAACCTGCTTTCTCTCTTCCTCATACAAGCTTTAACTTAAGCATCGGAGGATCCTCGCAAGGTAGACCGGCGGTAATCTAACGTGTGTTAACTTTTATAGGACTGGAGCAAAGAGGCATTTTACTGTTGTGATTGGAGAGAACCTGTTCTCGACCATCCAATCTTGAGGAAAAAAATTTATATCGCATCAGTTGAATTGAGTGGAATGTGTTAATCGACAAGAGTTGACTGAATGCAAGGGTTTAATGAATAGAAACTTTTTGTTTGAGCAACAATTGACTAAATATGTCTTCTAGTCAACTAGAGTTTTATTAATCAAAAGTGGCATAACCATTGATTGTCCAATGATAATATCGTTCCATGAGTTGTTTGATGGTAGACAAAATGTGTCTTTTGGAGGTCTTTTTATATAAGCTCTTGGAGAGATTTGAGTTAGTAAATTGTCATGAAGATGTTCTTCTTTCCCTTGTGAAAAAAGTGCTCCAAGCTTTCAAAGGGCTTGGAATTTAAGTATAAGGCTTCAACACAAGTCCTTAGTAATATATTCTCGTATAAGTTTTACTTCTTATTTTTACTTGAGAAGAGAGCATCTTGTAATTATCCTTTGCTCAATTATCTCTTGTGAAAAAAAAAACAATTATCAGTGAACATTTAAGGGTGACACACCGGATGCAATAATATAATTGAATTAGGAGTTGGGTCTTGAGCACATGCGAGAGCGCACGCATACACAACTAACAATTTGTATTTAGGGTTCTCTTTACTCATCTCTCCCCCCTTTAGTTAGATGTGCCAAACTATTTACATTGATTCTAATAAATGGTACCAAAGCATGCAAACACTCTAATTTGAAGAATTAACTACGCCTTTGGGGATACAATATAGTGACAGGACATGTAGCTTAGCTTTCAAATATCTGTAGTTCGATTTTCAACTACGATAAATTTGTAGAATTTTTTTTCAAATGGGGTAACAAATTAGGGAAGCTCATATTGCTAAGGTTGTCCGGAGCACTTTTCGATTTATCTCTCTCCTTTAGACATGGGATAATATAGGAGGATCGTTAATGTGATGGTTTGACATTCTTTTTTGAAGGATTAATTAATTGCAAGTGATGGCTGACATCCATGTCTCACCTCTCGTGTATGACAAAAATTGATTTTTTTTCCCTTTCAAGATAAACTCAAGGTATTCATGGTAATGAGGAAAGTTTTCAAAGCTCCAAGAGATATCCACATGCTCCTTTTGTGAATTTGTCCTCATAATCTCTACCTTCACAAATTTTTCAATGCTTCAAATCTTGTCCAAACCCTTGTAGATCTTTGATCAATGTTAACACTTCAATAAATGAGTATTTGAGTGTTTTCATGCAACATCTAAAGGATTAAAGATCCACAAGAGCCTATATAAAATGACTTCCAATTTTCATTCTTTGTTCGTCTCCATTCGATGAGAATGATCCCAATGAATTGATTTGGAAAATGTAGTCATTAAACAACCAATGACTGTATTGATAACTAACTAAAATTTTTATTTAGTTGAATGCTCAAGACAACCCTCATACTACGTCAATTAACCGATCGATTATTATGCTACAATTGGTTGAACTTATCTTTTAGTTGACTAAATTTTGTCAATGGTCTACCCTTCACTCATCTTACCTCCACATAAACCTTAACAAGGTATCAAGACCGACCTAAGATGGAAACTACAACTTGAAACTAATAGTCATTTTGTTGAAGGTTTATAATCCAACCATTAGGTATTCTACCTCTATCTAATTAAACACATCATACTTGATATTGTTGCTTAAAAGCATGATGTGCATTCCACAAGTGCATGCCTTATCTTCAAGTAATAAAAAGATATCACCCATTGAGACTGTATTGTTGAGAACCATTTTTATCTGCAAGGAAGATTATTCAAAATGATCATGAAACGAGTTGTATGAGATTGAAAACAAGGTGATATAAGAGAAACAACTTGGAAAATTATTTAGGAGAGTAATTTTATGGTTTTGGTTTCACTTGGTGATATTTGATGAATTTGGGCCTCCTTGTCTCAACATGCGAAGGTGAAGGGACTCGTCAATGTGTCTATGGAGTAAAAAGAAGAATGAAAATATCAATGTGTCTATCCTAATCACAACTTAGAAAGTGGATTAGGATACCTAGTAAGTTTTGTGACAATGATGAAAGTCTCAGGGAGAAAATCAACTTTGAGATAAAACAATGGAATTCATTTCAAAGGATTACCCTTATCACTGGGGCTCCACGAAAATCCAAAGTTTGCTCTAGTTCGTGACACCCAATCTGCTTTTGTAGATAGTTCTCATTGGCCTCCTTCTGTCACTTCAAAGATCCAAACTCGATTTCGTCTGTCATATGGGATGCCACCTACTACTTGTAGATCAAGCTCCTAAGTTGGTTTTAGAGGTCAAAGATTAGGATCCACCAATAAGTACCACCCCCTCTCTTAGATATGATCCAATTATATATTTTAAATGCAATGACTTGACTAGGATTTTTCTCTTGGCCTAACTTGAAGAAGGGTACCGACTAAGTCAAATTCAACAATACACGGTCAGATGGAGTGAACATAGTACTCAAAAATTAATCACGATTGAAGTGTGTCATAAATGAAAATGAGGATCAATGCATATAATCGTCAAATCAATATACCAAATTACTCCATAATCCTAGAACTAGGGAGACTACTCCACAATGGAGTTATAAAATAAAGACATGAATAAAATTAGAAAACCAGTGTCCTATGTTCTGAATCTTCTATTGATGGCAAAGTCTCCTCTCATCAACGGTTCTCCAAGTTGAGTTTCTATCACCAACCCTCGTGTCTTCGGTCTTTGCCTCCTCTAAACTTTGATGTTCCTAGTTGGTGGCCTTGGGTTCCTTTTATTACTTTTACAAGTGATTAAATCATTAATTGTAGGGAAAATCTTGAGTTAGTTGTAAATTAATAGGGTTGAGTTGTGGTGCATCATGTGGACCCTAGATTAGTGTTCTGAGGCAACAAGGCCTGGCATGGTCATGCCAAGGGGCATGCCTAGCCATGTCCCCTTCTAGAATGCTTTGTTACACTCTTTTCTCCATTCAAATGCGCATGGTTGTGGTGTGGACCATTAAGATCCCATCATAGGTGCATGTCCTACCACACCATAAATCTCACAAGAATTATTGACATTCATGGCATTAAGAGAATAGGAATCTAACCTGTTAGAGAGTGCATCCATCTTAGTAGAAACAAAGTCAAGAACACTTACCTCATACTTACCCGCACTTCTCAATGAATTACCTCTCTCGTTGGCCTATTAATGATGGTTGCTCGCCACATTTTTGATGATGTTTTAGGCATCGTTGAGCATTTTATTCATCAAGGATCCTTTCACAACTAAATCTAGTGAACCCCTATAAGAATAGGTTATACCATTATAAAAAGTATGAATCACTAACCATTTCTCTAACCCATGATGAGGGCATTGCTGTAGGAGTCCCTTAAATCAGTTTCATGCCTCAAACAATGATTCTCCATCATTTTGAGCAAAACTTGTGATCTAATTTCTGAGGTGTGTAGTCTTTCTCGAAGGGAAAAATTTGGCGAGGAATCATTGCTTCATCTGCTCTGTAAATTTTTCATTGCAAAGTAAGTTCTCTCTATCAAAGGATCTAGATCGAGAACGACATTTGACCTACTGATTTTGCACACAAAAGAGAGAAGTCACTTACAAAATGAAAAGGAAAAAATCACAATAAATGTGAAAAAAGAAAAACAAATCTGGATTAACCGAATTGCAAATAAAAGTGATATCAATAAAGGTGCAATCCTCGATAATAGAGCCAAAAACTTGATGAGTATTCTGCAAGTGCACAACTCATCATCAAATAATAAAAAATTATCATCTGCTGAGACTGCATTATTGACTATTGCTTTTGCCCGCAATGCATATGATCCAGAAAAATCATGAAAGGAGTTGTGTGACATCGAAAACAAGGTGATTGAATAGAAACGATTCAGAAAACTATTCGACAGAGTAATTCTAAAGTTTCAATTTCACTTGGTGATGCTTGAAAAATGCGGGTCTTCTTGTCTCAACGTACGAAGGTGAAGGAACTCGTCCTAAGGTGGTCGATATGCCTATGGGATAAAGAGAAAAAACAAAAACACTGGTGTGCCTATCCTATCTAGGGATCTTATGCGAAAAACTATCGCAAAAATGCAGCGAAAAATTGGATCCCTTCAGAGATCTATGTGTATACATAATAAACATGTTGTTCTTACAACTATATCTAATTGAGAGATTACCCTTGATACATAGCCCTTCGCAATCCCGACAGCAACCCTTTGCAATGGATCTCAGCGCGATCAGAATGACCACGCCTCTATGGTATCCACACGAACACTCGCTTAGGAGAGGAAGAAGAAGCCTTTGGTTGTGCTAGCAATCCTCACAAAAGCTTTTTGGCCAAAGAAGGTTTCGTCCAAAAATATGAGGAAGAAGAACAAAAGGCAATCGCTAAAAACATCATCATCCGAAGACATTTTATAATCATCCTATGAATATGAAAAGTTTTGCATCCTTTTGTATTCCCTCTTCAATGCATGATTAATTCATATTAATCATGCATGATGAATCCAAATTTATTCATCTTCTTCTATTCATGATTAATCCACATTAATCATGCATGATGAATTTAAATCCATTCATCTTCTTCTATTCATGATTAATCCACATTAATCATGCATGACAAATCCATATCCATTCATCTTCTTTAATTGGTTTAATTTGAGTCAAACTCAAATCAATCCAACTTGAATATAACTCAAGTTTTGGCCAATCTATGAGTCTTACTCAATCTACTCCATTCAATGAACCTAATAGTTTCTTTAGTTGAACTAAATTGAACCCATCTCCAAAACAATATGTTCTTTGTGTGTGACCCTATAGGTTCTCGTAACGTTGACAATGCCCATAAAAATTATTTTAGAGACATAAACAATGAGTTGTTGGATCGATGCGGTTCGCTAGAGGGGGGGGGGGTGAATAGCGAAAAACCTTTTCCTTTTTTTTTTCGTTCGTTAAAAACTCGAGAGATAATTAATTGCAGCGGAAATGTAAAGTAAAAAGAGACAATGAAGTTTTTACTTGGTTCGTAGCCTTCGGCTACTACTCCAAGGCCCTAGTGGTCCTTGACCACGTACGGAGGGCAAAAGCACTAAAGGAACTCCTCCTCGTTGAAGGTAGGAGTTAATCGATACAAGAAGGAAAAAGCTTGAGGTAGAGGGACACTCCCCCTCTCCTCGTATACGATAAAAGCTCCGAAAAGAAGTGAACTTAAATAAGAGCTAAAACAAAACCGACGTTACAATAAGAAGGAATTTAAGACCTAGACGTCGGAGAGAAGCAGTTAACTGGTGAAAAGTTGTAGCTTAGCGGAGGCTTTTGGAAGCTTTAGAATGATGAAGAAACCCTAGGTTTGGCCCTCCTTTTATAGCCTTTGAGCCCCTTTTGAGAGGAACCTAGCCAATCACAATTGAGCACCAATCTCCTTGAAATGGGGTGATAAGCCTTGACTCCTCGAATCGATCATTGACCATCGATCGGTGATGGCCATCATCGATCGGTGATGGCGACATCGATCGAGTCTTGACCTCTCGGCGATCGGTGATTGTGGCCGATCGAGTCCTCAGTGGCGGATCGTGATGCTTCTTTGCAAGTCAAGTTAGCTCAACAAAAACATAATTTCGGCGTCGGCCGTCCGATCTCGACCTAGACCATCTATAGGATGTCTTTGGTGGATCTCGCTAAGATCATCCCCATAAAGAGGATACGACCTCACTTACGCTCTTTGCACGAGCTTACCTCGATACTTACGTGTTGCTTTTGCTTCCGGCCTTCCACTCAATTCCTTCGGCTCCCTCCGAAGTCACTTGAGTGTCGCCCGACCACCGCGGCTTCCTCAGGGTGTCGCTAGCCTTGACTCGGCTATATCAATCTTCTGCATACTCGATTCAGCTCGTGAGATAACGACATGAGCTTAACTTTGTATCGTTTGCTATAATCAAAACTCAGGTTCGACTTAGGTGCCTACTGCACCAACAATCTCCCCCTTTTTGATTTATGGCAAACCCACATACAAAGTTAAGAAAAAACAAATTAAGTGCATTAAGTAAAATGAGCAAGAGATATGCATGAATGTGTAGGAGTAAAAACTCTTTTTCAAGTGCTCCCCCTTGAGGAATCCTCCCCCTTGACCGAGGGTGAGTACTTGAGAAAGGGTTTTAACTCTCCCCCTTGATATTTGCTACTAAAAAAGAATTAAGTGACCGAAATTACTTAATATTGGCCATAGTGTTTAAAATAAGTTTTAAGTTAAGAAAAAATTGATTTCTTAACCTTGGCCTTTACTTCTATTTTGTTAACAAGTTAAGTAAATTACTTTTTGTTAACAAGTTAAGTAAGAGTTAAGTAAATTATTGTATTGTTAACGAAAACAAGTTAACTAAATGTGTTTAAGTTAAGAGTTTCCTTAACTTGTTTTGTTAACTTAAAGTTAAGTAAGCCTTGGCCATAAAAAATTGATCCCTTAACTTTGGCCTTTTTCTCCCCCTTTTGTCATATATCGAAAAGAGTGAGGATGTGTGTGGAATAAAAAATAAGTTTTAATTTTAAAGTACAAGCATGTTCCACATTATTTTGAAAATAATATACTGAAAATAGGTTCATCTATAAAATGTTCGACTCATATTTGGCTTGATTGATATGAAGGATCAACCAGTCCTGGTGAGTTGCTAGTATGTATGATTATACTGTGGTTCATAGCGATGCACTAGCTCTACATCCGAACTGTGAGTAAGGTCCTAACATCTCACGCCATCTACGCATAAGTACACAAACACATTAGTCCTATGTGTTGTGAGATGTATTGACTCCTTAAATCTATAGGTGCATGATATCTAAGGTATGTCCTATGCTAGTTCCATAATAATGAAATTAAAGAAATAGTAGTAAGAACATATAATTTGCAAGTACCTATTCTATTACACTCATGCCCAATTTTCGTCTTAATAGACTAAGTTCGGCTTCGGGTAGGGGTTTAGTAAATAGGTCTGCTAGGTTAGACTTCGAGTCAACATATTCGAGTTGTATGGAGCCATTGGCTACATGTTCTCGAATGAAATGGTGTTTTACCTCTATATGCTTTGTCCTTGAATGACATATAGGGTTCTTAGTTAGATTTATCGAACTTATGTTGTCTACAAAAATTTTAATTTTGGTGAAGTCCAACCCAAAGTCTTGGAGAGTGTGCTTCATCCAAAGAAGCTGAGTTACACACTCACCCATCGCAACGTATTCGGCTTCGGTGGTAGATAAGGCAACACAATGTTGCTTCCTACTGCACCAACTCACTAGACTCGAGCCGAGTAGTTGACAACAACCACTTGTGCTCTTTCTATCGAGTTTACTACCGACATAATCCGAATCGGAGTAGCCGATTAGTTCGGACTCCATAGATCTAGGGTACCAAATATCAACGTTAAGTGTACCCTTAAGATATCTAAGGATACGCTTAACTAGGGTTAGGTGAGACTCCTTAGCACAGGTTTGAAACCTGGCGCACATACTTACTGCGAATAGGATGTCGGGTCGACTCACAGTTAAGTATAGGAGACTTCCTATCACGCTCCTATAGTACTTTAAGTCAATGGACTTACTTTCTGGGTCTTCTCCTATGTTAACATTAATCGCCATTGGGGTGTTTATTATCTTAGCATCTTACATTCCAAATCTTTTAATTAACTCCTTAGTGTATTTCTGTTGATATAGGTATATACCATCCTTAGTTTGTTTAATTTGTAGACCTAAAAAGAAACTTAACTCGCCTATCAAGTTCATTTCGAACTCACTTTCCATGAGTGAAACGAACTCGTTTAGTAAGGCTGAGTTAGAGGTTCCAAAAATTATATCGTCTACATAAATTTGAGCTATGAATATTTCTTTACCTAAGGTTTTTACGAAGAGAGTTGGGTCAACTAAGCCTTGGTTAAACCCTTTTGACTTAAGATGGATTGAAAGTCTCTCGTACCAAGCTCGAGGAGCTTGTTTAAGTCCATAGAGAGCTTTCTTAAGTTTTAGAACATGATCGGGTTTATCTAGCTTTTCGGATCCGGGGGGTTGGCTAACATAAACTTCTTCTTTAATGTATCCATTTAGGAATGCCGACTTAACATCCATTTGAAACAGCTTAAATCCTCGATGTGCGCCATAAGCTAGCAACATTCGAATGGATTCGAGTCTAGCTACTGGGGCATAGGTTTCGTTGTAATCTAAGCCTTCGACTTGACTAAACCCTTTGGCGACTAACCTAGCCTTGTTTCTAACTACTTCACCTTTATCATCAAGCTTATTTCGAAACACCCACCTTGTTCCAATTATCGTTTTGTCTTTAGGTGGTGGTACTAATTCCCACACTTCATTCCTAGTAAATTGAGCTAGCTCTTCTTGCATTGCAATAATCCAATCGGGATCAAGAAGAGCTTGTTCAATTGATTTGGGTTCTATCTTTGAAATTAAGGAAATTTGACTAAGGTTCCTATAGGATGCTCTAGTTCAAACTCCTAGATTAGGATCTCCTATCACTTGATTGATAGGGTGGTCAGTCTAAATCCTAGATTGGGTTGGGTTTGTGTCACCTAATGCTTGATCAATGGGGTGACTTGGTTGAACACTAGTTTGACTCGGATCACTTGTCACTTGGTCGACAAGAGAAGTTGGTTGATGTGAATTAGACTCGATCTCAGGGTCGGAGACGAGTTTGGTATCAGTGGGCTCAACACTTGGGGTCAATAAGGGTTTTGTAGGTTCGGGTATTTCATCGAACACTACATTAATAGTCTCTTCGACTTTAAGGGTATCGTGGTTATATACCCTATAGGCCCTACTGTGGTTGAGTATCCTAAGAAGATTCCTGGAGGTTTTGGATTGAATTTCCTAGGTGGTTCTTAGTGTTTAAGATATGTACTTTACATCCAAATACCCTAAAGTACTTGATGTTGGGTACTTTATTGTGATAAATCTCGTGACGAGGTCTTAAGGTGCCTCTTTACCATAAGGATCCTATTCGACATAGCAAGCCGTGCTAACGGCTTCGCAAACCTATCAAAGAGGGTCAGATTCGCTCAACATGGTCCTAGCGCTTTTGTAGAGTTCGGTTTTTTCCGCTCCACTAGGCCATTTTGTTCGAGGGGTCCTAGGCAAGAGAATTCATGGTGGTATCCGCTTAGGTTACGTAAGCCTGAACCTTGATTTTCAATTCACCACCATGATCGCTTCTAAGTCTTTTTAACCTTAAGGTTTTTTGATTCTCGATTAATTTGAATAGATTGATTAATTGATCTAGGTATCATTTTTATGTTTGATGAACCTAACCTGTAACTCGAGTAGCCGCCAATTATGACTAAGCAATATTGACTTCTATTGAGTGACTTGGCTCCATGTGAATCGAATAGATCCATATGCAGGAGCTCAAGTACACTTGAGGTTCGTTCTTGGTTAGTTAACTTGTGTTGTGTCCTAGGTTGTTTTCCTTGTTGACAAGCATTACAGATTTTATTAACCAAATTGTTGAGGTTGGGTAAGCCTCTGACTAAGCCACTCTGACTCATCTTGTGGACGAGTCTTGGGTGCGAGTGACCGAGTCGTCGGTGATACAACCATGATTCCTCTTCCTGTGTCATAAGATATTTGGCTGAGGATTTGATTAAGTTAATTGTATAGATGTTATTTGTCCTAGTTCCTTTGAGTATTGTTTTAGCTGTTTTATTTGTTTTAATTACACATTCATTTTCTAAAAATACGACCTTATAGTTATTGTCACATAATTGGCTTACGCTAAGCAGGTTATATTCAAAATTCTCTACAAGTAATACATTTTTAATAACAAAATTTGAGTTAAGCTCGATATCATCTGATCCGATGATTTTGAGCTTGTTGTTATTCCCAAAGGCTACCGATCCTTGTCGTTTGAATTTGAGTTGATCCTGGCCATGTGTCGGAGAACACCGTTGTCCAACATCCATTGATCCTACACACAAGGTGGTTGGATTGATGTTAGATTTTTTTAAAAAAAATTGGTTGTAAGTTGTTAAACCTAGGTCATCTCACCTGATCTATATGATCAAGCATGTTATACTTATGTGTTTTTTGTGAGATGACTTCCCGTTGATTAAGTGCATTTAGGTTCAAGTAATTTTATGTTAGATTTGGATTTGACCCTAGGCTTGTCAAGTTTACCTTTTCAAGATCATGGCTTCCAGGTCATGGCGAGGCATAGGGGCCTTCTTTTATTGGATCATCGACCACTTCCTTAGACAAAGCCATTTTCAAGAAAATGATGACTTGACTCACCTAAGACTATTTCCTAGTCTAACTGGTTATTTTTGAAAAGAGGCTCCCCGAGGCTCAATCTTTTCGAAGGATTTTAGTTGGTTATGTACGTGTTCTAAGTGAGTTCACAAGTTTTAAAGCACAAACTTTCTAAGTTAAAGCATGTAATTTCTAAGTTAAAGCACAAACATGTTTTGTACTGGCTCCCCCTAGACCGTTGAATCGGTTCGGTCTATCCACATAGTGGATTTGGTCCTTGGGAACCCAGTACGGGTTGAATCCTAGAGTTGAAATCAAAAAGTTCTTAGGGACCCATGCTTGGACATGTTTCCTATGTCGACTTACAATCGACATATACGACCTATTAGTCGTGTTTGAGTTAAACCCTAGTCTAGCCTTATTGTACATGGCCCTTTGAGATCCAAGTAGGAGGTCAAGTCCTTTGGATCCCGAAGTGAACCTTTCCAACGTGTTCCTAAGATCTTCAACTTGACTTTTCAAGAGAGAGTTCTCAACTTCGAGCTTTTCAGCTCGAGTTGGGTCCTCTTCTCGAACTTGACTAGTCGAAGAGGTTAGGGAGACCTTGTGTTTGAGGAGTTTGACCTCCTTAATCAGGGTCTCGACCTTGGACTCGGACTTAACTAATTTTCTAGACAAAAACCTAACCGTATTATGTAAAGTATTAAATAAAGTTCGACTCACTTTAAGGGTATCTTTTGAACCGGATGCGTATCCGTGGCTTGACTTGAAGGTAGCTTCGTAGTCCGAGTCATCCTCAGGTTCTGACTCAAGTTCAGGTTCGGTCTCCGTGTCTGACTCAATCGATTTCGCCATGAAGATGTGGTCTTCGTCTTCTTCGGATGACGCTTCTTCCCATGTCGTGTTGAGGGCCTTCTTGTGCTTAGGTGCTTGGTGGTTGAGCTTGGGGCACTCGGACTTGATATGTCCAAACCTGTTACACTCATAACACCTAATATTAGAACTTTTAGGCTTACCTTGGTTGGGTCGAGTCGTGGTTCGCGTCCCTTGGCTATCCTTCGAGCTAGGTTCATTAGTTCGGTAGTCAACTCTGGGTCAACTTCTTCTTCGGACTCGTCTTCCTCCTCGGTTGGTGGTGGCTTGCTTGCGATTTTCTTCTTCTTTGAACCTGCAAACAAGGCTATACCCCTCTCGGGTTCCGAGTTGGACTGCTCATGTAATTCGAAATCTGAAAAGAGTTCATCTAACCTAATTTTAGAAAGATCCTTGGAGACCTTGTAGGCGTCGACCATGGATGCCCACAAGGTAGTCCTCGGAAAAGAGTTTAGAACATACCTTATAAGGTCGCGGTTTTCGACCTTTTGCCCGATTGCGTGTAGGTTGTTGACTATGTCTTGGACCCGGGCGTGGAGTTGCGTCGCGGACTCGTGTTCCTGCATTTTTGGGTTATATAGTTTATTGAAAAGAAGATCACGCTTACATACCTTGGCTTCATCGGTCCCTTCGTGTAGCTCCACTAGTTTTGTCCAAAGATCTTTTGCGCTTATGAAGGGGCCGACGCAATTCAGCTCCTCCTTTGATAGGCCGCATTGGAGGATTTGTGTTGCCTTGGCGTCGGCTTCGACTTGTCATTTTGTCGCAATGATCCATTGATCATAATCCAAGGAGTCACCCACTTCATTAGTCGGAAGTGTGAAACCCGTTTGGATTATGATCCACATATCGATTTGGGTTTTGAGAAAGCATTCCATCCGACCCTTCCAATAACGGAAGTCATCTCCGTTGTAAAACGGAGGTCGGACGGTGCTAAAACCCTCGAGATGGGCCATTAGAACAAAAAACAAGGAGACTAAAAAGAAGACCTTCGATGTCCCCGAAAGGCTAATAAACGTCGATTTTTGAGGATGAAAACAACTTGTTACGGGGGTAAACCCTCATAACAAGTGTAGATCTCTGCGAGGGCTTCGATTTGGTAGGTAGACCGTGTTGTGGGTCAACTTGTACGAAAAGTTATGCCCGTTTGACCGTCGGCTACTCCAAAAGCGAATACTTGCAAAACAAAACCAAACGAAGAGTACCAAGACTTCGTCTTGGATTAGTAGTGCGGGAAAAAATTTAAGCGGACGAAAAACAAATCTGTAAAAAAAATGTTAGATTGGTGGTTTCACCAAATCTAAGCGCCCCCGGCTCTGATACCAATTGTTGGATCGATGCAGTTCGCTAGAGGGGGGGGGGGGTGAATAGCGAAAAACCTTTTCCTTTTTTTTTTTCGTTCGTTAAAAACTCGAGAGATAATTAATTGCAGCGGAAATGTAAAGTAAAAAGAGACAATGAAGTTTTTACTTGGTTTGTAGCCTTCGGCTACTACTCCAAGGCCCTAGTGGTCCTTGACCACGTACGGAGGGCAAAAGCACTAAAGGAACTCCTCCTCGTTGGAGGTAGGAGTTAATCGATACAAGAAGGAAAAAGCTTGAGGTAGAGGGACACTCCCCCTCTCCTCGTATACGATAAAAGCTCCGAAAAGAAGTGAACTTAAATAAGAGCTAAAACAAAACCGACGTTACAATAAGAAGGAATTTAAGACCTAGACGTCAGAGAGAAAGCACTTCGTGGTCGAAAAGTTGTAGCTTGGCGGAGGCTTTTTGGAAGCTTTAGAATGATGAAGAAACCCTAGGTTTGGCCCTCCTTTTATAGCCTTTGAGCCCCTTTTCAAGAGGAACCCTAGCCAATCACAATTGAGCACCAATCTTCTTGAAATGGGGTGATAAGCCTTGACTCCTCGAATCTGATTATTGACCATCAGTTGATTGATGGCCATCATCACCGATCGATGGCAAGATCAAGGTCGACCTCAATGATCGATCGACGGCAATGAGTCCTCCAAGCGGGCAATGATCGATGCTTGCTGCAAGTCAAAGTTAGCTCAACAAAAACATAATTTCGACGGTCGTCGACCGTCCGATCTCGACCTAGACCATCTATAGGATGTCTTTGGTCGGATCTACGCTTAAGATCATCCCCATAAAGAGGATACGACCTCACTTACGCTCGCACACACGAGCTTACCTCGACACTTACATGTTGCTTTTGCTTCCGGCCTTCCACTCGATTCCTTCGGCTCCCTCCGAAGTCACTCGAGTGTCGCCCGACCACCGCGGCTTCCTCCGGGTGTCGCTAGCCTTCAGCTCCAGCTATATCAATCTTCTGCATACTCGATTCAGCTCGTGAGATAACGACATGAGCTTAACTTTGTATTGTTTGCTATAATCAAAACTCAGGTTCGACTTAGGTGCCTACTGCACCAACATGAGTGTCATCTAGCAATGCATCATTGCTACTCAAGTGACAAGAATGTCGAGATCCGACATAATCTGTCTGTGATATTATCTTGTATGACTCAATCCTTCTATATTTAATATCTAGATTGATAAATGAAGCATAGACTGTGTCATCCTCTTATCAATCTTTGTATTTCTTGATCTCCAAGTAGACTACCCCAACCTAATCAAATGAGCTCAATATCTCATATTGACTTATTTGAGCATGATCATACATTTTGGTAGTCTTACTTTATCAAGGGGCCCACAGATATCACTTCCATCATATGGAAGGGATATATCCCATTCCCATCACTCACATCCCTTCGCACAATTCATTGTATATCCAGTGATCGACTTTATAGTCTACCTTGTTATAGGTGATGTTTGTTGATACCAAAGTATAGAACTCCTTATGTAGGGAACCATAGTGATTTCAGGTCTAAGGACTATTTATACCAATAGCCACTATGAGAATGTTTATGACACTCATATGACAATCTATGAAACATTCTCATGGTGGGTCAGTTCAGTACATATTCTCTAATATATATCCATGTGCCAACTTGATATCCTATATCCATGACTTGTGAGATTAAGTCATCAGTTGATCAACTTCTAGTCTCAATATATTAATAATATCCTTGTATATTAATACTTGACTAAGAACAGTTACGAGTAGTGTTCTATATATATATCTATAGTATCGCATTATCAAGTCACCAACTTGATATGCCGTAGACTAGAACCAACTACACTAGTATATTATTATATTTATTCAAATGACACATCAATGAAGCAAATAGAATAACCATAAACTTTGCCTTTATTATGAAATATGATACAAAAGTCCTTTTACCAATCATTTGAAGATTGAAATATCTTTTCTCTTGAACCTTCTTGTTCTTCTCATCATCTTTTTGTCATAGTAAGCCACTTCACTTGCAGACATCTCTTCGTCTCTACTTGATGACTATTGATTAGACTCGAATGATGAGGATTCCTCCTTTTCCTTCTTTTCTACAACAAGAGCTAAACATTTTTTTTTGAAGTTATGTTATCTTGTTCATGAAGTTCAAATTCATAAAATAAGTCATTGATGCACATGAACACGACCTCAAATCTTGTGACGGAGATCGTCGAGGACTCAAAGCGCGCACTCGCGCTCAACGCCCGCAAGTGCACAGATGTCGTCAAGTAATAAAAAGATTATCGATCCCACAAGGACTGAGATTCGAGTACCGATTTGTTTAGTGGATGTTATTGTTTGGAAGTCAATCTAAAGGTTGCGATTGTGAGGGTTGTCAGTGGACTAAACTCTAGTACAGTGTTACATGGAGGAAGAAAGGAGCTTGCCGCGAGATCTTTTAAAGGGATTCTAGGACTTCGGTTTCGCTTGTGTGTCGCAAAACATGTTATCAACTGGGTGTTGTCTAAACGTCTAACTATAGTCTTGTGGAAGGGACATCATACACTCTTCCGATGAGCCACCGCATCTATCGGGAGTTATCTCTGCCTTACAAGGACGGGATAGGTGGTACGAGGATGACGAATCAATCCCTACGATGAACCATTTTTAGTTCTATCGCATCCTTCTACCCACGGTTGCAGGAGATCAGGCTAACCCCTAGGTTCCTTGTATAAATCCCCTAAATCTTAGATATGAGGGTTGTCACCCCTCGTATCACCTAAGCACAGTAGATAGAAAACCAAACACACATAGATATCAGTATAAACAAATTCCAATTGCAAATTCAAACTCAATAATAGAATTCAATTTGAAGCAACATGTCATACGCACACAAGCTACTCCCTAATCCTAGAATCGAAGAAACTACTCCATAGATAGGAGAGGAAAATCATAAGGCATGTTCATGTTCGAATCAATAGTAAATAAAGTGCGAGAACAGGAATTTACAATGCCAATGTGGCATTCTCTCTGGCATTGAAGTGTAGAATTTGGATCTCTGGCGGCGTTCTTCCTCCCCGTTGCGAGTTCCTGAAGCTTTTTAGGGCTTTGGTGTGTCATCCCAGCTGTTGTACCTCCCCCCAGGGTTTGGGCGGAGCTGTCCTTATATAGACATCACATCGGATTGCTGCAAAATCCGAAAAAGTCCCTATTCACGTCAATCTGCTGGGTCGTCACACGGTCATATGTTTCCATATGGCCAGGCCGTGTGTGGCCCTGGGGTGGCTGATTTTGCCCATTGGACACGACTGTGTGTAGCCACATGCCCTGGCCGTGTCCCCTTCTGTGTCTAGCTGCAAAATGCCCTTCTTTTGCTTCGAAAGTGCACCTTTTTTCCACGAAATGCTATCCTGCACACAAAAGTACAAAGAGCAGTTCTCTGAACTAGAAAATAGGAAATGCATGCAAAACAAAGTGACATATGCATGAAACTAATATAAAATGTAATGAGATGTGAGCGAAAACTACTCCTAAAATCCTATATGTTTTGCTCACATCAGTCATCTATTTTAACTAAAGAAACATCAACCATTGATGCACATAGGGTCTTTCTAGGAAAAGCTTGGAGCACATACCTCACTAGATTTCGGCTGTCAATTTTCTCACCTATTACATGAATCCCATTGACAACTTCTTTTAGCCTACCAAGCATTTGACTCACGGTTTCATTTGCTTTCATGGTGAAGGTTTGGGGTTGACCTACTAAGAGATCCCTTTTGGCTCTCCTTGAGTCTTTTGATCTTTCATTCAACTCAATGAACTTTTCCCAAAGCTCCTTGGCGGAATTGAAAGAGCCAACTTTTTTGAGTTGCTCTTTCAAGAGTCCACATTGTATTATGGTTATGACCTTTGCATTTGCTTGAGCTTTTTCGAACATTTCTTTTGTCCAATCTTTGGTTGGGAGAGGTGCTCCAAATTGGTCCACTGATTTTTCGAACCCATATACAATACTAACCCAATGTTTTATATCATTCATGTAATAATATTCCATTCTACCTTTCCAATATGTGAAATCATCGTCGTCGAAGAAAGGTGGTCATATTGTGCTATATCTAAGGGTGAGTAATCGGTTAATAACCGAATCGATCGAATTGATTACTTCAAAATCGAATAAACCAAACTTTTTTTGAACAAACCAAACCGATCGAACTTTTCAACAAAATTGAACAAACCAAACCGATAAAAAATTGGTTAATTAAGTTGAAAATTGAACAAATCGAACAAATAGAATTTTTTATCATCAGTCTACTGATATTTTCATATCAATTGACTCATTATGGTTAGTCGATTGATGATGGTGGAGATCGTGGGGCTCGAGGCAATTAGTTGACTAATTTGCATTAATTAGTCGATGAAAGTTCATTAGTCGACTGATGGACTCCATTTCAATTTAATCGATTGAACCGATTATTTTCATTTTGAAATCGAAACCGAACTGAATAAACTGGTTAAATCGATATTTTTAAAAAAAAATTGGATTTCTGAATAAATCAAATCAAAAAGTTTGGTTCAGTCGGCTTATTCGATTCAACCGAATTTTTGCTCACCCCTAGCTATATCCCTCTTGAAATGTCATCTTGATGCTTCGGTTGAAAGTTAGTTCTTCTGAGGTGATCCAGGCTCTGATACCATTTGTTAGGGATCTTGTTAAGACTAGAGAGCGGGGGTGAATTGCCCTTCTTCGATTCTATGACTTTGTTAGCCAAAAGCAAGATTAAAAACTAGAATGGAAAATAAGAAAAACAATGATAACACAAAGATGTAACGTGGTTCAGAGATCCACTCATACTCCATGACAATCTTTAAGGTGAATTACTCCTTTTGCAAGCTTTCACTATCTTCTCCTTTGGATGAACACCAAGGTGGAGGAATCCTTCTTTACAACAATAATCTCTTCTTCTTATAAGATGATAAATGAGCATTGGAAGATGAGATTGAGTGAAGAAATCCTTAGAAAATTACTTAGAGAGCTTTAGGATTTTTCTATGAGAAATTCTTTAACCTTTCTCCAAGCTCCAAGACTCCTTTTATAAGCTCCGTTTCAGCTGATTCCTATTGACTAGTTGACTGGCCGCTTGACCGTTGTCTCATAACGACTCCTTCTACGTTGGAATTCAATCAATCAGTCAACTATTCTACTCCATCAATCGACTGCTAGCTCAACAGTCAAACTGCCCAGTCGACTTAGAAACTTTTTGTGCTCTGTTCACTAAAGCCAATCGACTACTTCATCATGACAGTCGTCTGCTTTGTTAGAGTAGTGCTTCTTAACTTCTCGAGCACCACAACCATTCGAGCACTAGCTGTCCTCAGCAGCTCAGTCTTCTTGTTTGTCCATAGCTAGTCGTCTGCTTCACCACAATAGTCGACTATCGCTCAGGACTTCCTTCGTCTGAGCACTCGCAGCCAAGCACCATCGCCTGAGCACCATTAGCACTTGACTACCTAAATCCCCAACTCGGTAGTTTCTCATTCACTCGAGCACTCGACTAGTCCAAACAACCAGTCGATTGCTTGAGTACTAATATAAGCCTCTTGAGTGACTTTCCGTCACCAGTTGACTATTGTCAACAAGCAGTCATCTAGTACACCTTAAAATTGAGATTTAACCCATTAAATATGTTCCTCTCATACTCGACACTTACCCTTATCCTAGACTTAAGCTCTCAAGCTTCTTCCATCTTCTTTGCGCCTTTAGGATGCATCCGAGTTCACGACTTCTCATCCTTTACACTTGACTTCAAGTGCTTCCTTTAGCTTTATCATACTCTCGAGTCTTACTTTGCAAAGAGGACACAACTCTGGGACTTTTTAATTGCCAAGTTACAGTTAAACTTATGCCGCCAAGACTACATACTTAGACTTACTCTACGACCATCCTTAAGGAGGATTACTTCTTTTGCAAGCTTTCACTATTTTCTCTTTCGAATGAACACCAAGGTGGAGAAGCCTTCTTACAACAATAATCTCTTCTTCTTACAAGATTGGATGAAAGAGCTCTTGAAGAAGAGATTTAGGGTTTAGCAGAGAGGAACTTAGGAACAACTTAGCGAGTTTTTGGATATTTGTATAAGAGTTTTTTTTCTAAGCCTTCTTCAAGTTTCAACACCCTTCTTATATAGAGTTTGGAGCACTGTTGTCGACGCCTTAATGACTTGTTGCAATTCTAGTGATTTCGAACATTACAGTTCAACAGTTGCTTCACCAATCAACTGACTAGTCGACTTAGGAATTTTTTATGCTCTATCTACTAAAGCATGTCGACTGCTTCATCATAGCAGTCAACTGCCTCGTCGGAGCACTGTTTCTCAACTTTTTGAGCACCACTGTCGCCCAAGCACCACAGTCTCAATCGTCCGAGTGTCGCGACTTCTTAATCGCCTGAGTACCCATGGCCAGTCAGCTAATCATGTATCAGTCGACTGCTCGAGCACTGTGACTCCTTCGTACATGCTGAGCATCGTTCCTTAGTGCCCGAGTACTGCTTGTGACTTCCTTCCCGAGCTTTGCTCGAGACTTCCTGAGCACTACTCGGGACTTCCCAAGCACTGCTCGAGATGAGCTTCACGAGCCCTGCTTGGTACTTCCTGAACCACGCTCAAGACGAACTATTTATAGTCGACTACCATCAATAGGAAATCGACTAGTACACCTCAAAACTTAGGTTTATCTCCAAGTATGCTCCACTTCATACTTGACACTATATTAGCCTAAACTTGAGCCTTCAACCTTCTTCTTCCATTAGTCTTGCACCTTTAGAATGCATCCGAGTCTGCAACTCCTCACCATTATACTTGCCTTCAAGTGTTTTCTTCGACTTTTTCATGTTGTCAGGTCTTCTTTTGCTAAGATGTCGTATCTCCAAAACTTCCATTGCCAAGTTACACTTGGACTTATGCCGCCAAGACTATATACTTAGACTTATGCCGCCAAGTCTTCACACTTGGACTTCTCTTGCTAAGTCTCCATACTTAAATTTTCCTTGTCAAGTCTCTATACTTGAATTTTCCTTGTACCTGTCACTTAATTTTCATGTTAGATCACCAACATTGTCTAACTTAAACTTGATTGTCCAACATTAAAAGTAATTAGTGCTTAGGGTAAGATTGCACCAACAGTGGGCTATTCTATGGAATGGGAGGATGGCCACCAAGTGGGGGAAGGACCAAGACGGTGAGCTGCAGGGGGAGTATCGGGACCGCCTGACCATCTTGTTGGCGATGCCTGAGTTCCCATGATCTAAGAGGATCTTGAGTAAGATTTTATTGATCAACTTGAGTCCTACCTTGAAGACCTTGAGGAATTGATTGATAATCGATTCGAGGAGTTGAGCGTAGCACATCATCTTAAGACCGCTCAGATGAATGCACACTTTGATGCTCTTGAGAGTTGCCATATAGAGATCCAAACCAGTGTCGCATCCATTGTGTAGCGCTAGCTCAAGATGTATGAGATGATGTGTTCCAAGATGTCGAATCATCCTCCTCCACTGTAAAATACCACAAATAAATTGGTATAGAATGATATCATTATTATTCTTTAATTAGAGAACTTATTATTGGGATAATTAGATTAATGAGGGATAGTTAGGGACTAATTAAATCTAACCTAGGTTTAAGGCTTATAAAAGGGTATCCAATTTTTTTTCTTAAGCCAATCCAAATTTTTGTTCGCTTCGTTATTTCCCCTCTCCGCCACACTCGACTCATCGCGATCCTGCCTTTTTCTCTCTTCTCGCCGCAGCTCTTCCTCCCTTCTGCAAGTGACAGTGATCGGATTACCCCTCGACGATTTCCACGGACGAGTCGGAACAGCAAGCGTGCACGGGGCTGGGAGCTTGGGTTAGCGGAGTCTTCACCTTGCTTCCAATTGTGCACTACCTCTGTCAATCGCTGCCATAGTAGATCGGATTCCTGTGGTGATAGGGCATCGGCGATTGTCAGCGTTGAGTTATTTTCGGCAAACAAAGCAATTTGGAGGGGGAATACCATCGGTGTAGCCTCAAGTACTGGTATAGCTCGATCTATCTCTTCCTCTTTATCTGTTGTTCATTCAATTTTTATTGATTGTTGATGTGTTCTGATCTAGAGTGTGAGTTTCTTCGGTGGAGCAAGTCGGATGGTGTAGGTTTCGGTGGTTGTGTGGCTGTGGGTGAGTGAAGAAGATTTGATTGAGCTGTGTATTTCATCTAGGGTTGGTCAGATTCATATTTCTTTGTGTGAATTGTTGGTAGTTGATCGATCTGGGGTAATGCTTTGTTTGCTATGAATGAAGTTGTTATTGGTGCGGGTGTGAGCTGGGGTAGCTGATGAAGGTGATCTATGAAGAGGAAGTTTAGAGCTCAATGGAGGGAGCTTGGAGGATGTGAATCAACCATGGACGTTGTGGATAGAAGTTGGATTTGGATGTGTTTGTAGGTTGTAATCGAAACTTTTATTCGTATTCAGTAGATCAAGTGAATACGAGATCGATGTAGGATTTAACTTGATGGTTGTCTTATGTTGGAACTTAATGCTGGTTATGTTGTGTGCAGGACTTGGTTATGAAGCAAGTCCGCGGGCGTGCAGATTATTGTCATGAGCTTCATATCAGGTGGGTAATTCCTACCTTAGCCAGGTAGTTGTTGATTCTAGTGCATGAATTTTACGATGATGATGACACCATTACCTTGACTCCACTCTTATCAATTCATGTTCTTGATACTTAGCCTTTGTACTTTGAGATGCATTGTTGTTATCTTTACAATTCGTTCATCATTGTTATGGATTATAGACCCTATGGTATGTTGAATTATAGATGCTTAATTATGTGTATATAGCTGTGTACGGTTGTAGACTTGATTTATGTCATCAAGATAAATCACTGGGGGGTGAGTAATGTTTAGTTGTGGAGTTGACTATCATATCATATTCTATTACGTTGTGTGTCAATTAGGGATCATGTTTCTGTGGAAGGTTGTGTGGGTGGTCAATAGTGTGTCACTACAGACCGGAGGTCCTAGCATGGTTGACTATAAGTTGTGTATGACTCTCTGTGAGATAGAGAGTGTGTTGTGGATTTATGTGTGTGGAGTTGTGCATCATTGCATTTTCATGCATACTGTCGACTTAGTCTCCCTTGTGGTTGAGAGGGTCATCAGTCATCCTGCCTCCACGATTACTCATGGTAGTAGTAGCTAGTGTGAGGGTAGATCATTTATTATGACGCACTTGGCCACTGTTCATGGTGGTAGTTGGAGTTGCGTGCAGTGTGTCCTGTGTGTGGTGTTCGACCACTCATGGGTAGTGATAGTCAGAGCGGCCAGCAGTAGGGACCCCCGTTGTGTAGCTTATCACTACTTATTCATACTACCCACTCGGCCACTCAAGAGTAGTGGTAGTTGTTGAGTTGGGACAGTTGTCATGTCGTTTCACCTAGGCCACACTATAGGGTCGTGGTAGCGAGTGGGGTGTGTAGGCATAACCATGCATTTGCATTGCCATGTATGATGGCGTCTATATATGTGTGTGTGTGTGTGTGTGTGTGTGATCAGTATATATAGATATAGTCTATATATGCTTGTTGTGATGTTGCATTTGTTTGAGTTATGTTTGTTGCATCTGGTTTTACATCATGTTTCATGCTATTTACATATTCTATATTGTTGTGTGTGTAATACTAGTGTACGAGTTGGATTGGACTGTTGTACGCCTATGACCAATATTATGATGTTGTATAGGATGGACCAGGTTCGTTGATGTATTTGTTTATAGGATGTTTATATGGTGGTGTGTTGATTACAAGTGTAGTATTGTTCTTTCATGTTATATGTATTATATGGTGGTATATGTGTTCAGGTTGTAACGTTGGCAATATCCCTAAACCGATTTAGGAACATAAGCAATGAGCGGTATCTAGCAACACATCATTGCTACCCAAGTTACAAGAATGTTGAGCTCCAACATCACCTTTGTGACTACTAATTGTGACTCTCACAATGTGTGACAATGTCTCTCTATCCTTGACATCTAGATTGACCAATCGAGGCATAGACCGTGTCATCCTCGGTACAATCTAAATCTTGAACTCCAAGTAGACTCACTCTAATCAAATGAGCTCAATATATCATATTGACTCATTTGGGCATGGTCATGCACTTCGTGGTCTCACTCTATCAAGAATATCGATGTCACTCCCGTCATATAGGAGGGATAGATCCCATCTACATCACTCACATCCCTCCGCATAATTTGTTACATACCCAGTAATCGCCTTTATAGTCCACCCATTTACGGGTGACGTTTGACGAAGCCAAAGTATGCAACGCCTTATGTAGGGAACCATGGTGACTTCAGGTCTAAGAACTAATAGTCATACTAATAGCCACATGAGAAAGTATATGACACTCATATAACGATCCACGATACTTTCTCATGGCGGGTCATTCAGTATACATTCTCTAATATATACTCATGTGTCAACTCGATATCTCATATCCATGACTTATGAGATCAAGTCATCATGTTGACCTACATGCTAGTCTCTACGCATTAACATTGTCCCTGAATGTTAATACTTGACTAGGAATGATTAAGAGTAGTGTTCTCTATATCATCTCATTATCGATTCAACCAATCGATTGATATAGATAAGAACCTACTACTCAAGGACATTATTATATTTAGTTATTTGGCACCAATACAAGTAAATATAATAACCATGCCTTTATAAATAGGAATATGATACAATAAAGTTCATACAACAATCATCACATGATTGGCTCTAGGGCTTTCACTAACAATCTCCCACTAGCACTAGTGTCAATCACCGTAGTATCTAATACCCAATGACCTAGTGTGACCATCATGCTTTTTCTGTGCCAAAGCCTTGGTCAAGGGATCTGCGATGTTAGCCTCTGTGGGTACTCTGCAAATCTTCACATCTCCTCTATCGATAATCTCTCGAATGAGATGGAAGCACCGATATATTCGACCTCTGTTGTAGAATCAACAACTGTGTTCTGCTTGGAACTCTTCCAGCTCGTAGTGTCACCATTCAAGCAAAACACGAACCCTGACTGTGATCTATAATCATCCTGGTTAGTTTGGAAGCTGGAATCGCTGTAACCCTTTACAGCTAGCTCCTCATCGCCTCCAAATATCAAAAAATATTCTTTAGTGCTTCTCAAGTACTTAAGAATATTCTTGACTGCTATCCAGTGTTGCTCACCTGGATCTGACTGGTACCTACCCGTCATGCTCAAAGCATACGAGACATCAGGACGAGTACACAACATGGCGTACATGATAGATCCTATAGCTGATGCATAAGGGATCTTATCCATGCGGTCTCTCTCCTCTCTAGAAGAGGGACTTTGAGTCTTCGAAAGACTCACACCATGTGACATTGACAGAAGTCCCTTCTTGGAATTCTGCATGGCAAACCGTAGTAATACTGTGTCAATGTATGTACTCTGACTTAGGCCAAGCAATCTCTTAGATCTATCTCTATAGATCTTGATGCCTAGAATACAGGCTGCTTCACCTAAGTCCTTCATTGAGAAGCACGTCCCCAGCCACGTCTTCACAGACTATAGCGAAGGGATGTCATTCACAATGAGTAGTATGTCATCCACATATAATACAAGGAAGACAACTGTGTTCCCATTAACCCTCTTGTAGACACAGGGTTCATCTTCATTCTTGATGAAATCAAACTGTTTGATCGCATCATCGAATCGAAGATTCCAGCTCCGAGAAGCTTACTTTAGCCCATAAATGGACCTTTGCAGCTTGCATACCTTCCCAATATGCTGTGGATCTACAAAACCCTCAGGTTGTGTCATGTACACATTCTTGAGTAAGTTTCCATTCAGAAATGCGATTTTGACATCCATCTGCCAGATCTCATAATCGTGGTATGCTGCAATAGCAAGCAAGATCCGAATGGACTTAAACATCGCCACTGGAGAAAAGGTTTCGTCATAGTCAATACCATGAATTTGCTTGAAACCTTTAGCTACCAATCGACCCTTATAGGTATGTGTAAGTCCATCCATGTCAGTCTTTCTCCTAAAGACCCACTTACACCCAATGGGTTTGACCCCTTCAGGTGGATCAACCAAAGTCCATACTTGGTTGGTGTACATGGATTCCATCTCAGATCTCATGGCCTCTAGCCATTTCTCAGAATCTGGGCTCATCACAGCTTCCTGATAGGAGGTAGGCTCATTCTCAATGAGCATAACGTCATCATAGTCAGACAAGAGAAATGAGTATCTCTCAGGCTGACGACGTATCCTATCAGATCTGCGAAGAGGTAGGTCTACCTGAACAGGTGGTTGTTCCACAACTCTTTGTGCAACAACCTCATCACCCACAACACTTTGTGGTTCCTGTTCAGCCTCCATCAAGGCCTCAGTTCTATGGTCCTTATCTTGAATTTCTTCAAGATCGAAGGTACTCCCACTAGTTTTTCTAGAAACAAAATCCCTTTCTAGAAAAATCCCAGTCTTTGCCACAAACATTTTGTGCTGACTGAGAATGTAGAAGTAGTATCCCTTTGTATCCTTGGGATATCCAATAAAATAGCACCTATCGGATTTGGGTCCTAGTTTGTCTGAGACTTGACATCGAACGTAAGCCTCACAACCCCAAATCCTCATAAAAGACATCTTGGGATTTCTCCCTATCCATATCGTATATGGTGTCTTTATCACAGCCTTGGATGGTACACGGTTAAGGGTAAAGGTTGTTGTATCTAGAGCATATCCCTAAAAGAATATAGGAAGATCTGTGTGACTCATCATAGATCGTACCATATCCAATAGGGTACGATTCCTCCTTTCGGATACACCATTCCACTGTGGTGTTCTAGGAGGAGTGAGTTGGGATAGAATCTCACACTCAGCTAGATAGTCACGAAACTCATGGCTAAGGTATTCTTCACTTCGATCTGATCGAAGTATCTTAATACTCTTGCCAAGCTGGTTTTGTACTTCATTCTTGAATTCTTTGAACTTTTCAAAGGATTCTGATTTATGTGTCATGAGATACACATAACCATATCTATTGAAGTCATCAGTAAATGTAATGAAGTACCTGTAACCACCTCTAGCTGCAACATTGAAAGGGTCACATACATCACTATGTATAAGTCCTAACAAATCTATTGCTCTTTCGCTGTGTCCACTAAAGGGAGTCTTGGTCATCTTGCCTAAAAGGCAAGACTCGCATGTCTCATATGATTCAAAATCAAATGAGTCTAGCAGCCCATCCTTATGGAGCTGAGATAAGCGTTTGGTTCAATTCATTTGACTTGAACCTTTTGGTACTTATGTTATAGATAGGGCTCTCTAAGTCTAGAAAATAGAGTCCGTTCATTAGAGGTGCACTACAATAGAACATATCATTTAAATAAACTGAACAACATTTGTTCTTTATTATAAATGAAAATCCTTTCTTGTCCAAACAAGAAACTGAAATGATGTTCTTAGTTAAGGCAGGCACATAACAACATTTATCTAATTCTAGTACAAACCCAGAGGGCAAAGATAGATCATAAGTTCCTACAGCAACAGCAGCAACTCTTGCTCCATTGCCTACTCGTAGGTCCACCTCGCCCTTTGTCAATGCCTGCTATTTCTCAGCGCCTGCACATTGGTACAAATGTGAGATGTACATCCGATATCTAATATCCATGATGAAGAAATAGATAGATTGACTTCTATAACATTTATACCTGAAGTAGAAGTCTCACTTCTCTTCTTCTTAAGATCTTCCAGGTATGCCTTGCAGTTACGCTTCCAGTGTCCTGCTTCCCTTGCGAGAAAGCAAGCCCCTTCCTTGGCTACCCCTCCTTTGGGTTTAAGTTTTTTGCCTTTGCCCTTGGCTTGGGACTTTCCCTTACCTTTAGGCTTGCCCTTGCCTTTCTTCTTCTGCACCATCAAAATGGTGTCATATTTTCCTTTCTTAAGGTTAAGCTCAGCAGTTCTCAACATGCTGAGCATTTCAGGCAATGGCTTATCAATTTCATTCATGTTATAATTCATGACAAATTGATTGAAGGCTTGTGGCAAAGATTGCAAGATCATGTCAGTGGCCAGCTCTTGGCCAAGTGGGAATCCCAGCCTTTGTAGGTTTTCTACGTACCCAATCATCTTGAGTACATATTGACCTACGGGAGTCCCTTCTTGCATTTTAGACCCAAACAATGCCTTAGAGACTTCATATCTCTCATGCCTTGCTTGTCCTTGATATAGTTGACGAAGATGTCCAACCATATCATAAGCATTCATGAACTCATGTTGCTTTTGAAGCTCAGAGTTCATAGTCGCGAGCATTAGACATGACACATCTAATGCATCATCTTGATGCTTCTTGTAAGCATCTTTGTCACATGAGGCAAGCGTGAGGTGCCTCCGAATGGGCCTGCTCCAGACGTCACTTCCTTTCTTGGTGAGAACAATTTCGTGTTCCTGCATCCAGGAAATTTGCTCCATTGAGCTTGTCCTTCTCAAGGACAGAACGCAGAGAGAGAGTGTTCGTGTTTGTCGACATAGTTATCTACAACATACAATGCAAAGAATTAATATCATATTCCTTTTATCATTTAATTAGGCCTTTAATCAAATGATGCTCCCACTGAATTATAGGAATTTTGTAGAATCGAGTTATGGATGTGGTCAAACCACATTACTAGATTCATACAAACTAGCTCTAATTCTTGCGGGACAAGATCCACATCATACTAAGCCTTGAGTTAGCTTTGGCTAAATCGTCCAAGACTTAGTACGATCGGTGGGTAACACATTACCGATTACATCCCTATGCAACTCTTGTTTATAGGATCAAGACCCACATTTACAAAAGACCTTGAGTTAGCTTTGGCTAAATCGCCCAAGATTTAGTGTAAATGCGATCTTACCCTATCTTTCCAACGATTAGAATATGCCTGTAGTTCTACTCGATCCAATTGAGTTAACTAGTTTTGCTCAATCTAATTGAGCTTACTCTAACCCAAGCATGATAGGCGGGACCAAGATTGTCCCTCCGCACCCTACCAAGATAATATGCGTTGCTCTGCTTTGGCAGATTCAACAACAACAAATGATCGAGGTAGTGATGGGTATCAAGGCTCGGTAGGCATTTTTGAGTTGATTCGATTATGATCTAATCTAATCGTAATGTGTATCTTATACGCATTTAGGCCTTTATTATCCTATATTAGCATGCATCACATACATACAATCATTATTCTAGCATGCATCATATACATACAAGAAAATTATCCTAGCATGCATTATATACATACAAGCATTATTCTACTAGCATCCATCACATACATACAAGTAAAATCAAATATATATATATATATATATATATATATATATATAATTAAATGTGATGTAGTCATGGCCCTACTACGATCTTCTCAAGCCAATGAGAAGATCGGACGGTCAACCTAAGGCTAGCGGCTTCTCCAAGCGCTTCCTTTGACCGTCATGTGTCGTCGTCACCCTTCTCGTAATCTCGTCTTCAAGTGGACTTTCCACCGCTCCATTTTGTACATTACAAATATGAAACTAGAGTTACATTCGAGTCTAAAACTATTTACAACTAGAATATCAAAAGAAGAGGTACGACGCGCAGGTCGCATACACTATACAACACGCACAACCACAAAACGGCACGCAGACCGTATTATGAATTACAACACATCACATCCAATCATATTAGGGTTATTGGGCCATGACAATCACAGAATTATATATAATTCTAAATTATGTATTTCTACAAAAAAATTCTATAATATTTCCTTTTTTTAATTTTATGAGTCACCTCCCCGTAATGGTCCCGCTAAGCGGTTTCCGGGCGCGATCGCGGGACAAGGCCCCTTTCGGGGATAGGAACAGCGCCCCTACTTGCAAAATAAACTTTGCGAGTGTCCCTACAATGATCTTACAGCGACTTAAGTCGCTGTCCCAAAAACCTAAAGCGAGAACTCGCCGTTACGGAGAGTTTTTCTCGACGGTTGAAGCCTACAAGTGTCCCAACACTCGTTGCTTCGATTCTTCGAGAAAAATACCCAAATATTCTATAAAAATAGGAAATTTACAGAAACATATAAATATGTAATTTTTATATCTAATACAAAAATTACAAAAAATGAAACACATACATGCTTCGCACGTGGCTCTGATACCTCTGTTGGGTTTTTCCAAGCTGCAAAAACCGCTTTTTACGTTGCGGAAACCTCGGAAGCCCCGACCACGGATCCATGCAAAAATGTATTAGAACAAAAACATATATATGTTTATATAAAACCCTAGATCTACATGATAAGGACGTTACTCTCGATGCGACGCCCTTCGCAAATCCCGCTCGTCCAAAAGGTTCGCCGGAACTCGAGAGTGTCAAGTGCACACTCCTTTATTGGTATCCACACAAGCAATAGGTGGAGAAAACACACCCTTGAGTGTGCTAGCACTCTATGGATGGTTCGGCCAAGGAGGTTGGGAGAGGGAGAGAGCTTGAGGGAAATTGATCCAAGGAAGAAGATGAAGTTGTGTAACTCCCCAAAATGAATTACCACATCTAATGGGGTTGGCCGACCACTTCATGGAGAGGGGGTTACATGCATGCATGTAACTCCCATGACCCTTGGTCTCCCTCATGAGGTGGCACCACATGACAAAGTCAATGATGATGTGGAGCATCATCATTGGCCGGCCATGCCAAGTCATCATCATGACATGGCATTTGGTCAAGTCAAACTTGACCTTTCATCTTCCCTCTCAAGTCAAGTCAAACTTGACCTCTTATCTTTCATGGTTGATCAAATCCAACCATTTGATTCAAGTCAATTTAATTTAATGAATCTCTATTCATTAATTTAAATTGATTTGATGAATCAAATCTAAATTAGACTCATTCAATACTTGAATCAAATTGAGTCCAACTCAATTAGTCTAATTAGGATTACTCTTAATCCAATTTGGTTCATCCCATGAACCTAATCCTCATGGTTCATCATATAAACCTAATATCCATCTAATTTCCCTTATGTGTGTGACCCTATAGGTTCTTGTAACGTTGGCAATGTCCCTAAACCAATTTAGGAACATAAGCAATGAGCGGTATCTAGCAACACATCATTGCTACCCAAGTTACAAGAATGTTGAGCTCCAACATCACCTTTGTGACTATTAATTGTGACTCTCACAATGTGTGATAATGTCTCTCTATCCTTGACATCTAGATTGACCAATCGAGGCATAGACCGTGTCATCCTCGGTACAATCTAAATCTTGAACTCCAAGTAGACTCACTCTAATCAAATGAGCTCAATATCTCATATTGACTCATTTGGGCATGGCCATGCACTTCGTGGTCTCACTCTATCCAGAATATCGATATCACTCCTATCATATGGGAGGGATAGATCCCATCTACATCACTCACATCCCTCCGTATAATTTGTTACATACCCAGTAATCGCCTTTATAGTCCACCCATTTACGGGTGACGTTTGACGAAGCCAAAGTATGCAACGCCTTATGTAGGGAACCATGGTGACTTCAGGTCTAAGAACTAATAGTCATACTAATAGCCACATGAGAAAGTATATGACACTCATATAATGATCCACGATACTTTCTTATGGCGGGTCATTCAGTATACATTCTCTGATGTATACTCATGTGTCAACTCGATATCTCATATCCATGACTTGTGAGATCAAGTCATCATGTTGACCTACATGCTAGTCTCTACGCATTAACATTGTCCCTGAATGTTAATACTTGACTAGGAATGATTAAGAGTAGTGTTCTCTATATCATCTCATTATCGATTCAACCAATTGATTGATATAGATAAGAACCTACTACTCAAGGACATTATTATATTTAGTTATTTGGCACCAATACAAGTAAATATAATAACCATGCCTTTATAAATAGGAATATGATACAATAAAGTCTATACAATAATCATCACATGATTGGCTCTAGGGCTTTCACTAACACCACATACATCAGTATGTATTAGACCAAGCAACTCTCCCACCAGTTCACCTTTTCCAGTAAAAGGTAACTTAGTCATCTTGCCTTTTAAGCATGATTCACATGTATCGAATGAATCAAATTCAAACGATTCTAGAATTCCACATCGGTGTAATTCGGACATGCATTTTTTGCTTACATGGCCAAGATGACAATGTCATATGTAGGAGGCTAATAGATTATCTTTTCGAGCATGCTTGTTGCTCGCTTCGATATTGAGAATGTCACTGGATACGTCTAACGTATATATACCATTGCATAAAGTTCTAGTCCCATAAAGAATGTCATTCAAAGTTACGTAACAACAATTGTTACTAAAAGTCAAATGGTATCCATTTCTATTTAAGCAGAAAATAGAAATAATTTTCTTTATTAACGAAAGAACATAATAGCAATTGTCCAGTTCTAAGATAAGTCCTGTAGAGAGCTTCAACAAATATGTTCCGATGGCAACTGCTGCAACCTTTACTCCATTGCCAATTGCAAATTTGATTCTCCCTTGACGAGTCTTCTTCTATTCCTTAGCCCCTGTATGTCATTACATATATGTGAGTCACACCCAGTATCCAATACCCAAGTCTAAGAAAATAGAATGACAATCAATAACGAAGATACCTAAAGAGGATGGGGCATCGGATGTCTTCTTCTTCACAAACTCAAGATAAATCTTGCAGTTTCTTCGCCAATGGCCCTCCTTGCCATAATGATGGCAAGTGTCCTTTTGAGTTGGTTTTGCCTTCTTAGCCTTCTTCTTCCCCTTATGTTGTTCCTTTGATTTTCTCTTAAAACTATTCTTTAAGGAATCAACTAATAGTACTGTCTTATCCTCATGCTTCACAGAAGGCTTCGCAGTCTTCAGCATGTTGAGAAGTTCAAGAATGGTAGATTCAAGTTTGTTCATCCGGTAGTTCATCACAAACTATGAGTAACTCTTGGGCAAACAATGTAGAATTAAGTTAATACTTAATTCATAATCCATCACAAACCTGAGTGTAGTTAATCGCTCGATGTACCCATTCATCTTTAGCACAAATTGCACCACAGATGAACCTTCTTACATCTTAGAGGTGAAGAGGAGCTTAGAGACTTCGAACCTTTCGGATCTCGCTTGCTCATCAAACAACTCATGAAGATGAAAGACTATAGTATTAGCATCCATATGCTCATGCTGCTTCTGAAGCTCGAGTATCATCGCGGCTAGTATGATACAACTCACCAGTTCAGAAATCAGTCACATGTTTCTGATAGGCTAACAATTAGTTCAGAGTTGCATCATCCTTAGGACGGGTGGGAAGAGGCTCTTTGAGGACATAAGCTTTTTCGCCTCGAGAACAATTCTCAGGTTTCTAAGCCAGTCCAAGAAGTTCGTCCCAGTCAACTTATTTGAATCCAAAATAGAGCACAAGTTTAAAGACGTCATAATCATGCGATTAACCTTGAAATACAAACCGAGAATATATGAGAAAGATGATTTAAAATGCATCAACATACATTTATAAATCCCATTCATTTTTTGAATTCAAAAACCCTTAAAATCAATTCGGGAGATTATAGGTCCATCTCCGAATGGGCTGATATCCAACATAGATAAGAACAACCTTGGAGAGAGTCCAACAAGTCATTCATAGCTACGATGGTACGTATCAAATATATCAATTACATATCACGTATATGTAACTATCACATTGTGCTATAAACTCATTGAATGTTCGCACAAACATTGAGTTGTTAACACATTAACAAGTATGCATCATATGCATAGCACCCAACTTCACCTCCCTTCACATCGACCTCGGAGAGAGTCCAACAAGCCAATGCTTTAAGTTAAAGCCGACCCATTAATCGAGAAATAGTTTTAATATGGTTAGAGCGCATTCAATCGTTTAGTCAGGCTTGGAGAGAGTCCAACGACTCAAACTAAATATTGACCTCTAACTCTTACCATATTAGTATTAAACTATTTCAATGATTTGAACATATTTAGGTTCATGCTGAGCTTGGAGAGAATCCAGCAACCCAAACAAGAAATGGAATTCCGATTCTAACCATATTAATGGAATGTGTAGACTTTAATATTATGTAAGAGTTTTGAGGTCTCATCCTCCTTTCCATGCATATAACTATTATCTACATGGCATGGCACGCATGACATACATATTGTAACTAATACATCTACATGTCATGGCACGCATGGCATAATGATATGCATCTAATGCAATTACATGGCATACAATTATGACATGTTCAAGTAATTTCCAAATTATTATAATTAATTTTGAAAATAAAATATGTTTGTGATTTGATTTCTCAACTCAAATTTCATTTATTAAATTAGGAAATAAATTTCTAAATTTAATCAAATACTTTATTTATGGAAAATATTAATTAAGAAAATTTAAATTTAATTTAGAAAATAAATTTCCTAAATTCTAATTTCCTAATCACATTAGGAAATTCCTAATTTGAATTTCTTAACTAATTCAAATTTCCATAATTTTTTCTAAACTTTCCAAAAGTAGAAAATTTCTAAAATTATAATTATGACAAAACATTTATTGCAAAATAATTTTACGATTATGTTAGAACACAACCTGGCTTTGATACTACTGTTGAGTTTCCGGGGCACCGACGTGGGTGTATGTTCGAACATGTTTCGTAAACATACACAACGGAAGCAAATAAAAACGATAATAAACTATTTTATTACAACACATGCATCACACGCATGCAGGATACAACAATGTAAACATAATCGTACATTTAAAATTTTCCAATAAAAGAAAATTTCACTAGGTATACCTGACGAATAATACGTAGCGGAAAGGTCATCAACCTTAGCGACCCTAGCAAGTTTCATCTCTATCCGAGTCCACGCTGAATATCGTCGGAATAGCTTCTCAAGCTACGAGCCCCGCCTTGATGAGAGATACTAGTCTCGCGTCAAAAACGTTGTGATCAAGAGATGATCACAAAACAAGTTTTACTAACTTGTTTTTCTCGGAAGCGTTGGCCAATCAATGATGGCCGACGATAGCAAGGTGGCTGGACGACGATAGAAGTTGTTGGCCGGAGGGTGGTCGTCGGTTGGTGGCAGGTCGATGGCAAGAGGAGGCGACAGCCAAGGTGGGCGACGCCAATGGAGTGGGTGGTGGCACAAGAGAGGAAGAGTGGAAGGTGGCTAGGGTTTCACAACCCTTAACTCATCCACGAAATTTGTCTCAACCCTCTTACTTATAGAGAACGTGTTTCTTGAGCATCAAGAAACCTTCTCTCAATGGTTATTGGTTCACAACCAAAATCCGTTAACCCGCTATATTAATTTAAGTTAAAATAAACCAAATTGCGGTGGTCTATTTTAAGTTAAAATAAACCAAACCGATTTTGATTCATTCGTTTAAAACAAACCAAACCCCTTTGGTTTATTTTCCACCATTGGATTAGAACCAAACTAATTTAGTCCATCATGTCTTCAAAAGACTCGACTCATTCCTACTTCCGATGCGACTGAAATAATTTCATGCTCGCTCCTTATTTGGTCCAACCAAACCAAGTCTCTCTCGATCTAAGAATCTCATTCTCAAACTCATTTTAAATCCTTCGGATAACACCTATAGTGTTTGTGACCAAATAGATTACCGATTTATGTTGGTCGTCTATAATTAACCATTAATTATAGAACGATTATGAATGGCACCTAGTAGTACATCATGATCCCCAATTAACCTAAAAATCAATGGTTGACCCCAGAACAACTTCTGAAATCTTTCAGCAACTACAGTGAATCGTGTCTCGTTCCCTTCACTCATCTTATACCCACTTGGTTCAAGACATGGTCTATGTGTCAGTCTCCACTAGGTTGACTACATCACACCCAACCTAAGTATCATTTTCTCGTCCTGTGGATTCTAGTTAATGTACATGTATCCAAGAGTATCATACTCTAAACATGTAATGCTTTGGTCAAAGATTTTAGTAATAATTCGACGAGTGACCATAGGGTATACATTTCCTCGCAAGGAGCGGTAAATTCTTTGTAGGTTATTCAAATACCTTCGGGCACTTCAACTTATACCCAATCATCCCGGGTCCACATCTCCTCGAAGATGCTTGCTCAAGATGTCAAAGCATAAGTCTGCATGACCAAGATGACTTGAACACCGCAAGTCCAAGGAACATCGCACTTAAGCTGCAGTAAAAACTTCATTAACATATTTGTATATGCAGAGAACCGTACAAAGTCTTATAATTAGTCACTTCAATAAACTAGTTATCATAACTAGCATCCACGGTTAACTCCGGACATCCCAATGTCCCCAGCCAATGAGAAATAGTTGTTTGGATAAACCAAAGAGTATAACTCGTGTTAGTCTCAACAGAATTGATGGCGTCTGAATGCATCAATTCATCGACTAAGGATAATTCCAATACATCATAATTACACATGTAGAGATACTCACTAGTTATGATCCAATTACAAATTCTCTCATGTTGTAAATTATATTGCGGACATTCAGTAAAAGAGTTTAAGATCCAATCAAATATATAAAAATATGTACACTCAAATAGTGAATCTTCATTTATCAAATAAATGGTACAACCATAAGATGATTGTCTTAGGACACCTCTCATATATAACAAACAAGTGTGAGTTGCCCACAGTCTATATTTATTTGCACGATGATGCTTTATTGCATTCCACTAGTGAGGGATTTTTTAGCCCATATATCAGATGATGTTATCATACTCTAAGTGCATTAACTCTAACGATTCACTTCTTTATTAATTAATATATTTTGATTTTAATTTACATTTATATACGTTGATCAAACAGAATAATAAGAACTAAAAATTCCTCTTAGTCGATGATAATAATGATTTAGAATTTTAAATTCCAAAATATAATCCTTGATAAGTTATGTACGTATTTATATTTATGTACAACTCAAGAAGTTGAGAAAATACTTAATATTGTAACAATAAAATTGCATCTTGTTTTATTTTCTTATCCTCCTAAATAAAATTAAATTACACAGATTATCTACTTAGTAATTTATATTTATTATTTATTTTCCTTAACCTTCAATTTTATAGGTATAAACATCCTTTTTGTTATTATAGTTGATTTTGTTATGCATAGGGTCGTTATCTCGATCTATTGATTCTTTGATTTGATTTCGGTTTGGATATATTTTATTTAGTAAAATATATTTATATTAATATAAATATTTTATTGAATTCTTTGAGTTTCTTAGATTATACATATAGTTCTTAGGTCTCTTTTATTATACTGTCACCGAGTGAGATATTTTCGGGATAATAGAAATTATATCCTTGGAGTGTGACACGGATGTATATCGTACAATTTATTTTGATAATAAATATGCATTTACCTATCAAAAACAAAGTGTTTTATTTTGTATTTTCATATAAAAATTATTTATGAAAAGACGGTAACTACTTTAACTAAATGAAAGCGCTTTCTTCAACTAGCCGAAGACATTTAGGCCATATTTGATATGTGATAATATAATCAACCTTATAATTTAATCAAATTTGTAATGTAATATAATGTAATGTAATGTGTATTACAATACTGTATTTGATTAGCGATTGGTGTGTAATCTTTGATTACAAAAGTGATTACATTCATTTGTTTGGTATTCATATTTATTATAAGAAATACAATTCATATTATTATAAAATAACAAAAATACTCTTATAATTTCTTCTTAATGTAATATAAGATCACCGACCGATCGTCGGCCGCCGATCCGATCACGACCCGGCCATCCGATCGTCGGCCATCGGCCGATCATCGGGCCGCCGACCGTCGACGGTCGTCGTCATGCCCGATCGGTTGGCCGATCGCCAACCATCGGCGATTCGTCGTCGGCCGTCGATTGCGAGCACGGACCGTCGTCGGCGAACGCCGGCCGTCGTCGACCCTCGATCGGTTGTCACCGTCGATCGATCGTCGGTCATCGATCGATCGTCGGCCGTCGATGCGTCGGTCGATGCGTCGTCGGTCGGCCGTCGAGTCGGTCGATCGTCGGCCGTCGTTTGGCCGATCATCTATCGGTCGGTCGCGGCCGTGACGGGCCGTCGGCGTCGGTCGTCGACGATCGATCGCTTTGGCCGGTCGATCGCCGGCCGTCGCCGGGCGGTCATTGGTCGCCGATCGTTGGCCGATCGTCGGTCACGGCGTGTTGCGTCGGATCGTCGATCCGCCGATTGCCGCCGTCGTAAGTTGGTCGTCGCCGATCGCGATATGCACGCGGGCCGGCAGCCAGCCGATCGTCCCGTCGATCGTCGGCCGCCGACCGATCGCGGCCCGATCCGATCGCCGGTCACTGGCGATCATCGATCGGCTGCCGCCGTCGGACCGTCGTCGTCCATTGGCCGTCGGCCGATCGCTAACCATCGGCCGCCGATCGTCGGCACCGACCGGGCCGTCGTCGGCACGGCCGGATCACCGGCCGATCGGCCGGTCGCCGACCATCGGTCGGTCGCCCGCCGTCAGTCGATCGTCGGTCGTCGGTCGGTCGCCGGTCGCCGGTCGTCGGTCGGTCGACGGTCGATCGTCGATGGTCGGTCGATCGTCGATCGGTCGTCGAGCGATCGTTGGCCGATCGTCGGTCATCGGCCGGTCGTCGATCACCGGTCGGTGGTCGGTCGGTCGTCGACCTATCACCGACCGGTCGTCGGCCACCGATCGTCGGTCGATCGCCGGGTGGTTGTCGGTCGGTCGTCGGGTGGTCGCCGATCGGTCGTCGGGCGATTGTCGGTCGCCGGTCGCCAGTCGATCATCTGTCGTCGGCCACCGGCCGGTCATCGGTCGCCGTCCGGTCATTGGTCGGTCGCCGACTGTCAACCGTCGGTTGTCGGCCGGCCATCGGTCATTGGTCATCGGCCGATCGTCGGTCGACGACCTCCGGTCGACGACCATCATCGGTCGGCAACCGTCGCCGGTGGTCGTCATCGATGAGCGCCGGGAAGCAATGAGAAAAATAAAAGAAGGATATATTTATCATGATAAATATTGAGTCCGTAACGTAATCGGATTACATAACTTTTCTTTCGTAATCGAGATTACGGATCTTGGCTCTTATTTTATAATGTAATTACATTATATTAAATCTTTGAAATGTTACCAAACAAAATAAATCATCTCGTATCAAACTTAGTAGCCTTATGTTCTAGTGTGAAAATTGTTTACGAAAAAAAGATACATATTTTAACTAAATGATGACATATGAAAATTATTTACAAAATAAATATATTGATTTAACTAAACAAAGACATCTACTTAAAATAGACAAGATAACCTCATTCAACTATACGAAGAACACCTAGATGTTGGTGAAAAAGTATTTGCAAAATAGAAGTTATCTTCTTGAACTAAATGAAGGCATCTACATTGAGATTAATTAAATGAAGATCCCTATTTCCACCAAACAAATGCAACTCTATTCTAGAATGAAAATTATTTAATAAAACAAACTACTTTCTTAATTAATAATGCACTTATTTAAATAAATACACCTACTTCAACTTAAACAAAGTTTGAAAATTATTTATTATGAAATGGAGGGCATAAACTATATAAAGGTACCTATATTCTATGGGCCGGGGAAATAGAATAAGAGTGGAAACAAATTGAATTAAAAGTACAAACAACTCTTTATTTAAAGGGTACTTTGTCATGAATTTAAAGAGTTCTCTTTTAAAGAGTTGTGATTCTTATATCACTCAAACCGCAATTAATAGCAACTTTACGAATGAAGTATGACAATTTATCAAATAGCGTTTCTGAAGTTTGAAATTATCTAAAAAATGTCTCATACTTTCATATTTATCAAATAGTGCACTTAATTTTCTTTTTACCCTTCGAAAATAGTGCACTTAATTTTCGAATATGGTGCTGGGAATTCAAATTTCAAGCATTCACTATGGTGGTCTTTGAAATTGCACCACCCGTAGTCTTTGAGAATTTAAATCTCAACACCATAGTAGTAGTCTTTGGAATCGCACCACCATGTAATCTTGGATTTGTAATTCAGACAAGTGCTGATTTTTTGATGAGAGGGGTAAAAAGGAAATTAAGTGTATTATTTAGTAAATATGAAAGTATGAGGCACTTTTTGGACAATTTCAAACTTCAGAAGCGTTGTTTGATAAATCGCCGAATGAAGTACATTAGTTAAAGAAATTGATTTTGATTCAATAATAACAACAATAATCAAGTCTTATCTCAATATTAAATCAATAAGTAAAATTATTCCATATGTTAAAAACTAAATCTAATGTTCAACACATAAACAACCGAACTAGATAAGTAAGTCAGATCTGATATAGCTAATTAATCAAACATCCAATAAGTCGCAAACTAGTAATCCATAGAATGGAGTCGAGCGATGATTGGAATGTAATTGGGCAACAACACTTATTCCTACAAAGTTTAAATAAGCTTAACTTGCTAGACACTCAGAGTTGGCCCTGGAAAGGGACAGCTGGGCTCCTGTTATCCAAAGAAATTTTTTCAAAATTTATAAGAAAAAAAACCCAATTTTTATTAGAAATAAATTTTTTATTTATAAAAAAATCACATTTTTATTGTTTCATCTAGGGTCTTAAAATACCTATGATCAGCTCCGTAGACACCTGCGCTAAAGAAGCTAATTAAGAGAGATTGAGAAGGCTTGAGAGATTAATAAATAGAGAACTTATTGTTCTCAAGGATGATTTACAAGTGATGAAGAGAAAAGTATTTATAGGCATCCTTCTCCCAAAAAAATTTGATTAAGGTCAATTTGATCTAGTTATGTACAATATCAGCATAGATATATAGTTACTATAATATCAGCATAGTTTGGATATAATATTATCTAGACGATAAGAAGCTTCAAAAAAGTTGTTCGGAAATGATCTAAGAAAAAAAATCTAGAACCATGAACTTGAAAGTAGGTAGGTTACGACAAACTGCTGTCTTTACTTAATTCAATTGTCTCCATTCAATTTATATTTTTTTTACATTAGATTAAATTTAACTCCACTCCACTCATGTTAAGATGCATACAAAATGTGTTAGTTGAAGGAAGGGGACGGGTTCTTAAAGAGCCCCCTTATTTCAGATATCCAAGTTAATTATATGATTCGATTAATTCTATATACAATTGATACGACACAGATTTTCTATCTCTTCAAAACGAAAGTGTTGAAGAGGCTTGGGGTCTTTTTCGGCCGCAATAGTAAATAAGAAGATGATGATAAGAGATTTAACATGGTTCGAAATTCAAATTCCTACTCTACGGGTGAGCTCTAGAGTGAGCTCCGGTGCTAGACACGTTTGCTACAATCCCTTATCGGAAGTACTTCCGGAGGTGGAGAAACCTCTTACAAATAAGAGTTTATACAAAATAAAGAAAATAACATACAGATGGTTCTTCCTCACTCGTGCTCCATTGAGAATGTTCCTTCTCCTTCTCAATCGACCTTTTGATCCTCCCTCTCCCTGTCTCCCTGGACGAAGAAGAGATAGAAGAAAAATCACCCAAAAGCAAGCCGACGTTCTCCTCCCTGAAGTAGCGAGTCCTGATTGAGAAAACTGATATGCCTTCTTCTTCCATCTTCCTTTCCTTTTATCCTTGTCGCTTCTGAAGCCAGCTGTCGTGTAATAAACCGTCCGGATCACCGTCCACGTGGAGGGTCATATAGGTCCAAAGAATCATATTGTTATGTTGTTGGTAAGAATGTGCTATCGGGAGCCTTCTGTGGGACTTCACGAGGTGCCCTAGGTGGTTATAAGATATAACAAACTTCCCACGTGTTATAGGGTCCTCCCTTTCCTTCGTTTTACCTATATGTAATTCCCTCAATCAACCCTTCTTGTTATTTTCCCAACTCCATCCTTCTCCCCGAGTCACTTTTTTTCTAGTTTGGCTCATTTTTTAGAGTTGTTATTTGGCACTATTCTAGCCATCAAGCCGCTGTGTTCAACTCAGCTCCCCAAGTTACTATTCGACACTATTCTAGCCACCTAGCCGATACACTTATAACTCATATTGGCTCCTCGAGTTGTAATCCCCTCAGCTCAGTCCAACCTTTCGAGCTAAGCCCTACTTGATGATCTAACCCAGGGCTTCGCCTTGTTAGATCAGAATGAATTTTTTGCTTCCGTCATCTTCAACAGTGCATCTACCTTGAACCCAGCTCCTTCGATCCGCCACTGCATGGGGATAATAGCTTCGGTTGAGGCCAAGCTGTAAAAATAGTGACAATCTGATCCAGGACTTTGCCTTATCATATCGGAATGAATTTTTTACTTCCGTCATCTTCCAGAGTGAAACTAGCTTCTCTGATCCACCACTGCACGGGGATAATAGTTTTGATTAATGTCAAGCTGTAAAAATAGTGACGATCTGATCCAGGACTTTGCCTTGTCATATCGGAATGAATTTTTTACTTCTGTCATCTTCTAGAGTGAACTTACCTTAAACCCAACTCCTTCGATCCACCACCGCACGGGGATAATAGCTTCGGCTGAGGCGAAGCTATAAAAATAGTGACGATCTGACCCAAGACTTCACCTTATCATATTTGTATGAATTTTTTTGCTTCTTTCATCTTCAACAGTGCATCTACCTTGAACTCAGCATCTCCGATCCTCCACCGCACGGGGTTAATAGCTTCTGCTAAGGCTAAGCTATAAAAATAGTGACAATCTGACCCAGGACTTCGCCTTATCAAATCGGAATGAATTTTTTGCTTCTGTCATCTTCAACAGTGCATCTACCTTGAATCCATCTCCTCCGATCTACCACCGCACGGAGATAATAGTTTCGGCTGAGGCCAAGCTGTAAAAATAGTGATGATCTGACTCAGGTCTTCGCCTTGTCATATCATAGTGAATTTTTTACTTCCGTCATCTTCCAAAGTAAACTTACCTTAAACTCAACTCCTCCGTTCCGCCACCACACAGGGATAATAGCTTTGACTGTGGACAAGCTGTAAAAATAGTGATGATCTGATCCAAGGCTTTGCCATGTCGGATCAAAATGAATTTTTTACTTTCGTCATCTTCCAGTAGAGTGAACTTACCTTAAACCCAGCTCCACCGATCTGCCACCACACAAGGATAATAACTTCGAATGAGACCAAAATATAAAAATAGTGACGATCTAATCCAGGGCTTCACCTTGTTAAATCGAAATGAATCTTTTACTTTCGTCATCTTCCAGAGTGAACTTACCTTAAACTCAGCTCCTCCGATCCGCCACTCCATGGGAATAATAGCTTCGACTGAGGCCAAGCTGTAAAAATAGTGACGATATGATCCAGGGCTTTGTCTTGTCAGATCGGAATAAATTTTTTATTTCCGTCATCTTCTAGAGTGAACTTACCTTAAACTCAACTCCTTCGATCTACCATCGCACGGGGATAATAGCTTCGACTAAGACCAAAATGTAAAAAAAGTGACAATCTGATCAAGGGCTTTGCCTTGTCAGATCGAAATTAATTTTTTACTTTTGTTATCTTCCAAAGACCTTAAACCCGACTCCTCCTATTCGCCACCACACAGGGATAATATCTTTGGCTGAGGCCAAGATGTAAAAATAGTGACGATCTGACCCAGGGCTTCGCCTTGCAGATTGGAATGAATTTTTTGCTTCCGTCATGTTCAATAGTGCATTTACTTTGAACTCAGCTCCTCCGATCCGCCATCGCATGAGGATAATAGCTTCAGCTGAGGCCAAGCAATAAAAATAGTGACGATCTGACCCAGGGCTTTGCCTTGTCAGATCGGAATGAATTTTTTGCTTTCGTCATCTTCAACAGTGCATCTATCATGAACCCAACTCCTCCGATCCGTCACTGAGCGGGGATAATAGCTTCGGCTGAGGCCAAGCTGTAAAAATAGTGATGACCTAACCCAAGGCTTCGTCTTATCATATTGGAATGAATTTTTTACTTCCGTCATCTTCCAGAGTGAACTTACTTTAAACCCAGCTCCTCCGCTCCATCGCCGCACAGATATAATAGCTTCGACTGAGGTCAAGCTGTAAAAATAGTGACGATATGATTCAGGATTTTACCTTGTCAAATTGGAATGAATTGTTTACTTTCGTCATCTTCTAGAGTGAACTTACTTTAAACCCAGCTCCTCCTATCCGCCACGACACAGGGATAATGGTTTTGGCTGAGACCATGCTGTAAAAATAGTGACGATATGATCCAGGGTTTCACCTTGTCATATCGGAATGAATTTTTTACTTTCGTCATCTTTCAGAGTGAACTTACCTTAAACCCATCTCCTCTGCTCCGCCATCGCACAAGGATAATAGCTTTGGCTGAGGCTAAGCTGTAAAAATAATTACGATCTGATCCAGGGCTTTGCCTTGTCAAATCAGAATGAATTTTTTACTTCCGTCATTTTTCAGTGTGAACTTACCTTAAACTTAGCTCCTTCGATCCACTATCGCACAGGGATAATAGTTTCAGCTGAGGTCAAGCTGTAAAAATAGTGACGATCTGATCAATGGATTCTCCTTGTCATATTGGAATGAATTTTTTTACTTCCGTCATCTTCCAAAGTGAACTTACCTTTAATCCAGCTCCTTCGATCTGCTACCGCACGGGGATAATAGCTTTGACTAAGACCAAGCTATAAAAATAGTGACGATCTGACCCGGGTCTTCACTTTGTCAGATTGGAATGAATTTTTTTCTTATGTCATCTTCAACAGTGCATCTACCTTAAACCCAGCTCCTCCAATCCGCCATCGCACTGGGATAATAGCTTCGGCAGAGGTCAAACTGTAAAAATAGTGACGATTTGACCCAAGGCTTCGTCTTGTCAGATCGGAATGAATTTTTTTTCTTCCATCATCTTCAACACTGCATCTACCTTGAACCCAACTCCTCTGATCTGCCTCGTCTTTCTCTTATATTGTGCATAGCATAAATAGAATGATTGGGTCACTTCCTTTTTCTCTGGCCAAGCCCCAAGCCTTGTTTATGGCCCATCACAACGATTGGAAAACTCATTAGTTCCTCCGATAAAACATGTGTTGCTACTCTTCAAATAGGGTTTATTAGCTTTCTCCCTTCGATCTTTCGACTTCCTCAACTTTAAAGTGTTTCCAGTCACGTCCTGCCGCTGCAAAGATTCCTCCTCATTTGTTACCACACTTCCCTTTCCTCCTACTCTGAGAATGAAGGCTCTCCTGAAAAATGTCACACATCGATGACTTTGAGAGTAACAAGCTGAAGCCACCAGAGGGTTTGTTACCTCATCATCCTCCCTCCCGATACCAACCATCACCAACTCCCCTTCCATCACTTCCTCCTCTGTCCCTATCTCATTTTCATCATTGTCCACATTGGTTCCACCTGTCAGATAGCCTTCCAACCTTACTCCCTCCTGTTTATTGCTGCCCACTCTTCCCACCAATCCACCTGTGATAAACCCTAGCCCATCCTCTTCTTCCCCCTCCGCTTCCCACTCTTCCCCTTTCACCCTCTTCGTGTCTAAATATAAAAGTGATGGTGAGAGGATCTGCATGCCGTAAGATACAAGGAGAAGGTATCGTTGCCACCGTCCATCCTTCCCTATTCACCGAAGGGACCATTGCCGAATCTTCTTCCCCCTTTCCTTTTCCTACCTCTATTGCTCCACAACGAATGGTATCGTCGCCTCCGCCTCTAGCTTTGCTGTCCAGCTGGCCACTTCTGGCTCACTTCCCCCACCACTGAGCCCCCCTTCCCATCTTCAACCCCTATATACTCCAAAGGAAACTCTTTGGTCGCAGCCTTCCTCCCAAACACCTCTGCATCCTCCCTTACAATTGACATTCCTATTTCCCTGCCACCTGTGACCTCCCTCCTTTCCCTTTCTTCTTCCCCTTCACCTTCAGAATCCATGAATTCCCCTTCTTCATGCCCAAACCCTAACCCTCTACTTCTAATTAATATTTTCCCTTTTTCTTCTGAAACCCCCCCCCTCTCCATCCTGAGGCAGTAAAGAGCTCTTATGCGATACCTCATCCTTCACCAATCATGAGCGAAACAGCTCCCCTTGTTGCTTCTTCTCCTTCTTCACCATCCGTGAGAGACTCCCACATCCTCAATCTGGATGAGGTAATACCGCAGATGGAGAGTTTGCATCATGCTCTAGAGGTGGTAAGCCTTTCTAAGCCATTTTCGTATCTAAGTTTAAGAGTACCCCTTTCCTCTAACTTGTGCTCAGGCTATGACAAATTACCAAGAGTTGAAGCGTTCCTTCCCACACTACCAAGTGCAGCTTCAGCAACAAACTTTGTAACACTCCATCACTAATTCAATAGCCCAAGAAAAATTTAAGCAGAGAGAAGATTCTTTACTCCAAGAATTGGCCCTGTGTCGTGCTCAGCTATCAGAGGCTAAACTGCAATAACAGAGAGATACTGAAACCATAGCCACCCTACGAGCCCAAGTAAGTAGGGAGATTTGCCACAATTCAGCTTTATTATCAGAGAGGAATAGGACTCTTTCTCAAGTACGTCAGCATGAAATTTCCCTACAGCAAGTGAGGTATGAAGTTGCTCGGACCAGGGCCCATACTATAGCTATTGGAGAAGTTTCGGCATCAATGCGACAAGATTTAGTGGACATGTCAAGAATCATTCAGCAAGATTATGCTTCTCAATCTCAGGGCATGCATGTCCTCACTGATACCATTGCTCAGACATCATGCCAGTATCTCCGAATTCAATAAGACTTTCTAGAGCACAGAGAGTGCTGCATAAAATTCTATCAAGATGTATATGCTGCTGATAAACGCCAACATGAATGCTTAAAACCCTTGATGCATGCCACATTCAAGGATGGTTTTAACAAAGCAGTCAAACAATATGATGCCCAAGGATTCCCTCCGGCTCAACAACCAACTCTTTTCTTAAACTTGGAAATCGGTTTCAAATGTTATCCCCCTAACCATTTTAGGTTGTAACTTTTTGGTTTTTCTTCTTCCTTTAATTGTAAACAATTGCTTGTTGCAATGATGTGAAGCTATATTCAAGTTACACCCCTCCTTTTTATGGCTAATATAAAAGATAGCTTTCTTTATTGAAGTTTTCTATTTACATTGTATGAAAATGCTTTAAATGCACTGCATTCCAAGGCCTAAGCAATTCCTTGCCTCAAGTGTCTCGAAGGTAGTACGCTGACCCAGCAACCCGACGAACTACCGTGTATGGTCCTTCCCAATTAGGGGCCAACTTCTTTGGATCCCCAGCGGGATTGACTTTCAGTAAAACCAAGTCACCCTCCTGAAATCTACATGGTATCACCTTCTTATTAAAAACTTGTCGTATTCTTTGCTTGTATGCTTCAGCTCGGATATGAGTTTGCTCTCATCTTTCCTCCAGCAAGTCTAATTCAGTGCCCCTCAGCATTTGGTTCTACTCCAACTTATAAGTTTCAACTCGGGCACTATTCAGAATAGCCTCCACAGGGATGATGGCTTCCATCCCATATACCAAATTGAAAGGAGTCTCTCCAATTGTTGTCTTAGGTGTAGTGCGATAAGCCCACAATATCCCTGGCAGCTCGTCTACCCAATTTCCTTGCTTAGCTCCTAATTTAATTTTCAACCCTTGGATAAGAATCTTGTTGACCACCTCCACTTGTCCATTCGCTTGCAGGTGAGCTACTGAAGTAAAAGTCTGTTGAATATTAAGGCTTCAGCACCACTCCTGAATTTTTTGACCCTGGAATTGACGCTCATTATCACTGAACAATTTCCTTGGGATTCCATATCTGCACATGATATTCTTCCATAGAAATTGTATTACCGCTCCTTTTGTGATCTTAGCTAAAAGTTCTACCTTCACCCATTTAGAGAAATAATATACTTTCACTAATAGGAACTTCTTCTATGAGGAGGCTACAGGCATCAGACCCACTATATTCATCCCCCATTGATCAAAGGGGCAAGAAGTGATTACAGCTTTCATCCACTCGGCTAGTCGGTCTAACCTGTTGTTATGCTTTTGGCAGGCTTGACAAGTCTTGACTAGTTGCACAACATCTTGATGAAGGGTCGGCCAAAAGTAACCAGCTAATAACACTTTCTAAGTCGGAGCTCGTCCTCCCAGATGATTGCTACAACATCTTTCATATATTTCCCTGAGTACCCATTCAGAATCTTCTTTCCCGAGACACTTCAGCAGAGGTCGCCCAAAAGAAGTCTTTTATAAAACCCCATCAATAATTATGAACCTCTTCACTCATCTCAATAAAGATGATGCCTCTTGTGGGTTGGAAGGAACACTCCCTTGCTGCAGATAGACCATAATGTCTGTCCTCCAATTGGATACTTTATTGCCTTCCATCGTCGCCTCCTCTATGCTGCATATCTCCAGAGACGGAGGAACCTCCAAAAATAAAGGATCTCGAGATCCCCATTCAGTCAAGGTACTTGCCAACGGCATTAGTTCATCTGCCTTGGTATTTTGCTCCCTCAGAATCTACTGTAATTGCACCTCTTGAAAATCAGCCTTCAACTTCTTAAAACCTTCAGCAGACTTCAATAGTCTCTCTTCCCGAATGACAAAGACACCCTGCAATTGTGACACTACTAACTAAGAATCTGAATACACCACAATTGAGGCAGCACTTACCACTTGAGCGGCTTGCAATCCTGCTAGAATAGCCTCATATTCTACTTCATTGTTGGATGTCTTATACCCCAATCGAATGGCTAAACGGGTTTCTTCTTCAAAGGGAGATATGAGGACTACCCCCATCCCACTCCCACCAACCCCTGAAGATCCTTCCATGAAGATTTTCCACATAGTTCCTCCTTTCTCTTCTTTGCGTCGAACTATTTTTCAGACCCACCGTCACCTCGGCTAAAAAATCAACCAACGACTGAGCCTTGATTGTTGTTCGGGGATAATAATGCACATCATATTCACTCAACTCCACTGCCCATTTGGCTAATCTTCCCGAGAAATTAGGTTTAGTGACCACCCAACCCAGCTCACTGTTTGTCAACATATTCAGTGGATGAGCTAAGAAATAATGTCTCGATTTATGAGTAGTTAAGACTAGAATGTATGCTAACTTTTCCAATTCGGTATATCGCAACTTAGCCTCCTTCAATATATGGTTGGTGTAATAAATAGACTGATGCTGAGAGTCATCCTGTCTTAATAAAATGGAACTTATGGCTCCTTCTGAGACAGCTAGATATACCCACAGTAGTTCTCTGGAAATGGGCTTGGCTAACAAAGGGAGTTCAGTCAAATACTTCTTCAATTCCTGAAAAGCTTGTTCACACTATTCATCCCACTGAAACCGAGCAGTCTTCCGTAAAATTCGAAAGAAGGGTAGCCCCTTATCCGCCGACCTGGCTATAAATCGAGATAGAGAGACTATCTTCCTACTAATTTTTAGGTTTCTCGCAAATTAGTTGGTGACTTCATATTGCATAGTGCATGTACCTTCTCAGGATTAGCTTGCATCCTTTTCTCCGTTACAATATATCCCAAGAACTTCCTACTCTTTACCCCAAACAAATACTTCTTTGGATTCAACTTCATGTTGTACCGTCTCAGAGTAGCAAATGTCTCCTCAAGATCTCATACCAGATCCCGAGCAAACCATGATTTTACTAGGATATCATCAACATATACTTCCACATTCTTGCCCTTCTGTTAAGCGAATATCTTGTCCATGAGCCTCTGGTAAGTGGCTCCCGCATTCTTTAGCCCGAAGGGCATTACCACATAAGCATACAACCCTCCTGCAGTTACAAAGCTAAACCTCTTTTGATCATCCTGTGCTAACCGGATTTGATGGTACCCCTGATAAGCATCTATGAGTGATACTACTTCATACCCCATAGTAGAATCTACTGATTGGTCAATACGAGGCAAGGGGTAGCAGTCTTTAGTGTAGGCTTTATTTAAATCACGAAAATCAATACATATCCTCCACTGCTCCGAAGGCTTGGGGACAAAAACTACATTTGAAACTCACTCAGGGAATTGAATTTCTTTAATGTGACTAGCCTGCAACAACTTGTCTACTTCTTCGGCAATAACCTTGTCTTTTTCCGGTTCAAAGTGTCGTCTCTTCTATTGAACTAGCCGAACTCCTCGAACAATGTTTAGATGGTGCTCGACAATTCGGGGATCGATCCCCATGAGGTCATGTACGTCCTTGGCGATGATATCTTCATTCTTTTGCAAGCAATGAGTTCTTCCTTCACCTCCAGCTGGTGTGCTAACCGAGTTACTTTCCCAGAAGCTATCTCTACAGACTCGCCTTCTTCTATCTTCTCTTTTTTGGGTAGGCCTTCCTCTAGCACATATACTCCTGACGTAGCGACGACTTTCCCTTTGGGATCATCCACTCAGAATTTTTTCTTGTCATCTCACATCATCTAGATATAACAGCTTCAAGCTGCCTTCTGCGCTCCTCGGACTTCTCCAATGAGCTGGCCTACAGGAAACTTGATTTTCTGATAGTAGGGAGAAGCCACTGTCTGAAAGATTGATAAAAAAGGATGACCCAAGATAGGATTATAAGTGGAAGGAGAATCCACCACCAGGAAAGGAATCATATTAGTTTTTTGTCTTAGTTTTATTCCCAAGATAAGAGGTAGAGAGATTTGCCCTACATAATGCACTATGTGTCCGATCAACCCAAATAAAAGAGTTGATACATCTCCTAACTACACATTCCCGAGCTGCATTTGTTTGAAATCATCCTGGAAGAGAATGTTAACAGAACTTCTGAGTCCGCCAGGACTCAAGCCACCTCATAATTTGCAAGTGAGACCCTAATTATCAAGGCATTGGTATGAGGCAGAAGGATACCTTGAAGATCTTTGGGTCCAAAGTATATCTGGGGTGTGCTCTGGATGGCCCGGTCTTCTCCGATAGCCAAACTTTCCATCCTACGCATAAGACTTCCGGGCTCTATTGGAATCTCCATCAGTGGGTCCTCCTGCGATAACATTAATGACCCCCCGGTAGGGTGTCACCCGGAGCAGCTAATGCCCCCTCACTGGCTGATCCTTCTTGAGAGACGCCTTCGGGGTTGGGTTGCACTAGCCCTGGTGGGGGAAGAACTTGAGGTCTTTGTTGGTGAAATCGGCCCAGGTCACGATTGACCAGGACTCGAGTTTGACTCGAGTGATGTTTTGATGTTTGACAAAGTGGTTTGACATTGATGTCGGTTAATATATTGGGGAGATTGTTTATACAATCGATCCAGGTTATAATTGACTAGACTCAAGTTTAACTCGAGGGAGACTTTGATGGTTGACTGGGGTTGACCATGTGATTATGGGAAAGTCCAAGCATGGGTCTTGGCAAGGTAAAGTCCAAGTCATGGGTACTTGGCATGGAAAGTCCAAGTGGGTACTTGGCATGGAAAGTCCAAGTGGGACACTTGGCAATTGGGAAGGTCCAAGTCTTGTGTACTTGGCATGAGAAATCCAAGCATGGGTCTTGGTAAATGGAAAGTCCAAGCATGGGTCTTGGCATGGAAAGTCCAACATGGGTTGGCAAGGGAAAGTCCAAGCTTGAGTCTTGGCATTTGGAAGTCCAAGGGGATTGATATTGGCAGCGTAAAGTCCAAGCGGAGTCTTGGCGGCGTAAGTCCAATGTGCCTTGGCGGTGTAGACACCGTTAGCATGACATAGCCGAGGGAAGCACCTGGAGGCTAGCGCGATGGATGAACAAGTCATGGATGACTTGGAGGGATCCAAGAGGCGTGAGGCTGATGGAGGTGGCTAGAAGGCTTAGGTCTAGGCTAAGGGTGGTCTAGCAAGTATGGGGGCACCATATTTGGGTTTAAACCTCATGGTTGAGGTTGGCAGTCGACTATCATTATGGCCGGTTCGACTGTCGTGAGTCGACTTGAGTTCGACCGCATTTGAGCCGAAATCGCTGCGCGATCGCGCTCATTGAGCAAGCGATCGGGTGTCGGCGAGCCGATCGCTAAGGGATGACATAATCGATCGCTAGTTCACACGAGCATGCGAATGCCCAGAGTCGACTGGCGATTACGCTACAATGATCGCCAAGAGATCCGTTGGAGTTTTTCCAGCGTGGATCGAGCCGTTGTCTCACGACAATAGTGGCATCAGTCGACTGGTGACTTATGGCAGTCGACTGATGGGCGAAAATCCAGGTCGCGCGCAAGGATAAAAGGAGCTCGACGGGAGGGTTTTTGGAACCGATTTTCTTGGACGTTTTGAAGCGATTTGCTGCTGCAAATCAGAGCTTTCAAGTTCTAGTCCAAGGCAATCAACAAGCAAGCTTCTAAAGAGTTTTTGTAAAGTATTCTTTACTTCTCTTGTTGTATCTCATCTTATATTTGCTTGTTGTACTTAGATTATTGTTGTAATCTTATTGTAAGAGGTTTCTCCACCTCCGACTTGTGTCGAGAAGGAGTATTTATCATAGTGGTGTGTGATTGGCATCGCTAGGGTTCGTACGAACCCAATCCGTGGAGTATGAATCATTTCGGTTCCGAACCACGTTATATCCTTGCGTTTGTGTGTTTGTGTTTTCGTTATTGCTTTATTATCTTTCTTTGTTTCCGCTGCGCTAACGAAAATTGTAGACAAGCACGCGAACGTTTTCCATCTACGCAAGAGTAAACGCTATTCACCCCCCCCCCCCTCTAGCGGCCTCAAATTCTCAACAATTGGTATCAGAGCCTGGTGGCTCTTCAACGGATTAACAACCGGGAGCAAGACGCTAGAGGGTGAAGATGGAATTCCAAGACAAGCTTGGATGGGATATCAACACACTTATCCCTTATACCTTTTATGGACAAGAAGGATTCAATCAATGGAAGGTGAGGATTGAAGAATTCTTGATGATGAAGGACTTTGAAGAGTGGGGCATTTTGATGGAGGGATTTCAATATCCAAAAGGGCCCAAGGGAGGAATTCTCAAGATGAAGAAGTGGACCAAGGAACAAATCCAAGAGTTCGAAAAGAATACAAAGGTAATTAAATTCTTGGTTGATTTGATTCCTAATAAAATTATGTGTGAGCTAGGTGAGTACAAGGATGTCAAAGAGCTTTGGAGTCAAATGGCAAAATATCATGAAGGCTCACAACCGGTCCAAGAGGAAGAGACCGAAGAGGCTAATGCATCATCCTCACAAGGAAGTGAGGATTCAGAGGTTGATAGGGAATCAACATCCGGATCAAAAGAGGTGGAGGAAGTGGAAGAAGCATCCACCTCAAGGATTGAGGGGGAGGAGATAACTTCCACACCGGAACATCAAGAAGAAGCTTCGACATCCGGTCAAGATGAAGAAGCTCAAAGTCCAATTCCGGTCTCCATTAACCTAGGTAACTCAAACATATGTGTTAATAATAAAATGCATATAATATATTTTGAGTGTAGGGAAATCGGGCACTATAAGAGCAAGTGCCCAAAGAAGATTAGGAAAGCTCCACCGACACCAAAAGTCAAGGATGCCGGTTCCCCAACACCTAAAGGCAAGGAGCACATCATATGTTTCAAGTGCAATTCAAAGGGGCATTATCGGAGTCAATGCCCTAGGGGGAAGAAGAAGGGGCAAGGAGGAGCGTCACAAGTAGGGGGAGCCTCTATAGCTAACCCTAAGGTATATTTTAATAATGCACCTTCCAAATTTAAAAGTCAAAAGCATGCTAGAAATTTTAATTCTCTTGCAATTCACCATGAAAAGCATGCTAGAGATAAATATATTTGTTTAGGAGCTAAAAGCATTAACTTCAAAAGTAGGGAGAAATTTGGGGCTAATGTCTCTAAAAACAACTTATTTAAGGACAAACCTAGGTCAAATAACTCAAGATCAATTTTACCTAGGGAGACAATTAGAAAGGTGCAAAGCACCTAGGTCTAAACCCTAAATGGACTAGGCATATGCCTAGGAAGTCCAATGCCCAAGATTTAAATCAAAATTCTAAAATTGGGCAATTAGAAAAGGAAAATCAAGTCTTGAGGTCAAGACTTGAAAAACTTGAAAAGACCCTAAATAAGATACAAAATCAATTTAAAGGGTCTAGTGGTCAAAATCAAGGGTCCAAAAGTCAAAGTCAACACCTAGGACCTAAGAGTCAAAAGTCAACCAAGAGCAAGCAAGGTTTGGATCACAAACCTAAGCCTAAAGTGGCTTATCATAGTGTTCCATTTGACTATGGAACACAAACTAGGTCTAGGAAGACCAAGGTCAATAGGGAAGTCATCCCTAGAATTGACCAAAGGGTGTGCCTAGTGGCTAGGGTTTCTAGAAAACCTAGGGTGGCCACTAAGAAGGTTGCAAGGGGAGTCACCCCTAGAGTCAACCTAGGTAAGACCCAAATGACCAAGGCCAACAAGCCTAGGAGGGTCATTAGTAAGGTATCTAGGGAGGTTATCCCTAAAGAATACCTAATTAATCCTAGGAGCTCAAATCGGTTTTGTGTTCCTAAGAGCGTGATTGATTCACGCTAGGTGGGTTTAGGATGTGCCAACCTTGAGTGGATGGGTAGTTAACTCAACCATGGTAAAGGTGGCACTTTAGGATGTTTTCAAGGTTATGGTTACCTTGGAAATAGATTTGAATCAATATCCTAAAAGATTTTAGGATGTGTCAATGCACTTTTGAAATTAAGAAAAATCAATTAAATTGACACAATTTAGGTTTAGAGGTTAGTGTGCTATTTTGGGTTTTTGGCACACTAGGGAGATTAGTTTAATATGACAAAATATGATTAATCCCAACAAATGACAATTAATATTAAAATTTAGGTATTACTATACCTATATATTTTATATGCCATGCTTTGATTGCCATATGTCATGTCATGACATCATGCCTAGTTCTATGATTTTATATGTCATGTTCATGTTTAGGATTAAGGTTTCAAATGTCATGTGTTTTTAGATTTCATCTTATGCCATGACATCATGATTATGAGCATATGTTTATTTATAACATTTCTAATGTCATAATCATTCATGCATTTAAGACAATTTGGTTGAAATTGAATTAAGGACTATGACATGACTTGAAGTCCCATTTATAAGGGAATCAAGTAGGGTTGCCTTAGAGAATGCATGAAATCCTAGATTAGGATGAACAAAACCCACATCTCACATCCAATTGACATGTATGTGTATTTATACACCTTAGATACATGTGAGATGCTAGGATATGAGTTGAGTTCAAGGTGCATAGTTTGTGCATCTAGATGAACTAAAACTCATCCTGTTTCATTTGTGGATCATTGGGAGAGCATGTGTACAAGTCATGTACATAGAGCCCAAGGAATATGATTCAAAATAAGGTTTTGAAAATATTTTAAAATCATTTTGAAAAACCTTGGTGGAGTCTATCTTTTGATAGCAATCACCATTGATAGAGTTGATACAAAATAGGGCCAAAACATTGAAAATTTCAATGGTTTTGAGTTTTGTATCAAACTCACTATTTTATGGGTAAAATAATTTTCAAATATTTTTCACCCATTGTGTGTGTCATAAGTATTATACGTATGAATTTTCACGATTTTTCGAATTACGTATAATTATTTATGAATTTCCAAAATTCATTTCTGATAGCTGAAAATTGAGATTTTCAGTTATCGATCGGCTCTATGTGGCGATCGATGTAATGTGATCGATACTTGTCGAGTCATTGCCAAGTCTGATTTCGGGTTAACAAGGTTTGTTTAGCCCGTGTTCAGCTATGGAAAAGGTTCCTAATCACTCCTAACCCTAGGATATGCTTTAGGAAGCATTATAAAGAGTGAAAATCCATTGGATATGGATTAGGAGTTGTGTTAGGTCAAAGTATCAAATTTAGGGTGAGTGAAAGTTCTAAGTTGAACTTAGAACCTTAATTTTGATGGTTTAGAGTTTCTATTGGCTTAGGGGCTTCCCAAGGGCATTGTTGGTGTAATGGTCAAGGGGGAGCAAGCCTTTATGGGGAGGTATCCATCTTGGGATGATGGATGTGGTTTTCTCCTTGAAGAGGAGAAGTTATTGGGAGAGTATCATCAATTGGGAAAATTGATGGGTTTTTGATACCCAATTTGGAAATTGGGAGAGAGTATAGGATTGCCTCTCTTGAGTGATATGTGAATTATTACTAGGAAGATGGTAGGCATCTTAGGTATTTATTTTTGGATCAAGGGGGAGATTGTAAGATCTCATTGGGACATGAGACATTGACCTCTTTGGAGAGAAAACCTTTTTGATGTTAGTCAAAAAGGGGGAGAATGTTTGGGGGAGAACATTTGGAGAGTGTTTACCAATTTGGGATAATTGGTAAGGGATTTGAGTTAGTGGTCTAACTAAAATGATCTGTTTGGTTTTGTCAAACATCAAAAAGGGGGAGATTGTTGGTGCAATCGGCCCAGGTCACGATTGACCAGGACTCGAGTTTGACTCGAGTGATGTTTTGATGTTTGACAAAGTGGTTTGACATTGATGTCGGTTAATATGTTGGGGAGATTGTTTATACAATCGATCCAGGTTATAATTGACTAGACTCGAGTTTGACTCGAGGGAGACTTTGATGGTTGACTGGGGTTGACCATGTGATTATGGGAAAGTCCAAGCATGGGTCTTGGCAAGGTAAAGTCCAAGTCATGGGTACTTGGCATGGAAAGTCCAAGTGGGTACTTGGCATGGAAAGTCCAAGTGGGACACTTGGCAATTGGGAAGGTCCAAGTCTTGTGTACTTGGCATGAGAAGTCCAAGCATGGGTCTTGGTAAATGGAAAGTCTAAGCATGGGTCTTGGCATGGAAAGTCCAACATGGGTTGGCAAGGGAAAGTCCAAGCTTGAGTCTTGGCATTTGGAAGTCCAAGGGGATTGATATTGGCAGCGTAAAGTCCAAGCGGAGTCTTGGCGGCGTAAGTTCAATGTGCCTTGGCGGTGTAGACACCGTTAGCATGACATAGCCGAGGGAAGCACCTGGAGGCTAGCGCGATGGATGAACAAGTCATGGATGACTTGGAGGGATCCGAGAGGCGTGAGGCTGATGGAGGTGGCTAGAAGGCTTAGGTCTAGGCTAAGGGTGGTCTAGCAAGTATGGGGGCACCATATTTGGGTTTAAATCTCATGGTTGAGGTTGGCAGTCGACTATCATTATGGCCGGTTCGACTGTCGTGAGTCGACTTGAGTTCGACCGATTTGAGCCGAATCGCTCGGGCAATGATCGCTCATTGGAAGCGATCGGTAGTGTCGATCATGCGCTAGCCGATCAGAGACGGCAATCGATCGCTAGTTCACCCAGCAGAATGCTCCGTGTATCGGGCATTCGACTACGCGTGGCAATGATCGCAAGAGATCCGCTGGAGTTTTTCCAACAGGATCGAGCCGTTGTCTCACGACAACGAGTAGCACCGATCGGTGACTTATGGCGGCGTCGATGGGCAAAAATCCAGGAGCTCGATGGGAGGGTTTTTGGAACCGATTTTCTTGGACGTTTTGAAGCGATTTGCTGCTGCAAATCAGAGCTTTCAAGTGCTAGTCCAAGGCAATCAACAAGCAAGCTTCTAAAGAGTTTTTGTAAAGTATTCTTTACTTCTCTTGTTGTATCTCATCTTATATTTGCTTGTTGTACTTAGATTATTGTTGTAATCTTATTGTAAGAGATTTCTCCACCTCCGACTTGTGTCGAGAAGGAGTATTTATCATAGTGGTGTGTGATTGGCATCGCTAGGGTTCGTACGAACCCAATCCGTGGAGTATGAATCATTTCGGTTCCGAACCACGTTATATCCTTGCGTTTGTGTGTTTGTGTTTTCGTTATTGCTTTATTATCTTTCTTTGTTTCCGCTGCGCTAATGAAAATTGTAGACAAGCACGCGAACGTTTTCCATCTACGCAAGAGTAAACGCTATTCACCCCCCCCTCTAGCGGCCTCAAATTCCCAACAATTGGTATCAGAGCCTGGTGGCTCTTCAACGGATTAACAACCGGGAGCAAGACGCTAGAGGGTGAAGATGGAATTTCAAGACAAGCTTGGATGGGATATCAACACACTTATCCCTTATACCTTTTATGGACAAGAAGGATTCAATCAATGGAAGGTGAGGATTGAAGAATTCTTGATGATGAAGGACTTTGAAGAGTGGGGCATTTTGATGGAGGGATTTCAATATCCAAAAGGGCCCAAGGGAGGAATTCTCAAGATGAAGAAGTGGACCGAGGAACAAATCCAAGAGTTCGAAAAGAATACAAAGGTAATTAAATTCTTGGTTGATTTGATTCCTAATAAAATTATGTGTGAGCTAGGTGAGTACAAGGATGTCAAAGAGCTTTGGAGTCAAATGGAAAAATATCATGAAGGCTCACAACCGGTCCAAGAGGAAGAGACCGAAGAGGCTAATGCATCATCCTCACAAGGAAGTGAGGATTCGGAGGTTGATAGGGAATCAACATCCGGATCAAAAGAGGTGGAGGAAGTGGAAGAAGCATCCACCTCAAGGATTGAGGGGGAGGAGATAACTTCCACACCGGAACATCAAGAAGAAGTTTCGACATCCGGTCAAGATGAAGAAGCCCAAAGTCCAATTCCGGTCTCCATTAACCTAGGTAATTCAAACATATGTGTTAATAATAAAATGCTTATAATATGTTTTGAGTGTAGGGAAATCGGGCACTATAAGAGCAAGTGCCCAAAGAAGATTAGGAAAGCTCCACCGACACCAAAAGTCAAGGATGCCGGTTCCCCAACACCTAAAGGCAAGGAGCACATCATATGTTTCAAGTGCAATTCAAAGGGGCATTATCGGAGTCAATGCCCTAGGGGGAAGAAGAAGGGGCAAGGAGGAGCGTCACAAGTAGGGGGAGCCTCTATAGCTAACCCTAAGGTATATTTTAATAATGCACCTTCCAAATTTAAAAGTCAAAAGCATGCTAGAAATTTTAATTCTCTTGCAATTCACCATGAAAAGCATGCTAGAGATAAATATATTTGTTTAGGAGCTAAAAGCATTAACTTCAAAAGTAGGGAGAAATTTGGGGCTAATGTCTCTAAAAACAACTTATTTAAGGACAAACCTAGGTCAAATAACTCAAGATCAATTTTACCTAGGGAGACAATTAGAAAGGTGCAAGAGCACCTAGGTCTAAACCCTAAATGGACTAGGCATATGCCTAGGAAGTCCAATGCCCAAGATTTAAATCAAAATTCTAAAATTGGGCAATTAGAAAAGGAAAATCAAGTCTTGAGGTCAAGACTTGAAAAACTTGAAAAGACCCTAAATAAGATACAAAATCAATTTAAAGGGTCTAGTGGTCAAAATCAAGGGTCCAAAAGTCAAAGTCAACACCTAGGACCTAAGAGTCAAAAGTCAACCAAGAGCAAGCAAGGTTTGGATCACAAACCTAAGCCTAAAGTGGCTTATCATAGTGTTCCATTTGACTATGGAACACAAACTAGGTCTAGGAAGACCAAGGTCAATAGGAAAGTCATCCCTAGAATTGACCAAAGGGTGTGCCTAGTGGCTAGGGTTTCTAGGAAACCTAGGGTGGCCACTAAGAAGGTTGCAAGGGGAGTCACCCCTAGAGTCAACCTAGGTAAGACCCAAATGACCAAGGCCAACAAGCCTAGGAGGGTCATTAGTAAGGTATCTAGGGAGGTTATCCCTAAAGAATACCTAATTAATCCTAGGAGCTCAAATCGGTTTTGTGTTCCTAAGAGCGTGATTGATTCACGCTAGGTGGGTTTAGGATGTACCAACCTTGAGTGGATGGGTAGTTAACTCAACCATGGTAAAGGTGGCACTTTAGGATGTTTTCAAGGTTATGGTTACCTTGGAAATAGATTTGAATCAATATCCTAAAAGATTTTAGGATGTGTCAATGCACTTTTGAAATTAAGAAAAATCAATTAAATTGGCACAATTTAGGTTTAGAGGTTAGTGTGCTATTTTGGGTTTTTGGCACACTAGGGAGATTAGTTTAATATGACAAAATATGATTAATCCCAACAAATGACAATTAATATTAAAATTTAGGTATTACTATACCTATATATTTTATATGTCATGCTTTGATTGTCATATGTCATGTCATGACATCATGCCTAGTTCTATGATTTTATATGTCATGTTCATGTTTAGGATTAAGGTTTCAAATGTCATGTGTTTTTAGATTTCATCTTATGCCATGACATCATGATTATGAGCATATGTTTATTTATAACATTTCTAATGTCATAATCATTCATGCATTTAAGACAATTTGGTTGAAATTGAATTAAGGACTATGACATGACTTGAAGTCCCATTTATAAGGGAATCAAGTAGGGTTGCCTTAGAGAATGCATGAAACCCTAGATTAGGATGAACAAAACCCACATCTCACATCCAATTGACATGTATGTGTATTTATACACCTTAGATACATGTGAGATGCTAGGATATGAGTTGAGTTCAAGGTGCATAGTTTGTGCATCTAGATGAACTAAAACTCATCATGTTTCATTTGTGGATCATTGGGAGAGCATGTGTACAAGTCATGTACATAGAGCCCAAGGAATATGATTCAAAATAAGGTTTTGAAAATATTTTAAAATCATTTTGAAAAACCTTGGTGGAGTCTATCTTTTGATAGCAATCACCATTGATAGAGTTGATACAAAATAGGGCCAAAACATTGAAAATTTCAATGGTTTTGAGTTTTGTATCAAACTCACTATTTTATGGGTAAAATAATTTTCAAATATTTTTCACCATTGTGTGTGTCATAAGTATTATACGTATGAATTTTCACGATTTTTCGAATTACGTATAATTATTTATGAATTTCCAAAATTCATTTCGATAAATTAAAATTGAGATTTTAGATTATCGATCGGCCTGTATGCGATCGATCGGTGATGTGATGTGATCCATCGATTCTTGAGTCGATCGCTAAGTCTGATTTCGGGTTAACAAGGTTTGTTTAGCCCGTGTTCAGCTATGGAAAAGGTTCCTAATCACTCCTAACCCTAGGATATGCTTTAGGAAGCATTATAAAGAGTGAAAATCCATTGGATATGGATTAGGAGTTGTGTTAGGTCAAAGTATCAAATTTAGGGTGAGTGAAAGTTCTAAGTTGAACTTAGAACCTTAATTTTGATGGTTTAAAGTTCCTATTGGCTTAGGGGCTTCCCAAGGGCATTGTTGGTGCAATGGTCAAGGGGGAGCAAGCCTTTATGGGGAGGTATCCATCTTGGGATGATGGATGTGGTTTTCTCCTTGAAGAGGAGAAGTTATTGGGAGAGTATCATCAATTGGGAAAATTGATGGATTTTTGATACCCAATTTGGAAATTGGGAGAGAGTATAGGATTGCCTCTCTTGAGTGATATGTGAATTATTACTAGGAAGATGGTAGGCATCCTAGGTATTTATTTTTGGATCAAGGGGGAGATTGTAAGATCTCATTGGGACATGAGACATTGACCTCCTTGGAGAGAAAACCTTTTTGATGTTAGTCAAAAAGGGGGAGAATGTTTGGGGGAGAACATTTGGAGAGTGTTTACCAATTTGGGATAATTGGTAAGGGATTTGAGTTAGTGGTCTAACTAAAATGATCTGTTTGGTTTTGTCAAACATCAAAAAGGGGGAGATTGTTGGTGCAATCGGCCCAGGTCACGATTGACCAGGACTCGAGTTTGACTCGAGTGATGTTTTGATGTTTGACAAAGTGGTTTGACATTGATGTTTGACATTGATGTCGGTTAATATGTTGGGGAGATTGTTTATACAATCGATCCAGGTTATAATTGACTAGACTCGAGTTTGACTCGAGGGAGACTTTGATGGTTGACTGGGGTTGACCATGTGATTATGGGAAAGTCCAAGCATGAGTCTTGGCAAGGTAAAGTCTAAGTCATGGGTACTTGGCATGGAAAGTCCAAGTGGGTACTTGGCATGGAAAGTCCAAGTGGGTACTTGGCATGGAAAGTCCAAGTGAGACACTTGGCAATTGGGAAGGTCCAAGTCTTGTGTACTTGGCATGAGAAGTCCAAGCATGGGTCTTGGCAAATGGAAAGTCCAAGCATGGGTCTTGGCATGGAAAGTCCAACATGGGTTGGCAAGGGAAAGTCCAAGCTTGAGTCTTGGCATTTGGAAGTCCAAGGGGATTGATATTGGCAGCGTAAAGTCCAAGCGGAGTCTTGGCGGCGTAAGTCCAATGTGCCTTGGCGGTGTAGACACCGTTAGCATGACATAGCCGAGGGAAGCACCTGGAGGCTAGCGCGATGGATGAACAAGTCATGGATGACTTGGAGGGATCCGAGAGGCGTGAGGCTGATGGAGGTGGCTAGAAGGCTTAGGTCTAGGCTAAGGGTGGTCTAGCAAGTATGGGGGCACCATATTTGGGTTTAAACCTCATGGTTGAGGTTGGCAGTCGACTGGCATTATGGTCGGTTCGACTGCCGTGAGTCGACTTGAGTTCGACCGGATTTGGGAGTCAAAATCGCTCGGCGATCGCTCATTGGAGCAATGATCGGTAGTGTCGATAATCGGCGCGCTAAGGACGGCAATCGATCGCTAGTTCAGCCGCAGTTATTGCAATGCTCCGTAGCCGACTGGGCAGTCGACTACGCGGCTCCGTTGGAGTTTTTCCAGCGTGGATCAAGCCGTTGTCTCACGACAACAGTGGCATCAGTCGACTGGTGAATTATGGCAGTCGACTAATGGGCGGAAATCCAGGTAGCGCGCAAGGATAAAAGGAGCTCGACGGGAGGGTTTTTGGAACCGATTTTCTTGGACGTTTTGAAGCGATTTGCTGCTGCAAATCAGGGCTTTCAAGTGCTAGTCCAAGGCAATCAACAAGCAAGCTTCTAAAGAGTTTTTGTAAAGTGTTCTTTACTTCTCTTGTTGTATCTCATCTTATATTTGCTTGTTGTACTTAGATTATTATTGTAATCTTATTGTAAGAGGTTTCTCCACCTCCGACTTGTGTCGAGAAGGAGTATTTATCATAGTAGTGTGTGATTGGCATCGCTAGGGTTCGTACGAACCCAATCCGTGGAGTAGGAACCGTTTCGGTTCCGAACCACGTTATATCCTTGCATTTTTGTGTTTGTGTTTTCGTTATTGCTTTATTATCTTTCTTTGTTTCCGCTGCGCTAACGAAAATTATAGACAAGCACGCGAACGTTTTCCATCTACGCAAGAGTAAACGCTATTCACCCCCCCCCTCTAGCGGCCTCAAATTCCCAACAGTCTTCTGTTATAAGGCACAGGATGAACAACATTAGGTCTGCAACCTCTCCCTGCTCGTCCCCCCAACTGCGGTTGAAGGTGAGGGTAATTTGCTCTGATACACTCTAGCTCGCTTTGTAACTTGAAGTACTGGTCGCTGGTATGCCCATATTCTGTATGGTATTGATAGAAGAACGGAGTTGAGGAATTACGAGGAATCCCTCTGTATCCAGCCGAGTGCTGGAGTACAACCTGTTGATTATATACTTTCATTTCCTGCTCCTTCCATATTCGCCGTAGGGGTAATGCCTCAGTGGCCATAACTCAGAGGGGAGGATGAGGGTGAGCTCCCAACATCGGGGGTCACGGATGAGGCACTTCAGGAAGAAAGGGTTTGGCATATTCTCTTCTGGGAGATCCCCATTGAATAGGTGGAGGGTTCCTTTCTGCAAAAGTGGAAGCAAGCTTATTTTTTGCCCTTCTCACCTTAAACCCTTCCTCCTCATTAATGTATTCTTCAACGCGGCCAAATAACTCTTCATAATTGGTGGTTGTCTTTCTCAGCAAGGAACTAAAGAAGGGTCCCTCCTTCAACCCATGAGGGATAGCCACTCTTAAGAAGTCAGGTATGGCGGAGGGTATCTCCCGAGCAATGGTAGTGAAGCGGTGTATGTAACTCCTTAAGGATTCTGAGGACTCTTGTTTCAAATGAAGTAGAATGGAAGCATCATGCTTATATGTTTTACAGCTAGCAAACTGCTGAAGAAAAACTCCCTTCAAGTCAGAAAAACATATAATAGAACTAGAAGGTAAAGACTTAAACCATCTTTCAGTGGAGGAGGCCAAGGTGATGCGGAAGGCTAGACACTTAAGGGTGTCAGTATAACAATGGAGGGCAGATGCACCTTCAAACTGAGATAGGTGCTCTTCTGAATCAGAAATGTCATCATACATCCCCATTTAGAGGGCACGAAAGTGTGTCGGTGGTCGCTCTAGCACTATGTATTCAATAAAAGGACAAGACTCGTAAGATTCTGCTTCCCCTGCCAATATCTCAGTTTCTTGAGAGCCAGGCGGAGGAATATGGGAAGGTCCTTAAAGTGGGGGCTCCCTTTGAGAAGGCTCACCAGAATGGGGATGGAGATATCACGTCCTCTTCCTTTCCCTCACCAAAGCTTCAGATACCGTCGTGCCCACCATAGCCTTTAACTGGGATGGCAGCAAATTGATAAAGGTTTCTTCTGTGGAAGAAGCTGCAAGAGGATTGTAGATGCATCTCAACGTCTTGTTCAGCCAAAAATATTTTCCACAGACGGCGCCAACTGATACGACACGGATTTTCTGCCTCTTCAGAACGAAAGTGTTGAAGAGGCTTGGGGTCCTCTCCGACCACAATAGTAAATAAGAAGATGATGACAAGAGATTTAACGTGGTTCGAAATTCAAATTCCTACTCCACGGATGAGCTCTAGAGTGAGCTCCGACACTAGACACCTTTACTACAATCCCTCCTTATTGGAAGTACTTCCGAAGGTGGAGAAACCCCTTACATATAAGAGCTTATACAAAATAAAAGAAATAACACACAGATGATTCTCCCTCACTCTTGCTCCACTGAGGATGTTCCTTCTCCTTGTCAATCTACCTTTTGATCCTCCCTCTCCCTGTCTCCCCAGATGAAAAAGAGATATAAGAAACACCACCCAGAAGGACACCAGCATTCTCCTCCCTGAAGTAGCGAGTCCTGATTGAGAAAACTGATCCTTCTTCTTCCATCTTCCTTTCCTTTTATCTTTGCTGCTCCCTGAGGCCATCTGTCGTGTAACAAACCATCTGGATCATCGTCCACGTGAAGGGTCATGCAGGTTCAAGGAATCATATTATTATGCTAGCTGTTGGCGAGAATGCGCTATCAAGAGCCTTCTGTGGGACCTCCCGAGGTGTCCTAGGTGGTTATAAGGTATAACAAACTTCATACGTGTTATGGGATCCTCTCTTTCCTTCGTTTTATCTATATGTCATTCCCTCAATCAACCCTTCTTGCTATTTTCCCAACTCCATCCTTCTCCTCGAGCCATCATTTTTCTAGTTCAGCTCATTTTTCGAGTTGCTATTTGGCTCTATTCTGACCATCAAGCCGATGTGCTCAACTCGGCTCCCCGAGTTACTATTCAACACTATTCTAGCTACCTAGTCGATACGCTTATAACTCAGATCGGCTCCTCGAGTTGTAATCCCTTTAGCTCGGTCCAACCTTCCGAGCTAAGTCCTGCTTGACTCGGGTATATATCTCGAATTACGGTCCTATTCATCTAATCCTACCTTCCAATCTTAGCCCTCCATTCTTTTTTTCCTTTATTCCCTAAATTGGGTTATAGCAGTATCAACGATCGATTCAATTCCATGAAAAAATTTCACCGGCCAAGAGTTCTCGCTTCTTATGCAAAAGGTTGGAACCGTCAATCTAACGACTCCCTCACTCTGATCCTATAAATATGAGTGAGTAAATCATGGATGATCACTAACCTTAATACATTAACAAATACAATGGAGATTATTACCCAATACGAATATTAAATAGTCAGATACGAAAAATCGAATCTTATGTAAATTCCCTACCATCCCGTGGGGACAGGAGTTCCCGCTTCCTGTAGCTAGATATGCACGAGTTATAATTCTTTGAGTCTTGCGCGTTAAATCAAAACACCCGTCAAATTTAACTTTTTCGTAGTGAGAAATACAACAGAAACCCTAATTATTACTTGTGCATGTTTTCCACTGGCCGGCCGGAGATTGCAAAGGATGGATGCAATGATCCCTTGGTGAAGCAGTTGACGGCAGGGGTGTGGCCGGCGAAGAGGGCGATGTGGCCCATGAGCTTGTCCTTGCGCGAGAAGCTGGTGCCGCAGGAGCACATCCACTTGAGGTCGCCGCAGTGCTTCTCGTGCGTGCGCAGGTCCGACAGGACGGCGAACTGCTTGCAGTTGCACCGGTTGCAGACGTACATCTTCGGGCAGTGGCTCCGCTTGTAGTGGTTCTTCACGCAGATCATCGATTTCAGCGGCTGGAACTTGGAGTGCTTACGGTTCCACCGGCAACCTTCCTGCGGGCAAGAGTACTTTATTTTATGCCCCACCCCGGCCGCCGGGGACGGTGGCTCCTTGGCCGGGTTGGCCAGCGCCGCGTTGCTCTTGTACTCGTCGCCGTGCGCCCTCATGTGCATCCTCAAGTTCGCCTCGCGCTTGAACCCCTTCCCGCAGATGTGGCAGTAGTGCGTGTACTTGGCCAGCAAGTCCGCCGCCTCCACATCCACTATCTCCCACGCCGCCTTCTCCTCGCTGACGTCTTCCAAAGCATCGTAGATTAGAGTTTCCAGATCAGTCGCATTAGAGGTCGTACAGTTCCCGACCTCAGCCGCCGATACCACCTCGACGAACTGCTCGTTCTTGGAGGGCTCCGGCGGCAAGGCAGCCTCCAAGTGCTGAAACGCGTGCAGGATGGAGGAAGCGGCGTCGACGATTTCTTGAACCAGGTCGCGCGCGTCCGAGGCCACCATGGCGAGGCCTCCGCAGGCGGCGGCTCCGTCGTGCAAGTTCTCCGGCTCGACGACGAGGCTGACAAGCGACTGCACTTGCTTGACCTTCTTCTTGAGCACCTCGGTGTTGTACAGCAGCTGCGCCTGCGCGTGGCCACAGGACTCCATCGGGGCGGCGCCGCCGTCGTCGCCGGCAGCGGAGGGATGAAGTATAAAGTCCTCGACGCTCTCGAACATGTGCATGAGCCCATGGAGGGGGTCGTCCTGCCGGTAAAAAGCCACCATGACGCCGAGAACGAGATCGAGGCGACTGTTGATCAAGGAAGAAGCATCAGATCGACCGAAATTTGAGAGAGATTTGGGTGGGTCTGGGGATGAAGATCGGAGAGGAGAGGAGTGAGGGATTTGGATTAAAGAAATGAATTGTCGAACATGTTGATTAATTAAGTGACGAAGTCAACTTGGGACATCCCTACTTGAACCTCCCTCAAGTGAAACCAAACCCAAATGGAGACTCCACTTAGTCTACTATAATATATACACATGTTCATCTTCAGAATTATCTATTCATTACCTTCAACTAGTTCCTTTTCTTTTTTCTAACGTGGAAATCTTATGTTTGCATTGGCCTTCATCGACAACTTCCAAAGTTTACAGCTAAGATCATGTGTCAAGTTGATACGGACGCCTAATCAGTACCTATTGCTTATCGAGTCAATTGCTTGTTAGATCGGTTGAAGTCACTAGAGGCGGGGAGCAAGGGCCTAGGTCGTAAACTACATCAAAGGGAACGAGTTAGAAGGGGATCAAGGGAGACCTCACGTGATTAAACCCCTATGCTCAAGTCACATTTTTTTTTTTTAAATGATTGAGTAAGAACTCGATGAGGAATATTTACCATGTATCTACTTGGGGTTAGCTTGATATACAATAAAGGAAGGAAGGAGTATGACCCTTCTCAAGTCATCTTCTCCCCCGTCTTGGATCATACCCTTCCCATCCCATGTCTTTTCCTTTACTTTTTGAACCCCAATACTCTACATTAGTTGAGGTCGTAGATTCGGGGGTGTGAAAGGTTGGATCTCCATTCCCTTCTACAAACCCAACTCTATAAATCAATTGGTTGAATGGGAGCCCAAATGGGTCTTGGGTCTCCTCGAGGCCACGACCAAGTTAGGAGGGCTTTATGGCATGGGCTTCTTCTTGTTGACTTGTAAAAGGATGACCCTCTACCCCCATCAAGATTCTTCACGTGGCCTTTGTGTCACTTTCTCCCTCATCATGTGTCTTCCCTTTTAGTTATTTTGATTGACGGTTTCAATTTTTTACATATGCATCTACCTCTTTTGTCAAGTTGATTGAAGGCATTTTATCAAGAGTACTTGACTACCAGTATCGCTTGCCGAGCGAGGCCAAGTGGAGCTAGCATCTTCTTAGCGTCCTATATCACCTCATTAACTAAGAGGCACTCATGAATTGGGATCTACCTTGGGATCACTCCATATTCCCAACTTTAATCGTGATCGTCTGATTGACTGCTTTCTGCGACGTTCAACCCAAAGTTCCTGTCGCTACATCTGAGACCTCCTCCTTAGTAGCTTTTTCTTGTTTTTTTTTTCTCTTTGTCTTTGACAACCTCCTTACCTATATTTTTTTACTAGAAATGAATGAAAATCTTTGAAAAAAAATTGCTTCCCTACAGTATTATTCCTTATTTGTAAAGTAGAATAAAATTCCCCAACACAGCACGAGCTAGTCCAAAGGTCGAACAGGAGGCCTCAGTCATGGTTACTATAAAAGTTAAGGGAATCGACTAATGTATAAGTCAAAGAGCTGAGTCGTAGCTCTAGAGGTAGTCCGGGATAACCAGTGGAGCTTGACAAAGTATTGACTTATTTAGATTGTGAGAGGTAATTTGAGTCGACCCTTTATAAAACAGGGAGTTGTGTCTCGTTCTCAACCTATTCAGGTTGCGAGAGGTAAGTTGAGTCAACCTCTTATAAAAGGGGGAGTTAAGTCTTGATCCCCATTCTTTTTAAAGATCCCAACCTACTCAGGTCAAGAGAGGTAAGATGAGTTGACTTATTGTGAAAGAGGGAGTAATTAAGCCTCGATCCCAACCTACTTAGGACGAGAGAGGTAAGATGAGTTGACCTCTTATTAAAGGAATTAAGTCTCGATTGAGACTTGCTCAAGTCAAGAGAGATAAGCTGAGTCGACCTTTGTGAAAGGGGGAGTTATTTCTTCGACGATTTATCAAACAGCGCATGTGAAATTTCGAATTATCCAAACAGCATATCATACTTTCATATTTACCAAAGAACGCATCTCATTCCTTTTTTACCCCTCCCGCCAAATGTGTATTTAATATTCAGATATTGCATGCATCCGAACCACAATTGAAAATCCTGAACCATCCAAACGTGGTGCTAGGAATTCAAATCCCAAGACTACTGTATTTTTGGGAATATAATTCTCAGCACTATCTTTTTTTATCTGATTTCTAATTTATATCGGACTGATTTCTGAAATATTATTATTAATACCTAATAAAATCTTGAATATTAGAAATTTTGGTCACGGATACACAGAGGAGCACTACCCAAACTCAATGGACTTGGATTAGATCGAAGAAGAGGTGAATATGACCATCAATGAATTTTGACCGAAATCCATTGATAGACCTAGAGGAGTTCAAATTTCGAAATCTTGACATAGACTGAAAGATCTTACAACATAAATTTTTGATATGTCAAGAAAACTTAGTTTTAATCCTCCTACCTCCCAATTTTGACTTGTATTGAAAAAAAATAGTGTTGAGAATTAAATCTCAACACCGCAGTGGAATTGTAAATCTCAGCACCACCACTGTGGTGCTGAGATTTGTAAATTCCAGCACTACAATGGTATTGCAATCTCAACACCACCACTGGGGTACTGAAATTTGTAATTCCAGCACCACTGTGGTGCTGGAATTGTAATTCTCAATACCACAGCGGTGTTGCAATCCCACCATCACCACTGTTATGCTAAAATTTACAATTTCAACACCACTGTGGTGCTGGAATTGTAATTTCTAGTACCACAGTGGTGGTGCTGGAATTTACAATGCTACTATGGTGTTGGGATTTAATTCCCAGTATCATCTTATTTTTCGACACAAGTCAAAATTGGGAGGTAAGAGGATTAAAACTAAGTTTCTTCGACATATCAAAAATTCATGTTGTAAGATCTTTCAGTCTATGGCAAGATTTCGGAATTTGGACTCCTCTAGATCCATCAATGGATTTCGGTCAAAACCCATTGATGGTTATATTACCTCTTCTTCGATCCAATTCAAGTCCATTAAATTTGGGTAGTGTCCCTCTGTGTATCCATGGCTAAAATTTCTGATATTCAAGGTTTTATTAGGTATTCACAGTAATATTTCAAAAATCATATCGATATAAATTAGAAACCAGATAAAAAAAAAGTGGTGGTGGAAATTATATTCCCAAGAACACAGTGATTCTGGGATTTGAATTCTCAGCACCACGTCTGGATGGTTCGGAATTTTCAATTGTGATTTGGATGCATGCAATATCTAAGCATTAAATACACATTTGGCGGGAGGGATAAAAAAGAAATAAGGTGCGCCCTTTAATAAATATGAAAGTATGGAACATTGTTTGGGCAATTCTAAATTTCACGTGCGTTATTTGATAAATCGCCGTTATTTCTTGATTAGCATGCTCAAGTTGGGAGAAGTAAACTAAGTTGACCCCTTGAGAAAGGGAGAGTTAAGTCTTGATCTTGACATGCTCAAGCTGGGAGAGATAAGATGAGAAACCCCTTGTGAAAGGGGATGTCAAGTCTTGATCTCAACTTGCTCAGGTCGGAAGAGGTAAGTTGAGTTAACCCCTTGTGAAAGGGGGAGTTATGTTTTGATCTCGACTTGCTCAAGTTAGGAGAAGTAATCCAAGTCAACCCTTTGTGAAAGGTGGAGTTAAATCTCGATCCCAACCTGCTCGGGTTGAGAGGGGTATGTTGAGCAACCCTTTGTGAAAGGGAAATTAAGTCTTGATCTTGACCTGCTCAAGTCAGGAGAGGTAATCTGAGTCGACCTCTTATGAAAGGGAGAGTTAATTTTCAATCATGACCTGCTCAGATTGGAAGAGATAAGCTGAGTTAACCTTTTGTGAAAGGGAAAGTTAATCCAGTTAGGGTTTAGCAAGATAGATGCAAATTCATATTCTTTCATTGTAAAAATTAAGGCTAATTACGAGAGTTAAATGTAAGTTTATGTACTATAGCCCTAAAATTCTAGCCGATGAAGCTAACTAAGCCATGGGAAAGGATGAGTCATGGTAATTGCATGCAAGAAATGTAATATACACGAATGATGATCTCGGACCTCAAACCAGTAAAGGTAATTAAGTTATGGAAATATGAGAAGGGTCATGGTGCTTGGGGATCCACTTACCCACAATAGGCTAAAGGTGGAAAGCATTCCATGGTTAGGCCAACTACTTCCCTTGCATATCCCTTTGGTATTAGACTCCTAAACTAAGCCTCTGGCTTATCTGATAAGGACCTTCTTACTTGCATCTATAAGCATCTAGTCAAGCCACTGCGTTGTCTCATATTTCCTCTACCAAATCTAGGTAGAGGAGTCACCGTTCAGCATTGAAATCGTCATATGTGCTTAGCCTGATCATCCCCATTTTGATCTTAATAGGTATCACCACCTTAGATCCATATACACAAGGCTAAAAAGAGTGGTCCTCCTAGTGGTAGTCTTAGGAGTCATGTGGTAAGACTTTAGGATGTTGGGTGGTTCATTAGGCCAATTACTCCCCCCCCCCCCCCCCCCCAACACACACACACACACGGTCAAATTTAACCTTGAACCCTAGGATAATGTCTCGATTGACCACCTTGACTTGCTCGTTACTTTGTGGATAAGCCATAGAAGTGAAGCCTATTGGATGGTAAGCTCTTAACACCATTCCTACATCCTCTTTCCTTGAAACTATAGCCTATTATTGAATATCCATAGGAATTTTTAAACATCATCCTCTGTGATTCTAGCTACGGGCTCGGCTTTAACCCATATTAAGAAATAATCAATGGCTACCAAGACGAATTTCTTCTAAGTGCTCTAAAGGAAAAGTCTTCAAAATGTCAAATGTCCATTAGTCAAAGGAAAAGAGGGATTCCAAGGTCCTCAAGAGTTCAATCAAGTGAAGTGATGGTGGGTGGTGCTTTTGGAAATTGATACAAGTGGGCATCACTCGAGTTGCGTCTTGTTCTAGAGTTGGCCAAAATTGTTCTACCAATAAAATCATTCAAGCTAGGCTTAGCTCCCATGACAACCTTCATGGATCTCATGCATCTTATAATTGGTCTCTCCCAACCCCAAGCACCATAGGAGAGGATAGAGAAAGCCCTCTTGTATAAGACTTCTCTAATCAGGGTGAATTGCACAACCCTCCTACTTAGCCTTTGTAATAATAACTTACCCTCAAGGATCTTACCATACTTTAGAAATGCCAATATAGTGGCCCTCTAGTCGGTCAGCTCAGGAAGAGATGACTTGGGAGTTGAAGATGTTGGTGCAGGGGCACCTAAGTCGAATCTGTATTTTGATTATGGCAAAAGACGCAAAGTCAAGGATATATCATTATCTCATGAGCTGAATCGAGTGTGCAGAAAAGTGCTAAAGCTGGAGCTAAAGGCTAGCGACACCCGGAGGAAGCCGCGGTGGTCGGGCGACACTCGAGTGACTTCGGAGGGAGCTGAAGGAATCGAGTGGAAGGCCGGAAGCAAAAGCAACACAGTAAGTATCGAGGTAAGCTCGTGTGTGCGAGCGTAAGTGAGCTCGTATCCTCTTTACGGGGATGATCTTAAGCGTAGATCCGACCAAAGACATCCTATAGATGTTCTAGGTCGAGATCGGACGGTCGACAACCGTCGAAATTATGTTTTTGTTGAGCTAACTTTGACTTGCAGCAAGCATCAGTCGACTGCCAGCTTGGAGGACTCGACTGTCGTCAATCGCCGATCGCCGAGGTCAAGACTGATCGATCGCCATCAGTCGACTGATGATGACCATCAGTCAACTGATGGTCAAGGATCATCCTCGAGGAGTCAAGGCTTATCACCTCTTTTCAAGGAGGTTTTGTGCCCATTTGTGATTGGTTGAAGACTCATTCGATGAGGGGCTCAAAGGCTATAAAAGGAGGGCTTGTCATAGGGTTTTTCATCAATTCAAAAGATTTCAAGTGCTTTCGATACGCTACGAGTCTCCGACATCCCTACGACGAAGCACTGCCAAGACGACGACTCAAGCTCCAAGATTCAAGTCTTCAAAAGTCGTCGGTATAAGATTTAATTTTATAAGTTGTTCTTATTTCGAGCTTTAAATCATATCAAGGAGAGGGGGAGTGTCTCTCTACCTTGAGTATTTATTGAGTTTTGTATTCGTTTAACTCCTACCTCTAACGAGGAGGAGTTTGTTTAGTGTTTTGCCCTCCGTGTGTGGTCAAGGACCACTAGGGCCTTGGAGTAGTAGCCGAAGGCTACGAACCAAGTAAAAATACTTGTTTTCTTTTATTTATTGCTTATCTTTCCGCTGCAAATTATCTACTCGAGTTTTAACGAACGATTTCGTAAAAGTTTTATCGCTATTCACCCCCCCCCCTCTAGCGATCCACTTCGATCCAACAATTGGTATCAGAGTCGGAGGCGCTCAGATTCGGTGCAACCACCGGTCGAGCATTTTTCTTTTCGTATTTATCGTTTTAAGATTTCTCCCACACTACTAATCCAAGACCAAGTCTTGGTACATAGTTTTTGGTTGTGTTTTTGCAAGTATTAATCGCCTTCGGAGTACCTCACGATCAAACGAGCATAACTTTTGCTACAAGTGGACTCACAAAACGATCTACCCACCAAATCGAAGCTCTCTGAGAGATCTACACTTATTACGGGGGGTTTACCCCCATAACAAGTTGTTTTCATCCTCAAAAATTGACGTTTAGTAGACTTTCGGAGACATCGAAGGTTGTGAGTACTTACTTTTTATTTAGTTTCTTATTTCTTTGCTTAACTTTCTATTTCTCGTTTGTTTCTTTTTATTTCCCGCACCACTAATCCAAGACTTGAGTCTTGGCAAGTTTTTTTTTTGTGTGTGCAAGTTTTTCTTTATGACCCACATTGAGGGGTACAGCACCATCCGACCTCCGTTCTTTAACGGAGATGATTTCCATTATTGGAAAGGTCGGATGGAGTGTTTTCTAAAAACATAAGTCGAGACTTGGATAATCATTCAAACCGGCTTTGCTCTACCCACTAATGATCAAGGCGAGCCTTTGGACTTCGACAAGTGGAACAATGCAACCAAGAGGCAAATCGAAGTTGATGCAAGGGCAACCCAAATATTGCAATGTGGTTTGTCTAAGGAAGAGCTCAACCGCATCGGACCCTTCATCAGCACAAAAGATCTGTGGACAAAACTCATAGAACTACATGAAGGGACTAACGACGCGAAGGTAAGTAAGCGTGACTTACTACTTAATAAATTGTATAATCTAAAAATGAAGGAATGTGAGACGGCAACGCAACTACACGCCCGCATCCAGGACATTGTCAACGGCTTGCACACCATCGGACACAAGGTCGAAAACCGCGACCTCCTAAGGTACGTTCTTAATTCATTTCCTAGGACTACCTTGTGGGCATCCATGGTCGATGCCTACAAGGTCTCTAAGGACCTTTCAAAGCTTAGGATAGACGAGTTATTTTCCGAGTTTGAACTTCACGAGCAGACTAACATGGTCCGGACCGAGAAAGGTATTGCTCTATTTGCAGGACAAAGAAGAAAGCCATCTACTAGGCAAGAAGATGGACTCGAACCCGAAGACGAATCAGAGTCCGAATCCGAAAAGGTGGAAGCAATAGTGAACGTAGTGCGGAAGATCGTTCGGAGGGAAAGGAGGCTACTAAAGAACAAAAAGAGGGCACAATTCAAATCAAATCAAAAGAAGGTGTTTCATGCAACATGGGACAACGAAGAAGGCGTCGGCATAGCGTGCATGGCAAGACCCGAAGAGTCCGAGTCAGAGTCCGAATCTAAATGCAATTATAACACCGACTCCGAACTCGAGGACTACTTCGAAAAGCAACTCAAAGCCGGACCGAAAGATAAAATTAAGGTTAGTCGCTCACTAATTCATACGCTTTACAATACGATTAAATTGCTAACTAGAAAATTAGCTAAATCTGAGTCTAGGGTCGAGTCCTTGGTTGAGGAGGTTGAAAACCTCAAACAAGAGACACCCCTAAACTTTTTTGATTCATGGCAAAAGGGGGAGAAGAGCATAAGTTAAGGGGGAGAACAAAATTTAAATTTTTGAAAATTAAACTTTTGTTTTAAAAGTCACCGAAGGTTAAGAGGGAGTTCACTACAAATGAGCGTAACATTTATTTTATTCATTTTCTGCTTTATATTTTCCCTTAACTTTGCGTAAATTTGTCATAGGATCAAAAAGGGGGAGATTGTTGGTGCAGGGGCACCTAAGTCGAACCAGTATTTTGATTATGGCAAAAGACGCAAAGTCAAGGATATATCATTATCTCATGAGCTGAATCGAGTGTGCAAAAAAGTGCTAAAGCTGGAGCTGAAGGCTAGCGACACCCGGAGGAAGCCGCGGTGGTCGGGCGACACTCGAGTGACTTCGGAGGGAGCTGAAGGAATCGAGTGGAAGGCCGGAAGCAAAAACAACACAGTAAGTATCGAGGTAAGCTCGTGTGTGCGAGCGTAAGTGAGCTCGTATCCTCTTTACGGGGATGATCTTAAGCGTAGATCCGACCAAAGACATCCTATAGATGTTCTAGGTCGAGATCGGACGGTCGACAACCGTCGAAATTATGTTTTTGTTGAGCTAACTTTGACTTGCAGCAAGCATCAGTCGACTGCCAGCTTGGAGGACTCGACTGTCGTCAATCGGGCCGATCACGGAGGTCGAAGATCGACCGATGTCGCCATCGATCGATCGATGATGACCATCAGTCGACTGATGGTCAAGGATCAGCCTCGAGGAGTCAAGGCTTATCACCTCTTTTCAAGGAGGTTTTGTGCCCATTTGTGATTGGTTGAAGACCCATTCGATGAGGGGCTCAAAGGCTATAAAAGGAGGGCTTGTCATAGGGTTTTTCATCAATTCAAAAGCTTCCCAGTGCTTCCGATACGCTACGAGTCTCCGACATCCCTACGACGAAGCGCTGCCAAGACGATGACTCAAGCTCCAAGATTCAAGTCTTCAAAAGTCATCGGTATAAGATTTAATTTTATAAGTTGTTCTTATTTAGAGCTTTAAATCATATCAAGGAGAGGGGGAGTGTCTCTCTACCTTGAGTATTTATTGAGTTTTGTATTCATTTAACTCCTACCTCTAACGAGGAGGAGTTCGTTTAGTGTTTTGCCCTCCGTGCGTGATCAAGGACCACTAGGGCCTTGGAGTAGTAGCCGAAGGCTACGAACCAAGTAAAAATACTTGTCTTCTTTTATTTATTGCTTATCTTTCCGCTGTAAATTATCTACTCGAGTTTTAACGAACGATTTCGTAAAATTTTTATCGCTATTCACCCCCCCTCTCTAGCGATCCGCTTCGATCCAATAGAAGACTGATCCACCTGAGCTACCAACTCAATTTACATTATTGTTCCTTTGTCAAACCATTAATTATTGGTGCAAGGAGCACCACTCCTGTGTTTTGATATATAAACCAAGGTTAAATGTTAGGATGAACCTGTGAACTAATATATGTGTTAAGTGTGAAGTCTTAACAGAAAATTCTAGTAGGACGTGTTGATCAGATACTAGGAAGAAGACTTGACAGATCAGGAGGATCGAACATCATGCAGGAAGTTCAGACGGATCGTGTGGACCTGTCATCTGGCAGAAGACCGGCTAGGTTAGGGAGGTCAGACAGTCGGTAGGAAACCCAGTTGGGTCAGGAAGATCGGATAGCTAGCATGAAGCCCTGGTGGGTTAGATAAGATGTCAAGCAAGGTAAGTCCGATAGGATGGTTGGAAGGTAAGCCTCGAGTGAAGAGGTGAGAACGAGTCCTTAGGTGGGGACAAAGCTAGGCGTCGATCCAATGAAGGGTCAGTATTGGACTCAAAAATCGAGATCAGACAGTATTACTACTACCACGTCATATTATACTATGTATTTTGCTAATCTCATTTTACAGGTCTTCAGGCAACTGGAAGGTTTCCAATCGACTCGGACCCAATCGACTGAGTATGGTTCAGTCGATTGGGATGCAAAGTTGGTAACCCAGTCTGGTGATCGATCAGAGATTATGCAACTGAGATGGCAAATATTCCAGTTAACTAGGATAGAAAATTTCCCGCCTAAGGACATAGAGTCGACTGGAAAGGCTGAAATACCAAATCGATGGACTAATTTGGAGTCAACTGGAAAGTGCCTATATATAAAATGGAGAGCCAACTCTGAGAAAAACAACAATACTACTTTGAAGTGATGTCATCATCATCTCCTATCTGCAAAAGCATCATCACATCGGCATTCCACACATCCAACACTCCGAGCTCCATTTCAAAAGCAACAAGTGTCGGTATATTTAGTTAAATTGTATTTATTTCGCTTACTTGTACTTAAATTCAAGAGAAAAGGCAGCTTGTACCTTTCTCTCAAATCCTTGTAAAAAGTGAACCCCTCTAAAGGCAAAAGTTCTCGAGTTATAGAGTCTTTTAGTGAATTGTCCATCGAGACGACTCTCAGAGAGTCATGGTCCTTGGAGTAGCAATCCGGCTCTTGTTGTGAACTAAGCAAATGAACTTGTTCTTTTTTACTTTATTTACATTTCCGCTGCAATATCTCGAAGTATTCAAAAGTAAAATAAAAGTTTTCAAGTGATAAAGAAAATTTTATATTCTCTGAGATTCATCCCACCCCCCACTATTGGTGCAATCGGCCCAAGTCACGATTGACCGAATCCGAGTTTAACTCGAGCGATATTTTGATGTTCGATAAAATGTATGACAATGTGATTGTCATGGGAAAGTCCAAGTCATAGGTTCTTGGCATGGAAAGTCCAAGTGGGACACTTGGCATTGGGAAAGTCCAAGTCTTGAGTACTTGGCATGGGAAAGTCCAACCTGGGTTGGAAAGGAAAGTCCAAGCATGGGTCTTGGCAAAGGAAAGTCCAAGCATGGGTCTTGGCAAAGGAAAGTCTAACATAGGTTAGCAAGGAAAAGTCCAAGCTTGAGTCTTGGCATTTGGAAAGTCCAAGGGGTTTGATATTGGCAGCGTAAAGTCCAAGGGGTTTGATATTGGCTGCGTAAAGTCCAAGGGTAGAGTCTTGACAGCATAAGTCCAATGGTTGGCAGCGAAAAGTCCAAGTGGAGTCTTGGCAGCGTAAGTCCAATGTGTCTTGGCGGTGTAGACACCATTAGCATGACAATAGCCGATGGAAGCACTTGAAGGCTAGCATATGGATGAACAAGTCATAGATGACTTGGAGGGATTTGATAGGCACGAGGCAGACGGAGGTGGCTAGAAGGCTTAGGTCTAGGCTACGGGTGGTCTAGCAAGTATGGGGGCACTATACTTGGGATAAAACATCATGTTTGAGGTATATCAGTCGACTGGGACCATGGGTCAGTCGATTGGTGTGAGTCAACTAGGGTTTGACTGTAGGAAGTGTCCTAGCAGTCGACTGCCAGAGCTTGGCAGTCGACTGATCTGGTGATCAGTCGACTGATGCTCGAGATCTCGGGCACAAAATGTTCTCCAGTCGAGTGATCGGCTCAACTACTTGACTGATTGAGCCATCAGTCGACTGATGGGTATGATCAGTCGACTGATGGTGTATCCGTTAGATTTTTCCAGCGTGGATCTAGCCGTTGTCTCACGACAATAGTGGCATCAGTCGACTGATGGTCCCGAGCAGTCGACTGATAGGAAAAAATCAGCCCGAGTAGTAGGTTTAAAAGGAGCACGACGGGAAGGCTTTGGCAGTGATTTTCTTGGGCAATTTGGAGCGATTTACTGTTGCAAATCAGGGTCTTCAAGGCTAGTCCAAAGCAATCAATAAGCAAACATTCCAAAGCCATAGTTGTAGAGTTTTCTTTACATTGTTTTGTATTTTCATCTTGTATTTGCTTGTTTACTTTGTATTACTTGTTGTAATTCATTGTACGAGGTTTCTCCACCTCTGACTTGTTGTCGAGAAGGAGTTTATGTGATTAGTAGTGTGTGTTTGCATTGCTAGGGCTTTTAGAGCCCAATCCGTGGAGTATGAACCATTTGGTTCCGAACCACGTTATATCGTTGTGTAATTGTGTGCACTAATCATTTGTAGCAAGCACGCAACGAATTCCTCTATCGAACGAGAATGAGCTATTCACCCCCCCCCCCCTCTAGCGGACACGAGATCCCCTACACCCACCCCGTCTTAGAAACTCACGATCCTATAATTGGTATCAGAGGAGAGGGTGCTCCAATTTTGGTGAAACAACTAAAGTGAGCTCTAAGAATTTTCTTTATGTTTGTTTCTTGCTTTAATTTTAAATTGTGCACTAAGATCAATTTTTTTAATACTTGTCCATCTTGACCACACATAGGAGCTTGATACCCAATAAACGAGTCAAGTCAAGTCAAGTTTTACAATGTTCAGACTTGTTTGATAAGATAACCTAGTCAAGTCTAAAATTAACCAAGCCATTGAAAAATCTATTCAAGCTTAGATTCATTTGTTTATTTAGAGATTGAGCTTGGCTTGAGCTTGAGCTTGAGCTTGAATTGATCTTGGCTTGTTTATTGGGTATCAAACTCGATTTAAGCATGAATCAAACTTGTTTAAGTTTGGTTTATTTAAACGCTATCAAACTCTTAAGTTAAGCTTGTTTATTTATTTTAAACTTTTAATATTTTAATCCTTGTTTATAAATGAGTATAAATAAGCTCATAAATAATTTTTAAATGAGTTTGTTCATGAACACTATTCACAAACATTAACAAGTCGAACACATAGATGTTCAAGCTTGTTTATTTAATTTATCAAGTTGTTTGACCTTGTTTATTAGTTGACTTTGATGCATGTTGAATGAACATAAACAAGCTCGTATTGAACTGAACACCAAGATTGTTCAAGAGCACTTGGTTCATTTACAGCCCTATGTGTGAAGTCCTCAAAAGATTAAAGTAAATTTCTATCAACATTGATGGAAAACATAAGGGAGAGATTGAAAAAAAAAATTGAAATTTATCTTGGAATAAAAGAAAGAAAGCATAGGTTAAGGGAGAGTTTCAAGATTAAAATGTTGTTGGTGCAATCAGCCTAGATCATTGATGCACGCGAACGCGACCTCAAATCTCACGACGGAGACCATCGAAGACTCGAAGCGCGCGCTCGCGCTCAATGCCCACAAGTGCACGGATGTCATCAAGTAATAAAAAGATTATCAATCCCACGGGGACTGAGATTCAAGTTCCGATTTGTTCGATGGATGTAATTGTTCGGGACTAGACTCTAAGGGTTGTGAATGTGAGGGTTATCGGTGGTCCTACTCAATACTGTGTCACACGGAGGAAGAAAGGAGGTTGTCGCGAGATCTTTTAAAGGTATTCTAGGATTTCGATTTCGCTTTTGTGATGCAAAACATGCTATCAACTGGGCGTTGTCTAAACGTCTAACTATGGTCTTGTAGAAGGGACATCATACACTCTCCCGATGAGCCACCGCATCTATCGGGAGCTATCTCTACCTTACAAGGACTGGATAGGTGGTACGAGGATGTCAAATCAATCTCTGCAATGAACCGTTTCCAGTTCTCTCGCATCCTTCTACCCACGGTTACAGGAGATAAGGCCAACCCCTAGGTTCCTCATATAAATCCCCTAAATCTTAGATGCGAGAGCTGTCACCCCTCGTATCGGCTAAGCACAGTAGATAGAAAACCAGATACACATAGATATCGGTCTAAACTAATTCCAATTGCAAATTCAAACTCAATAACAGAATTCAATTTGAAGCAACATGTCATACGCACACAAGCTACTCCCTAATCCTAGAATCGAAGAAACTACTCCATAGATAGGAGAGGAGAAACACAAGGCATGTTCATGTTCTAATAAATCATAAATAAAGTGCAAGAATAGAAATTTACAATGTGAATGTGGCCTTCTCTCCGACGTTGAAGTGTAGAACTCGGATCTCCGACGGTATTCTTCCTCCCCGTTGCGAGTTTCCTAAGCTTTTTAGGGCTTCGGGGTGTCGTCCCAGTCATTTTGCCTCTCCCCTAGGGTTTAGGCAGAGCTATCCTTATATAGACATCACACCGGACCGCTGTGAAATTCAGAAAAACCCTAGTCGTGTCAATTTGTTGGGTCACCACATGGTCGTGTGTTCCACATGGTCATGCTGTGTGTGGCGCTGGGGTGGTCGATTTCGCTCCTTGGACATGGCCATGTGTAGTCACACGCCCTGGTCGTGTCCCCTTCTGCGTCTAGCTGCAAAATGCCCTTCTTTTGCTCCGAAAGTGCATCTTTTTCCCCACAAAATGCTATCCTGCATACAAAAGTACAAAGAGCAGCTCTCCGAACCAGAAAATAAGAAATGCATGCAAAATAAAGTGATATATGCATGAAACTAACATAAAATGTAATGAGATGTGAGCGAAAACTACTCCTAAAACCCTATATATTTTGCTCATATCAATTCCCCCAGACTTAAATCTTTGTTTGTCCTCAAGCAAACCTCAATGCCATGAAGTTTTAAAAAGATATTGTTCCATACTTAGCATGTTAACTAAATTTATCAAGTGGTATTTGCAATCAAAGCAAAATAAATATGTTCTAGAAATTCACTAAGTTAGCTCCTTGTGTTCATGCTAAGCGAATCATTCTTAGGGGATACTCATTCCTTGGTGAGTTAAGTCATCATCCTATAGCTTTCCTAAGGTCTTCGACTCTTAGGCACTTACCTACCCAAAGCGAGGGTCGTTCTCTAGATCTAGCACAAAGTTTCGAAGGCGTGCTCGGTATTGAGAGAAATTGATAGGTGTTTCCCCAGTAACCTAACTCGGTCTCAAAGGGGCACCTAGCCATTTCCACCTACGACAACTGTTTTTTATCCCTCATAATCTCTCTTTTTTTTTTCTTTCTTTTCTTTTTCATTTCTTTTTGTCTCTCTCTTTTATTTCTCTTTTCTTTTCCTTTCTCTCTTTTATTTTTCGGCTCACTGGGATTTTGATTTTTCTGAATGGGCTTACACAATCCGAGCATCTCCAGTAACTAAAATGTTAAACCTAGAGTCACCTATGGATTCCAAAGTATTAGACTACTGAGATGAGTCATAACTAGGTATGTACTAGATTCTCCCTTTCAGAGTGTTCGACATGTGTAGGTGTAAAAATAAAAGCTAACCAGTGTAAGTCTAGAACATTCATTAGAGCAAATAAAATAAAATGCCACGAAATAAATGAAGTTAAGCTATTTATGGGAACAACTCATGTAAGTAACTTTAAAAATACTACTGAGGCAGCTTATAGATAGCAAAAACTAAGTGCTGAAAGAAACTGAACAACCTATGCATGAACAAATGAATGCTAACTAAAATGCAAACATCAGGAAAGAAACTACTGCTAGAAACAAAATAAAATAAAACTTGGGGTCCCCTCCCAAACTTAAATGAAAGTATACCTCTAGTATGGTGGACGAGGTAGAAAGTCTGAAAGCCTCGGCATCTCAGAATCTTGGGAGAACCTGCTGCTGAGCTGCTGATGCCACATGTACATGTGGTCGATCTGAGAGCTGGTGGATGCAGCGGTTGCTCGGTACTCCTCCCTATCCCACTGTGCCTGCTGGGCTAGCATATGTTGCTGCATCTCCTGGCAGTAGGTGGCCTCTGCCTGGCGATGGGTAGCCTCCTTCTGGAAGTAGATGCGAGCCTCGTCGTAAAACTCCTCAGCCCGCTGGAAGTGCTCCCAGAAGCCCTGAAACTCCGCCTGTGTGTAGGCATTCTACTCCTCCCATAGCCGCCTCTGTGTCTGCTGCTCGGCATATATATCATCGAGGCACGATCGAAACTCCGAGAAATCATAGGTCGATGTACCTGCATCCTGCTCAAAAGTAGAAAAAGATGGTGGTGCAGGTGCAGGCTCATGTCGGCGTGGACTAGGTGAGCTCCTATGTATGTATGGACTGGAGGGAGAGTGATGCAAAGGGGGAGAGATGGGTGCCGATGTGGATGGTCCCTTATATGGAGGGGACTCCACTATCAAGTCTAAGCGCCAGTTGGCGCGTGTGGTGATGGTGGTACGATCTGGGTCGGGGAGCCTAAGGGCAGTTAGATTTTTTCCTTACAAAGCATAAGGAGTGTCATTCTCTTACAATCATCTTCATGGTCATGCACGCTCCTAGGTCGATCCTAGGGCTTCCCCTCTATACTCTCTAATACGGTATAATCGTACCCCATCCTATGGCAAATGTGGGTAAGTAGACCCCCCACATTAATCTCTCCTCTTGCTGCTTTGTCCATCTTTACTAAGTGTCTGATGAAATGGGACCCTACATCGATGCTACTCCTTTCTTGTAGCATGTCCCAGAGGCAAAGCAGCTCGCTAGCTCTCACTACACCGTCACTCTCCCCACGACCAAATATAGTGTTTGTCATGATTCGGTGGAGGTATCAGAAAATGAGATTTTGGAGGCGCAATGCTTTGGCTCTAGAAGGGTCATAAGCATGCTCTCCTGTCAATTCGGTCCAAAAGATCCGAGAGTTAAACCCAATAGGAGTTCTTCTCTCTCCCCCACTCGGCAAGTCAAAACATGAATTTCATTGGTGCAATGTCCATTCATGCTCAATGTTAAATATCCTAAAGGTGATCCTACCCTCTTCGCTCTCTCTACTCATTAAAATTTCCGCTTCTAAGGAACTCAAAAATTCTAAAACTATCCTAGGGTAGGTTTTGTGTCTTATTCCCATTTTCTCTTCCCACCCCATTTTTGCAAATACAGCTTGAATGTCACCCAACAACCCAAAGGACTCTAGCAAATCTTCATCAAGATACCTAGTTGCAGTGAGTTTATGAGTAGAAAGCATATTATATCTATCCCTATGCTCATTGTTGTGAAAAAGAAGGGTTGGAAGAGTGTTACCCTCCTCCGGAGCTTGAGGGGTGTCGGTTCTCCTTGCTTGTCGCTTCGAAGCACCAGATCAAGATGTCACTTGCTTAGTCTTCCTCATCCTTGCTTCTTTTAGGCTTCCTTGAGGGATGGAAATTAAGGCTTCTAGGTGGTGGGGAAGAAGGATTCATACGGCTAGGGCAAGAAAATCAAAGCACACTGCGCAAATGGGACGAAAACACACGACGTGCCATACTTTAACCTCGTGCGTTACGGCCATGTGAAAACACACGGCCAGGCCGTGTGTGCCTCGGGTTGGTCGGGCACGGCCGTGAGAAAACACACGGCCAGGTCGTGTGTCCCCTTTTTCTCTCCTTTTGTGTGCAACGGTCTGAATTTTCTCACATGCTTCGCCGTCTAAGCTAAAAATTAATTTTATTTTTACCTAGCAAAATTCTTTTCTGGTCCTAATGCTAAATGAAATAGAAATCAAAGTTCAAATTAACTAAATGCATGCAATACAATCAAAGGAAAACCTAAAAACTAAACTTGGGTTGCCTCCCAAGAAGCGCTTTGTTTAAGGTCGTTTAGCTCGACCATACTCCATTATCAACTTGGCTCTGGAGGTTCAGTGAACCTTCATTCATCCATCTCGGAATCGACATATGGTGGGCTCGGCTTTATTATGCTGAAAGTGAAGTCGTCTAGGTAGGGAGCTCTACACTCTGATAGGCTGAAGAGGATGATCTCCCCATCTACCTCTAAAGAGATCTGGTGTGCCTTAACATCTAGTCACGCCCCCATAGTTGCCAGAAAAGGTCTTCCCAAAATGATGGGATTCTGGGGATTGGGTCCAGTGTCTAGTATGATGAAATTCGTGGGTATCATGAAATTTTCAATCACCACAGGCACCTATGCTAGCATGCCAACGAGTTCCTTGACTGAGTCGTCCCCCATATGAATACCAAGGTTCACTGGTTGGAACTCATCCAATCCCATCTTCAAATAGTATGCATAGGGCATCACACTTACTGATCACCCCAAGTCGCACAATGCTTCATCGAAGCTTTCCCCATAAATCGAGCAGGGGATAACAAATTCACTAAGGTCCTCAAGCTAGGGTGGAATCTTGTCCTCCATTTCAGCTTGGTCAGGTAGGGTGGAAATCATGGCTGCACACCCCTTGGCAAATCTATTTTTCTATGCTATTCTCTCACTATCCACTCCTTCCTCCTTAGCTTGACTTGGCTCGGATACTGATGGAGAGCTCTCTATAGGCCACTTGCATCTCCAACATCCTTGTGTGACTTGCAAGACCGTCAACAGTGGCCTTCAAGTCTCTGAGTGACTCCTCTATTTTCTGATGTTGGCGACGAAACTCTTCATTGGCTTTTATTTGGGCAGCAATGAAGTCTTCCATCATCAATTCTAACCTAGACTTATGTTGTTGCTTCCCATTGCCCTGTTGCTGGTCGTACCCTCTTGATGGTTGAAAGTTTCCCGAGTTATTCCGATAGAAAAAATTCGGGTGGTTCTTCCATCCAAGGTTATAAGTACTGGAGTACGGGTTATTGGGCCTTTGAGTGTAGTCCCCAACTGCATCGCGGTGCTCAATCTACTCTTCTAAGCTACCTTGCCCTCCACAGAAGTCCTCTCGATACGCTGCTGCTCCTTCTCCAAAGTCAATGGACGCACATGCAGATGAAGGATTTAAAGAGTCGAATCATTTACTAAGCGTGTCTATTCTCGCTGTTAGGTGGTCCACGGAGTTGACAGAATATCATCCCGCTGCAGGAGCTGGGTGACTACGTTCGGAAGTCCATTAATGGTGGTTCTAGGTCACCTCTTCTATCAGCTCCTCTGCTTCCTCGATAGTCTTGTTCATAAGTGCTCCTCCTGCAGAAGAATCAAGGGACATCTTTGTGGCGTACGTGATCTCATTGTAAAAGATGTGGATCACCAGCCACCTTTCCAGTCTGTGGTGAGGGTATTGGTAGAGTAGCCCCTTGTAGCGATCCCAAGCTTCGAATAGGGACTCCCCCTCCTTTTGACGGAAGCTTGAGATAAGATGGCGCATGTGAGCAATCTTGCTTGGTGGAAAGTATTTATTCAAGAACTGCTACTCACATTGCTCTCATGTAGTGATGCTTCCCAAATGTAGGGAGTGAAGTCATGCCTTAGCCTTATCCCACAATGAGAATGGGAATAGGCTCAGGCGGATCGTGTTCGTAGGGACTCCATTCATCTTCATCGTTGAACAAATTTTCAAAAATGCCTCTAGGTACCAGTTCGGATCTTCAGTCGCAGCTCCCCCGAATTGACTATGCTAGACCTTATGTATGAGTGTTGGTTTAAGTTCAAAGTTGTTTGCCGAAATGGATGGTCCAACTATACTCGACCTAAATCCTCTAGCGCTAGGAGTTGCATAATCCCGTAGAGGTCGGCTACCAATATTTACTTCAGATGCAGCTTGGTCCTCCATCCTTTTCTTTCGGCTCTCCGACGATAATAGATTCATTCGATTTCTAAATTGATTGGAATCAGGCCTTTCGATCCCAAGCGTCTAAGCATATGACGAACCGAGCCACAAAAATTAGGAGTACTACCTAATACTAAGAAACAAGAAATAAACAAATCTAGCTAACAAAATCAAAGAGCCAATAAGGAAATAGAAAACTACCGCTAAAATAAAATAAAATCTAAATCTAGATATGAAAAATCTAGAACTAAAGTAAATAAAGCAAACTAAGTAAGTAAATAAATCTAATCCTAAGTCCGATCCAATTTTCCACTTCTTGATTCGATATCGAATCAATCAGTCCCCAGCAACGACCCCAAAAACTCGATGCACCCGAACACGACCTCAAATCTCGCGAAGGAGATCGTCGAGGACTCAAAGCGCGCGCTCGTGCTCAACGCCCACAAGTGCATGGATGTCGTCAAGTAATAAAAAGATTATCGATCCCACAGGGACTGAGATTCGAGTATCGATTTGTTCGATGAATGTAATTGTTCGAGACTAGACTCTAAGGGTTGTGAATATGAGGATTATTGGTGGTCATACTCAATACGGTGTCACACGGAGGAAGAAAGGAGGTTACCACGAGATCTTTTAAAGGGATTCTAGGATTTCGGTTTTGCTTGTGTGTCGCAAAACATGCTATCAACTGGCCGTTGTCTAAACATCTAACTATGGTCTTGTGGAAGGGACATCATACACTCTCCCGATGAGCCACCGTATCTATCGGGAGCTATCTCTACCTTACAAGGATTGGATAGGCGGTACGAGGATGTCGAATCAATCTCTGCGATGAACCGTTTCCAGTTCTATCATATCCTTCTACCCATGGTTCCAGGAGATGAGGTCAACCCCTAGGTTCCTTGTATAAATCACCTAAATCTTAGATGCGAGGGCTATCACCCCTCGTATCGACTAAGCATAGTAGATAGAAAATCAAATACACATAGATATCGGTCTAAACTAATTCTAATTGCAAATTCAAACTCAATAACAAAATTTAATTTGAAGCAACATGTCATACGCACACAAGCTACTGCCAAATCCTAGAATCGAAGAAACTACTCCATAGATAGGAGAGGAGAAACACAAGGTATGTTCATGTTCGAATAAATCATAAATAAAGTGCAAGAACAAAAATTTACAATGCCAATGTGGCCTTCTCTCCGGTGTTGAAGTGCATAACTCGGATCTCCGATGGTGTTCTTCCTCCCCGTTGCGAGTTTCCTAAGCTTTTTAGGGCTTCGAGGTGTCGTCCTAGCCGTCTTGCCTCTCCCCTACAGTTTCGGCGGAGCTATCCTTATATAGACATTACATCAGACCACTGTGAAATCCGGAAAAAACCCTAGTCGCGTTAATTTGCTAGGCCACCACACGACCGTGTGTTTCCACATAGCCAGGTCGTGTGTGGCATTGGGGTGGCCAATTTCGCTCCTTGGATACGGCCGTGTGTAACCACATGCCCTGGTTGTGTCCCCTTCTACGTCTAGCTATAAAATGCCCTTCTTTTGCTCCGAAAGTGCACCTTTTCCCTACGAAATGCTATCCTACACACAAAAGTACAAAGAGTAGCTCTCTGAACCAGAAAATAAGAAATGCATGCAAAATAAAGTGATATATGCATGAAACTAATATAAAATGTAATGAGATGTGAGTAAAAACTACTCCTAAAATTATATATGTTTTGCTCACATCAGTCATGATTGATCAAACTCGAGTTGGACTCGAGTAGTATTTTGATGTTTGACAAAAGAGTTGACCATTGTTTGATAATGGATTGACTATATGGTTGACCATGTGATAGAGAAGTCCAAGTGGGACACTTGGCATGGAAAGTTCAAGCATGGGTCTTGGCAATGGAAAGTCCAAGTCATGGGTACTTAGCATAGAAAGTCCAAGCATGGGTCTTGGCAAGGGAAAGTCCAAACTTGAGTCTTGGCAAATGGAAAGTCCAAACATAGGTCTTAGCAAGGGAAAGTCCAAGGGTTGATATTTGCGACATAAAGTCCAAGGGTGGAGTCTTGGCAGCATAAGTCCAATGGTTTGGCGACGTAAAGTCCAAGCATGTGTCTTGGCAGCGTAAGCCCAAATATGCTTTGGCGGTATAGACTAGCTTAATATGATAATAGCTGATGGAAGCACCTGAAGACTAGAATATGGATGAACAAGTCATGGATGACTTGGAGGGATCCGATAGGCATGAGGCTGACGGAGGTGGCTAGAAGACTTAGGTCAAGGCTAAGGGTGGTCTAGCAAGTATGAGGGCATCATACTTAGGGTTAAACCTCATGGTTGAGGTTATCAGTCGATTGGGTATTTTAGACCAATCGATTAGTCAAGTGTTTTGACCCTTGGCAGCCGAGTTGACTCTTGACAGTCGACTGGGATTATGTTCAGTCAAACTGATTAGAGTCGATTGGTGTTCGACTGTAGGAAATAGCCTACAGTCGACTGTCAACATTGGGCATTAGACTGATGGCTTGAGTAGTCGACTACCATGGAAGGCAGTTTGACTGCAGGTCGGGGCTATGGGAGCAGAATACTCGGTTGCCAATTGGTCAGTCAGCTACAGCCCTAGCAGTCGACTGTTGGGTAATGACAGTCAACTACCAGTGTAACCGTTGGCTTGAATGTCGACGTGGATTAAGTCGTTGTCTCACAATCGTGATCATCGTGGCAATCGGATGGTAGCGAATCCTTATAAAAGCAACTCATGGAGGAGGATTTTTCTAAGGTTCTTTGAGGCGATTTGGAGGGGATTTGCTGCTACAATCCAGACCTTCAAGACTCTTATCAAACAACCAAAGATCAAGCAATCAAAAGCTTGTTGTAAAGTTTTTTTTACTTGCATTTTAGTGTATTTGCTTGTATTTACTTTGTATTACTTTTGTAATCATTGTAAGAGGTTTTTCCACCTCTGACTTGTTGTCGAGAATGAGTGTTTATGATTAGTGGTAGTGGTTGCATCACTAGGGCTCATTCAAGCTCAATCTGTGGAGTAGAAATCCTAAGGTTCCGAACCACGTTACAACCTTGTGTATGGTTGTGCTTGTTGTATTTCATTATTGCTTTATTCTATATTCGGTTGTACTAATAATAATTGTAGACAAGCGTACGAACGATTTCCATCTTCGACGAAGTACGCGCTATTCACCCCCCCCCCCTCCTCTAGCGACGATCAATTCCCAACAAGTGCTATCAAAGTCAGGCCACTCTTCATTTGGACTAACCGCCAAGGAGCAAATGCGCTAGAGGGCAAAATGGATCATCAAGAGAAATTGGGTGACGACATCAACATTCCACCTTCCTTTGACCGCGAAGATTTCGCATATTAGAAAGGTAGAATGATGCACTTTCTTATGTATGATTTTGATAATTGGATTAGTGTCATAGTAGGTTTTGACACTCCAAATAATGAAGAAGGAAGAAAACTCAAGAAGAAGAATTGGAGCAAAGAGCAACTCTGATACTTCAACATAAATAATAAGGTAATGGGTATATTACTTAGCGTAATTCCTAATGATATATTGTGTAAGATAGGAGATTGTAAAGATGTCAAGGAGCTTTGGAGAAAGTTGGAAAAATATCATGAAAACTCATCGCCGACACATGAAGTAGAAGAGGAGTCCAAGGAAGAATGCTCATCGGCTCAATCGGAGGAGGCCAAAGAAGCAAGTTTAGCCTCACAAGAAAGTGAGGAGTCAGAAGTTGAGAAGGGGTCAACTTCCGAATCGGTGGAAAAGGAAGGAGTAAAGGAAGCCTCCACCTCTAGGATTGAGGGGGAGGAGACTAGATCATCTTCAATACCGGAGTCAACTCAAGAGGAACCATCTACCTCCGGTCGGGAAGATGAAGAAGTCCAAAATTCCACCACCATTGACCTAGGTAACTCAAGCACATTAATTCAAAATAAAAATCATATTATGTATTTTGAGTGTAGGGGATATGGGCACTATAAGAGCAAATTCCCTAAGAAGGTTAAGAAGGCTCCACCGGTACCAAAAGTCAAGGAGACCGGAGCCCCAGCCATTAAGAGCAAGAAGCATGTGGTGTGCTTCAAGTGCCATCAAATGGAACACTATCGAAGTCAATGCCCTATGGGGAGAAAGAAAACCAAAGGGTAAGGAGGAACTATACATGTAGGGGGAGCCTCTAAGGCAAATCCTAAGGTATATTTTAGCAATGTGCCCTCTAGTTTTAATGTTAAAAAGCATGCTTTTAATTCACTTGTCATTGCTCATGAAAAGCATGCTAGTAGAAATAGATTGTATTGTTTAGGTTCTAAGAGTTGTAACCTTATAACTAAGGAGAAATTTGGGACTAATGTTCCTAAAATAATTTTACCTAAGGCAAGTATTAGGAAAATAAAAGATCATCTAGGATTTAATCCCAAAAACCATGGACACATGTCTAGAAAGAGCAAATCTACTCAAGGAAATAATGGGGCTACCAAATTAGAAAAATTAGAATTTGAAAATTAAATTTTGAGGTCAAAACTTGAGAAAATGGAAAAGACCCTTGAAAAGATGCAAAATCAAATTAAAGGGTCAAATTGTCAAAATCAAGAGTCAAAGTCAAGGACCTAGGAGACAAGAATCATCTAAGGGCAAGAAAGGTTTGGGTCACAAACCTAAGCCCAAGGAGACCTATCATAGTGTTTCATTCGATTATAAAATACAACCTAGGTCTAGAAGAGTCAAGGTCACAAGGGAAGTCATCCCTAGAGTTGACCATCGTAAGTGCCTAGTGGCTAGGGTTTCGAAGAAACCTAGGGAATCTACTAAGAATGTTACAAGGGGAGTCACCCCTAGAGTTAACCTAGGAAAGACCACAATGACCAAGGCTACCAAGCCTAGGAGGGTCATTAGAAGGGTATCTAGGGAAGTTATCCCTTAAGAATACCTAGTAAACTCAAGGAGCTCCAATAGGTGTTGGGTTCCTAAGAGTGTGATCGATTCACGCTAAATGGGTTAGGTTGTGTCAACTTTAAATGGATGGGTAGTTAACCTAACCATGGTAAAGATGACACTTTAGGTCATTTTCAAGGTTATTAGTACCTTAGAAATAAGTTTGATCTTATATCTTAAAGGATTTTAGAATGTGTCAATATATTTTCAAAATTATGAAAAATCAATCAATTTGGCACAAACTAGGTTTAGAGGTCTTGGTGTGTCATTTTGAGTTTTTGGCACACTTGAGGGATTAGTAGTAATATGGCAAAATGGACTTAATAATAACAAATGGCAATTAACACTAAAATGTAGGTATTGTTATACCTATACCTTTTATTTGTCATGTTTTATTTGGCATATGTCATATCATGACATCATATTTATTTTTATCATATAATATGTCATGATCATGCTTAGATTTTGGTTTTAGTGTCATATATGTTTAGGATTTAATCATATGTCATGACATCATGATTATTGGCATTGCTTTATTTATGCTATCATTTATATCATGATCATATCTCATGCATTCAAGTTAAATAAAATTGATTTAAGGATAATTGACATGACTTAAAGTCTCATGTATAAGGGAATCAAATAGTGTTGCCTTAGAAAATGCACGAGGCCTTAGATTAGAATGAACAAAACTCACATCTCCTGTCAAATTGACATGTGTGTGTTTTCAAACACCCTAAACACGTGAGATGCTAGGAAATGAGTTAAGTTCAAGGTGCATAATTTTTGCATCTAGATGAACTCAAACTCATCTAATACCATGGTGGATCATGGGGAAAGCTAATGTGCAAGTTATGTGCATTGAGCCCATTGATCATGATCCAATATAAGTTTTCAAAAATATTTTAAAAACATTTTAGAAAAACTTGGTGAAGTCTATCTTTTGATAGCAATCACCATTGATGGAGTTGATACAAAGTAGGGTCAAAACATTGAACTTTTTAATGGTTTAAACTTTGTGTCAATCTCATTATTTGATGGGTATTTTATTTTTCAAATATTTTTCACCTATTGTATTTGTTTTAAGTATTATACGTATGAAGTTTCAAGATTTTTTAAATTACGTATAATTACTTATGATTTTTGAAATTCCATTTCTGATTACTAAAATTCTACATTTGCAGAAATTAGTCGACTACCGTTTATGGCAGTTGACTGGCGTCAACAGCAGTCGACTGGTGACTGTAAGAGTCGACTGTCAAGCCTGATTTCGTGTAAACAAGGTTTGTTTAGCCTGATTTCAGCTGTGTTAGGTTACCCAAACTGCTCCTAACCCTAGGATATGCTTTGGAAAGCATTAGAAAGGGTGAGAATCCATTAGATATGAATTAGGAAAGTTGTTAGGGTGTGTATCAATTTTAAGGTATGTGAAAGTTCAAGATTAAACTTTTGACCTTAATTTTGATGGTTTAGTGTTCCTATAGGCTGAGGGACTCTCCAAGGACATTGTTGGTGCAATGGTCAAGGGGGAGTAAGCATTTAGGGAGAGGTTATCCATCATGGAATGATGGATGTGTTCTTCCTCATGAGGGGGAGAATTTGGAGAGTTTGAGAGTTTGAGGATTTCCTCTCTTTAGTGATATGAGACTTATCACTAAGAAGAGTGAAGGCATCCTAGGTATTTTTGGATCAAGGGGGAGATTGTAAGATCTCATTAGGATATGAGACATTGACACCCTTGGGGAGAGCCTTTTTGATGTATGTCAAAAAGGGGAAGACCTTGAGATTCCCAATTTGGAAAAGGAGGATTGGATTGAATTAGTGTTCTAACTCAAAGATGTTCATTTTTTTTTTGCTAAACATCAAAAAGGGGGAGATTATTGGTGCAATCGGCCCAGGTCATGATTGACCAGACTCGAGTTGGACTCAAGTAATGTTTTGATGTTTGACAAAGGAGTTGACCATTGTTTGACAATGGATTGACTATATGGTTGACATGGAGTTGACCATATAATGGAGAAGTCCAAGTGGGACACTTGGCATGGAAAATCCAAGCATGGGTCTTGGCAATGGAAAGTCCAAGTCATGGGTACTTGGCATGGAAAGTCCAAGTATGGGTCTTGGCAAGGGAAAGTCCAAGCTTCAGTCTTGGCAAATGGAAATTCCAAGCATGGGTCTTGGCAAGGGAAAGTCCAAGATTGAGTCTTGGCAAATGGAAAGTCCAAGCATGGGTCTTGAAAAGGGAAAGTCCAAGGGTTGATATTGGTGGCATAAAGTCTAAGGGTGGAGTCTTGGCAGCATAAGTCCAATGGTTTGACGGCGTAAAGTCCAAGCGTGTGTCTTGGTAACGTAAGCTCAAATGTACCTTGGCGGTATAGACCAGCTTAACATGACAATAGTCGATGGAAGCATCTGAAGACTAGCATATAGATGAACAAGTCATAGATGACTTAGAGGGATCCGATAGGCATGAGGCTGACGAAAGTGGCTAGAAGGTTTTGGTCTAGGCTAAGGGTAGTCTAGCAAGTATGAGAGCATCGTACTTGAGGTTAAACCTCATGGTTGAGGTTATCAGTTGATTGGGCCTTTAGATCAGTCGATTGGTCAAGTGTTTTGACACTTGGCAGCCGAGTTGACTCTTGGCAGCCGAGTTGACTCTTGGCGCAAATAATCGAGATTATATCGATCGGTGATCGATCGGTGGTGTTCGATCGAGAAAATAGTCTAACGATGTTCGATCGGCGATAGGCGTCGATTGATTGCTTGGCGATCAACTATCATGGATGGCGATCATCTGCGTCGAGGGCTACGGGAGCATAATGCTCGATGGCCATTGGTCGATCACTGGCCACAGTCGATCGAATGTTGAGTAGTGGTAGTCGACTACCAGTGTAACCATTGGCTTGAATGTCGACGTGGATTAAGTCATTGTCTTACAATAGTATTGTTGGCAGTCGACTGGGGACTTATGGCAGTCAACTGTCAGGCGCGAATCCAGCCTGAATGCAGGTTATAAAAGCAGCTCATGGAGGAGGATTTGGCTAAGGTTCTTTGAGGCGATTTGAAGGGGATTTACTGCTACAATCCATACCTTCAAGAATCTTCTCAAGCAACCAAAGATCAAGCAATCAAAAGCTCTTTGTAAAGTTTTCTTTACTTGTATTTTAGTGTATTTGCTTGTATTTACTTTGTATTACTTTTGTAATCATTGTAAGAGATTTCTCCGCCTCCGACTTGTTGTCGAGAAGGAGTGTTTGTGATTAGTGGAGGTGGTTGCATCACTAGGGTTCATTCAATCCCAATCCGTGAAGTAGGAACCTTAAGGTTCCGAACCACGTTACATCCTTGTGTATTGGTGTGTTTGTTGTATTTCATTATTGCTTTATTCTATATTCCATTGTGCTAATAACGATTATAGACAATCAAACGAATGATTTTCATCTTCGACGAAGTATGCGCTATTCCCTCCCTCCCCCCTCTCTAGCGATGGTCAATTCCCAACAAATGCTACTTTGTCTAATTACAAGTATAAATTCATGCTCGGATATTCTTTATTGACATGCATGAATTATAAATTAGAAATGTGTTTCAAAATCTGATTTAGGGAGAGAGAATGTAAGGTTATTTTTGAAAGCATAAGTAAAAAAGGGAAATAAAATGAGTTTAAGAGAATATGAGAAACTTTAGGGGGAGTTTTAAAAACTTAAGTGATAGCATAAATTTAGGGAGAGTTTTGATATATTTAAACAATTTTTTTCACAAACAAAGTTTTTGAATAACTTAGTGAAAAAAAAAAAACATAACTCTAAGGGGAGGCTATACAAAACTTTTGTTTCAAAATAAACTCATGTCTAAACCCACATTTCAAAAATAAGTTTTTGAATCTATAAAGGTTTTCTATCTTATATAATTTTCAAAACAATAAGTAACAATTTGGAATATTTCTAAATATTATTTTTGAAAATCTCAAATCTAGTATTTCAAACTTGAATATTTTCATATATCTTATGATTAAAGTTCTCAAACTTCAAGTAAATTGAAAATGTAGTTTTGAGTTTGAAAGCAATCTTTTTCATTACTTAGAAAATTTATGTTAACTTTGTATATAAGTCATGGGACATTGCTAAATTCCTTGGCATATAATTTATTTTTGTATTTTGATGTATGTAAAGGGGGAGAGATTGTGTTTAAGTTAGAACTTAGAATTGAGAGATGCATTTGTATATGCATGTATAAGTTAGAATGGCGAAATGCATTTGTATATGCATGACATTTTTTTTGTAATTCATGAATTAAAGATGTGGTATTTTTAATCCTAACATTAAACGGATGTCATACATTAAAAAGGGAGAGATTGTTGGTGCAGGGAGAACCACTCCTTCGTTTTGATGTACAAATTGAGGTTAAATGTTAGGATGAATCTATGAATTGATATGTGTCTTAAGTGTGCAAACTTAACATAAAGTCCTAGTAGATCGTGTTGATCGGATACTAGACAGAAGACTTGATTGATCAGGAGGATCGGACATCAGGCAGGAAGTCCAAATAGGTCATGTGGACCGGACATCTAGTAGAAGATCGACTGGGTCAAGGAGACCAGATAGGTAGCAGGAAACTCAACTAGGTCAGGAAGACCAGATAGCTGGCATGAAACCCTAATAGGTCAAATCAGATATCAAGAACGGTAAATCCAGTAGGGCAGCCGACAAGTAACCTCGAGTGAAGAGGTGAGGCCGAGTCATCAGGTGGAGACAAAGTTAGACGTCGATCCAACGAAGGATCCGTATTCGACTCATAAGTCGAGATCGGATAGTATTATTACTGTCACGTCATATTATACTATGTATTTTGTAAATCTCATTCTATAGGTCTCCAGGTGACTAGAAGGTTTCCAATCGACTTAGACTCAGTCGAGTGAGTATGGTCCAGTCGATTGGGATGCAGAGTTGAAACCCCAGTTTGGCGATCAATCGGAGATCATGCAACCAAGATGGAAAGTATTTCAGTCGACTGAGGAGGTCCAGTCGACTGGGATAGAAAATTTCTTGAACAACAGAGGAGCGGAGTCATGTGACGTGGAGTCGATTGGACTAGGTCCTGTCGATTGGAAAGGCCAAAATACCAAATTGATGGGTTGATTTGGATTCGATTGGAGAGTGTTCCAGTTGACTAGAAAGTGCCTATATAAGAAATGAAGAGCCATCTTCGAGAAGAAATATAATATGACTCCGAAGTGTTGTCATCGTCATCTCCTATCTGCAAAAGCATCATCACTGCGACATTCCACACATCCGACACTCCAAGCTCCATTTCAAAAGTTACAAGTGTCAGTATATTTAGTTAAATTGTATTTAGTTCACTTACTTGTACTTCAATTCAAGAGGGAAGGTAGCTTATACCTTTCCCTCTAATCCTTATAAAAATTGAACCCCTACAAAGTTGAGAGTTCTCGAGTTGGAGGGTCTTTTAGTGAATTGCCCATCGAGACGACTCTCGGAGAGTTGTGAGCCTTGGAGTAGCAACCCGGCTCGAGTTGTGAACCAAGTAAACAAACTTGTTCTTTTTTACTTTATTTACATTTCTTCTATAATATCTCTAAGTTTTCAAAAGCGAAAGAAAAGTTTTCAAACGATAAATAAAATTCTATATTCTCTGAAATTCAACCCCCCTCCCTCCCCCTCCTCTCAGGAACTCGCAATCCTACATTAATTAAAGAAGGGTACTAGCCATTTTTGCTAACTCATTCGCCTTGTTGTTTTTCCCCTTGAAGCATTTACTAGAGGTGAACTTCTTGGAATCAGTCCTTTGCTATTTCTTAGGCCTCAGGGTACCTCATGAGTTGGTCAATTTTTACTTTGTATGAGTCATCTATCTACCTTGTGGCCAATTAAGAATCTGAGTGAATTATTACCTGAGTTGCCCCCCATGATTTTGGCTACTCGAAAATCAACTAGTAATGTCCCATACTCGATCTCATTCTTAGAAACCTTAAAACTAAGTTGGATAACTAGTTTCTTCTCCTCTCGATGTGACGATGCCAATAGGACATCCACCTCACTTTCTTGTCCTATGGAAGATGTTGGGGATGGATTGGCCAGCTAGAGGGGGGTGAATAGCCCTCGTTCGTTGGATGTCGTATTTTGCTCGTCTACAAAAACGTTAGCGCAAGCGGAAGCAATAAACTAAGACAAGCAAATAGAAATAAAACAAAGACAATACAAACACGGAGATGTAACGTGGTTCACGGCTACGCCGCTAATCCACGGTCCGATTCGTCCACGGTGAATCACTCCACAATCTATCCACTAGATCTCTCCTTTGCACAAAGCTAGGTGGAGGTAACCTCTTTACAACCAACACTCCTCTTACAAATATAATGAAAATAAGCTTGGGTAAGAGGATGGAAAGCTTTAGGGAACTTTGGGAGAGTATTAGAGTGTAAGCATTAGCCTCCCAAAGCCTTACCCCCTTCCTTTTTATAGAGGAAGAGGGTTTCTTCCCGTTGACACAGGATCAGTCGACTGATGGCACCCATCAGTCGACTGGTGCTGTAGCCGTTGCCCAATAACGGCCGCTTTCCACGTTGGATACTATCCAGCAGATGCGCATCGATCCGACCGATGGCACCCATCGATCGGCCGATGTCAACTACCGAGTGCTCAACTGAGTCGACTCCATTCTGTGCCCGTGCACGGTGCTATCACCGATCCGTCGTCCCTCGGCCGATCGATCGCCATCAATCGACCGCGCCCATCTTTGGCAATCGGTCGATCAACTTGATTCAGCCACATTAGACCAGTCGATCGACCCATCGACTCAGAGCAGTCAACTGCCATGACATGGCAGTCGACTGGTGTCGGGAAAAACCCATCCGACACTTGGCCAAATGGCCAAGTTTCACCTAAGAGCTACCCCTCCCCGGGTTACAATCGCTCACTCTCATCTCTCAGAGTCCCTCGCCTTCGAAGTTCTCTTCGTTCTCGGCCATGTCCCTCGGCAGCATCAGGCGCACGGCTCTGCAATGCTCCTTCGCGTCTCTTGCCTCGAAGTCTACTTCCTCCGGCTTCACTCCAAGCTTCTCGTCCGGCGGTCCCTCGGATGCTCCAAGCGCACGGCTTCTGTAAAGCTATCCTTCACCGACTCAAGGCACGAGTCATGAGATGTGAAACTCGCCATGGCTCCATGTGCGAATTACTAAGTCCTGCACGACTTCAACGCACATATCAAATCAACATATCAAACTAAGTTAAACCCTTTGCCACACCATCAAAACCATATTACGGCAAGAGATTGCCCTAACAGAAGACCCGTCCACAAAGAGCTTTTTCTCCATCTCATGCAGTCTCAATCAAGAAGTCAACTAGCACATGAGCCTTGATGATTGTGCATGGTTAATTTTAGATGTCATATTCATTAAGCTCTAACATCCACTTGACCAGTAATTTGGATGCCTCCAGGTGAGTTAACACATGCCCCAAAGCACTATTAGTCAAGATGGTGTTGGTGTGTGACAGGAAGTACGATCACAATTGTTGGTTTGTTACTATCAATGTCAAGGTCAATTTTGTTTGGGATCATTTGATGTGCTAAAGAAGAGTGAATAGTGATTTTCTTTTTCACTTTGATTTAATCATGTTTGTGCTCATCTACAAGATTGTTAGTGCACAGTGGAATACGAAATATAAGTAGAAATAAAATACACAAAACAATCACAAGCACAAGACCAAGATTTTTACATTGTTCAGAACCTACGATTCCTACTTCATGACCAAGCTTTAGTGTCTACTCCACTAAATCTCATCTTCTTCTTGAAATACAATTTGGAGGTGAAGAAACTCCTTACAATATGAATTACAATAGTAATACAACTAAATACAACAATTACAAAAGCAAATACAAATAAAATACAAAGAACACTTTACAAGAGAATGCTTTTGATCGCTTGCTTGTTTGGTTTCCTTGAATGCCTTGGAAGGTCTAGAATACAATAGCAAAATCTCTCTCAAATGCTCAAGAATCAACAGCCTTCAACCTCCCTGTCGAGCTCCTTTTATAACTCCGTTCGGGCTGATTTTTCACCTTCCAATTGACTGCTCTGACCTAGCAGTTGATTGGACACTGTATTATTGTCTCACAATGGCTTAATCCACTTCAGTTTAAGTCAACCAATCGACTATCCTGACCTAACAGCTGACTACTATAGGCATCATTCGACTGTCATAGGATATCAGTCAACTGTCCAACATTTTATACCTTGGCAACTTAATTCCAGTCGACTGCTCAACCCTAACAGTTGACTGCTAGTGGCTAGTCAACTTTCAAACACTAGTAGTTGACTAGTCATAATCCCAGTCAACTGCTCGAGTCAATTAGGTCTTTCAAGTGTCAAATACTCGACTAATCACTGGTCAATAATCCCAATCGACTGGTAAACCTCAACCATGAGGTTTAACCCAAGTATGATCCCCTCATACTTGATAAATCACTCTTAGCCTAGACCTAAGCCTTCTAGGCACCTCCATTAGCCTCATGCATTTAGGGTCCATCCGAGTTCTCCATGACTCATTCACCCTTCGTGTTAGCCTTTAGGTGCTTCCATCGGCTATGTCATGCTAACCGGGTATTCTTTGTCACGGTTCATTTGGACTTATATCGCCAAGACTACATGCTTAGACTTTACGCTGCCAAAAATCTCACCCTTGGACTTTCTGATTGCCAAGTCTTAATGCTTGAACTTTCACCGTCAAAACTGCACACTTAGACTTACGTGGTCAAGACTTCAAACTTGGACTTTCCATGCCAAGTATCTAAACTTGGACTTTCATGCCAAGACCATGCTTGGACTTTCCATGCCAAGACCATGCTTGAACTTTGTAGGTTTTTAGCTTCGAGTCTGTGAGGGGAAACTTCGCTTCCCACTTCAACTCGGTCGCTTGTTCATGGCGATCCCATCGATGTCCCCAGATTAAAAAAAAAATAATCCTAGACAAAAGGGATTGCCCAAACAACCAAGTCATCATCGTGTTATTCGTTTAGAGAGGTCACTTGAACAAACTCGTTGTTCAAGCGACCAACCTCTATTCTACGAGTAGCCGCGGAATAAACGATGTACGGATCACCGGATTTTGTATTTATGTTCGGGATCTAAGTATTATTTATCCACAAATAGAATATATCATGCTCATAATTGAAAAACAAATACAAACATGTTACAAAAGAGAATAGAGAATCAATATACCTCTCGATCTTCTAATGTATGATCTTCCTCCTTTCGGACGTCGTGTGGGCGACGATCTACCAAAAGTTGAAGCTCCTAAATCGCCAATCTTCCTTCCTTGCTCGTTCTGAGCAAGAGGAAGAATAGAAACAAAGCTCTTTTTCTTCTTTCAACCAACCGCCAACCTCCAAGGTTGGAGCTTGCTACCGGCCAAGAGAGAAGAGGAGATTAGGGTGGAAACCGGCCAAGACACCAAGGGAAAGTCCTAAATCTTGTTTCCACCGGCCAAGGAGAAGGAGAAGGGAAGCTTTGGCCGCCGGCCAAGGTGAGGAAGCAGCTATTTGGACGCCGACGAGATTGAAGAAGAAGGAGATAAGGAAACTATTTCCTTATTTGGTGCTGCCAAGCTCCAAAACCCTAGCCCTTGCTTCTTGCCGCCAAGCTCCAAAACCCTTGTTTCTCTTGATTGTCCTCCACGCCAACCCTAAGCCTCCTTTTATAGAGTTTAGGGATAAGCCTTATTTTAATTTCCACCATTGGTTCTAGGGATTTAATCTCAACCGTCGGATCTAAAGATTTAATCTCAACCGTCGGATCTTAGAGATTTAATCTCTACCTTTAGATCTAGAGTTTTATTTCTATCCATTGGATCTAAGCTTCATGAGGTTTTAATATGCTACAATAGGGACCATGAGGAGGAGTTGGATCTTGGCCACCCATGGATCAAGCTCACATAAAGTCCGATCCATTAATGATAATCCAATCCACTAAAGGATTATCATTGATCTACCTCACCAACCCCCATAAAATAATATGGGCTCCATATATTATATGTACAATTTCTCCCCGTATTTAAGATCTCGAATGTCCGTCGATTAATTAATTTACTAACCATTAATTAATCAACATCTAACTCCATAAGTAGTACCACTCAACTTTTTCATCATGTCGGATCAAGTCCACTTGCAGGGTATACATGATGAACCTTATGAGCTCTTCAAGGGGACATCATCATCCTAATATATAGGACATGGTTTTCTCCTATAATCAACGGCACACTATATAAATAATATCATTTTCCAACTTACCGAGCCTATCGATTTAATCTATAAATCTCGTCCATTGGTAAATCAAAGAAATGAATACTAAGTATATGTGTCCGTTATTATATCGGGATTAAGAGTATGTACAATATAATATCTAAGGTCCGATTCGATTATGTAGTCAGCAATAAATCGAATCACCTCTAAGTCGGTCCTGCTCAATACACATAAAGTACACTAGTGCGATTCTATGGTCAAGATAAATCAATACTAAATCACACTACAACCATTCCAATGGTTTGTCCAAAGTCATCTCGGTTGTGAGCCTTTACTTATACTTTACAAGGAGCCGATAACATGGTCTCCCATGTGACACCACACACCATATTATCTACAATGTAATGTATTAGACAATATGCATAGTCATAAAAATATGCAAACAATGATCATGTTATTCTTATTTCAAAATAAAGATGTTCATACAAAAGATAGACTTTTCAGTATACATCCCAACAATCCCATATCAAGTATCCAAACTTGAACTTCCATGCCAAGACTATACTTGGACTTTTCATATCAAGTATCTAAACTTGGACCTCTATGCCAAGGTCATGCTTGGACTTTCCATGTCAAGTATCCAAACTTGGACTTCTCCTCGAGTTTGGTCAACCATGACTTGAGATTTGATTGCTCCAACAATCTTGCTCAAATAATCTCCCCCATATAACTTTGGATATCTCAATCATCCATTAGTCATATGGTCAACATATGGTCAAACTCATATTGTCAAACAATGATCAATCCATTGTCAAATATCAAAATCCTACTCGAGTCCCACTCGAGTCTAGTCAATCGTGACCTGAACTGATTGCACAAAAAAATTTCTCCGGGATGGTATACGGTTGCTCGACAGCCTAAAGGAGGTGGCTTAAGAAGTATATAAATGTTTGCACTGAGCCTTACTAGAGAAGGACTGAGTTGATTGCCCCTTCAATGGCGGTGAGGTACAACTACAGTCTTTCTCCTGAGACTAGCTTAGATAAAGTAGGCAGGGTAAACAATATCTCTTGAGGTCTCCAAAACTATGCTTACACTTCTCATCCCATTTGAATTGAGTCAACATCCTTAACACCTTGAGAAAAGGAAGTCTTCTATCAACTTGACCTAGAGATAAATTTGAACAGGACAGTGATTCGGTCAACCAACTTTTGGACCTCTCTTATGGAGGGTGGTAAATGTTTCATCCAGGTTTGGAACTAGGTCCTTTACTAGGACCAATTTAACTAAAATCTCATCAATATACACCTCAATATTTCTCTTGATATGATAGTTAAATATCTTTTTCACGAGCCTTTAGTATGTCACTCCTATATTCTTAAGCTCAAAAAGCATAACAATATAGTAAAAGGTCACATCTGAAGTAATAAAACTAATCTTCTCTTATTCGGCCATTCACTAATGGTATTTGATGATATCCCCGTTAGGGCTCTATCATGTAAATGATTTCATAACCCATCATCGAGTTCACCAGTTGATCTATTCTAGAGAGTGAGTAACCGTTCTTAGGGAAAACCGTATTAAGGTCTTGAAAGTCCACACATACCCTTCAATTGCTCATGACCTTATCCATCAACACCACATTAGCTAGTCAGGCCAAGATTGTACCTCATGAATATACTCACCCTTTAGGAGCTTGGTGACCTCAATCTTGATTACCTTATTCTTTTATGAACCAAAGTGTCATCTCTTCTACTTAATTGGCCAAACATCGAGAGAACATTTTGACAACGCTTCACAATGTGAGGGGACACACCTATGAGCTCCTAGGTCAACCACCCAAACAAGTCCAGATTGCTAGCAAGGCAAGTGGCCAACACTTGCTTCAGGTGGGGTAAGATTCCGAGAGAAAAGTTTTCTTTAATTATTTTTAAAACTTTTTCTTTATATTTTAAAAAACAAAGTTAAATGCAGTAAAAAATAAATAAGTATGTAAATATTTACTTAGTTCACAATCCGAGTCGGACTGCTACTCCAAGGCCCATAATCCCTCTTAAAGTTACCTCGTTGGGCAATCACTAAAATCCTTATGATTCGAAAACTTTCGATCTCGGAGAGTTTTTGCATACAAAGATTGAGAGTAAAGTAACACCCTATCTTCCCTCTTAAATTTAAGTACAAATGTAAAATGTAAAATACAAGTAAATTATACCAACACTTAGGTTTAGACGATGAGGGTCGGAGTGTCGGCTGAGTGATGAGATGATGCGTAGGAGCTTCTGTAGACGACGAACAAAGATGCAACACTTGAGGAAATGAATAGAATTGTTGATTTTGAAGTTGCATCACCATTTCTTTTATAAGTCTTTTCCAGGCACCTGGATCATCTCCTAGTTGTCTCCACATCGACCTCTTGAAATGACAACTTAGCCTTCTCAGGCACCTGGACCTGGTCCAGGCGACTCCAAGTCACCCTTATCCGCTCCAATGTAGTTTTGGAATTTTTCTATCTCATGTGCCTAGACTTAGTCTAGTCGCCTGCTGCACCTGCTATCTCAGTCGCACGATCTCTAGTGATCGCCAACTCACCTTGCCAGCTAGGCATCCCAGCCGCCTAGATCTGATCCAATCGACTGGACTTGAGGTGCCTAGACTGTGTCCAGTCACTTGGAGATCTACAACACACAATTGCACAAGCACAATATAAAATGTATTGATAGTAGTAATATTGTCTGATCTCGACTTTGGAGTCTAACTCTAACCCTCCGTAGGATCGATGCCTACCTTTGTCCTCAATCGAGGACTCAATCTTACCTCTTCACTCAAGAGCTTACATGTCAACTATCTAGTCTTCCTGACCTATTTGAACTTACATTATTTAACGTCCGATCTTGACCTACCAAGGCTTCTTGCCAGTTATTCGATCTTCTGGCCTACCTAGTCTTCCCACCAGATGTCCAGTCTTCCTGACCCATCTGGATTTCCTGTCTAGTGTCCAATCCTCCTGATCCGTCAAGACTTCTACTTAGTATCAAGTCCAGTCCACTAACCTACTAGGACTTCCATCACATTTCCCAGTATCCAGTCCACACGACCTACTACGAATTTCCTATTAAGCCTACACACTTAACACATATATCAAATCACAATCATATCCTAACTTTAAACTTCAATTCATACATCAAAACACAGGAGTGGTGCTCTCTAAACTAACAATCTCCCCCTTTTTAATGTATGACAATACAACCATTTAAAGTTAAGTTAACATATCAATCATAAAAACTTCTCCGTGCAAAGTAATGTTTTCCAAACTCTAAACATGTTCCCAAATGCTTTCAAATTTTAACTTTAAACATGCACTACAAAAAAAACTGTTTTTTGGCGACGAAATTTAGCAACGAATTATTTTCGTTGCAAATCTGCAACAAATATAGCGACGAATTTTAGGTTTCGTCGCAAATTTGTAACGAAATAAATTTTCGTCGGCAATTTGCGACGAAAAATAAATTCGTTGCAAATTTTTGCAACGAATTATGAATTCGTTGCACATATTTGCGATGAATTTATTTTTTCGTCACAAATTTACGACGGAAATAATTTTCGTCGCATAATTTAGCGACGAATTCAGAATTCGTCGCAGATATTTAATTTATTTTAAAAAAAATAGAAAACAATTTCTGCTGAACGAGTTATTTTTTAAATATTTTGCAACGAATTCGTGGATTCGTTGCAAAACAGCAACGAATCGGGGATTCGTTGCAAAATTAATATTAAAAACTAAATTAACGTTTTAAAAAGTTTAAAATATTTTTTTTAAAAAAATTGCAACGAATCCACGGATTCGTTGCTAAATTAAAATTAAAAAATAAATTAACGTTTTAAAAAGTTTAAATTTTTTTTTTTAATTTCCAACGAATCCACGGATTCGTTGTAAAAAATTGCAACGAATCCACGGATTCGTTGCAAAAATTGCAACGAATCCTGGATTCGTTGCAAATTCGCAACGAATCCTGGATTCGTTGGAAATTAAAAAAAAAATTAAAGTTTTTAAAACGTTAATTTATATTTTAATTTTAATTTAGCAACGAATCCGTGGATTCGTTGCAAATTAGCAACGAATCCACGGATTCGTTGCTAAATTAAAATTAAAATATAAATTAACGTTTTAAAAACTTTAAATTTTTTTTTGCGAATCACGGATTCGTTCTAAATTTAATTAACTTACCACGCTACCCTAATTTTTTCCCTTCTCCTCGCATCGCGCCCGAGCCCTAACCTTTCCCCTCCGCGCCGCCGGTCTTCCCTTCCGTCGCGCGGTCTTCCCTCGCCTGCCTCGGTACGCAGCGTTCGGCCCACGACCGCCCTCGACCTTGGCGCACCCGAGGCCGCCGCCGCCCGAAACCGCGCCCAGCCCGTCGGCCGGCGCCGATTCGTCGAAGCCGATCGCCGCCCGGGCCGCGCCGTGGTGGCCCGGCCAGCGGCCGGCCGTCAGCGCCCTCGTCCGCGTGGCCCCATGCCGCCGCCCTGACCACCGTGGCCCGAGCCGCCATCGGCCAGCGGCGGCCGCCGCTAATGTCGCCGCCTTGTCCGGTCGCGTGGCCCCATGACCGCCATGACCTTCACCTTTCCCGCCGGCCCGCCTCTCCCACCCGGCCGCCGCCTCGCCTCCACCGGCCGCCCGGCGCCCGCCTTCTCTGCCCGGCCACATGCGATCATTCGCCATTGTCAGCCGCCGGTTTGTCAGTGTCAGATTTTCCTATATTTAACTCCATAACTCTAGGCTTTATCTTGCTATCCTACTTATTCTCAGATCTATATATAGGTAATCAGAAATCTGACGTAAGCTTTAAGCTGCTAATTTATCATAGAGATACACATACCAAATAATGCTAAGTACTAAGTTGGAAGAAATATTTTATGTTTTTGTTTAGTCACATATAGGAAGTTATGGGATAAAACAAGCAGTTTATAAGGCTTAGATGAGCAAATCATGCACATCTACCTGAGTAATTACAAGCATCTTAAAGTCAGTGGTGGTGGGGGAGCTAGTGTTTAAGGCTTAGATTAGTATTAACTTGTAGTGATACATTTTGAGCCACGCTTGGACCTCATGTGTTAATGAGCTCTCATTTGCGACGAATGTTATACATCTACAACATTAATTTGACCTAAATGGCATAATTGCAAAGAGTATCTTTCATGTTCAATAAATTTGATTAGTTTGTTGTCACTGCTTGCTTAGATGAGAGAATTGGCCGATTAACAAAACTCCTAGACCTATGTTAATAATAACTCTCTCATCTAAGCTTATAAAGCTTCTCTATATTATTAGCCCACAATTCACAATTTGGCACTAAATTTAGGGTGTCACAATCACCCCCATTTTAAGTCTTGATGTCCTCGTTAAGACCGAAACCCCAACACATAATTTGAACCATTCCTAATCAGTAGAATGTGAGGCCCAATGGTAGCCACACTATCCCACATGCAACCATCTATAACACCACACAATGCCTTGGATTGTGTTCATTTGTGATATTAATTGTCACAATCAACTTAAGTTGTTTAACATTTCAGGCTTAAACATCCCAAAATGTTTAAACCTAAATTAACAGTAAGCTCTCTATACAACTGTTGTCTTTTTTGGGTTATGTTTAAAGATTGTTAAACATAGTGAATTCATATGTGAACTAACTGTATATTTGTATTATTGTAATTTCTAGGAGTTTATATTAATATAATTGATTGAAAACATAATGCGTGAAAGGAGTTGGATGTATAATAGGAATTTACCCAACGCGTCGGGTTTAATTGATGAATTTATGAGTGGGTTGCAAGAGTTTTTAAATTTCGCAGCTAGTAATGTTGAGTTTATGGATGGTAATCAGATAAGGTGTCCGTGCAGAAAGTGTCACAATGGTAGATTTTTACCGTCTAGCAAAGTTTCAGAGCATCTTTGTAGATTTGGATTCGTTGCAAATTACTATAACTGGACATGTCATGGTGAACCATTTATATCTGATGAAGTTTATGATAGACACAACACACAAGTCTCTAGGATCAAAGTGATTATAATCAATTAAATCCATATCGAGAGGATGATATATGATGTAGCGGGCCCGAATTTGATTCCCAATCACAAGGTGCAACTTGAGTTGTCCTCCAAGCTTGAGCAAATGTTTACTAATGCATCACCCTTGGAAGAGGTGCAAGTAACGATATCGGTCGAATATGACAATGAAGCATATCTCAAATTTCAGGTGTTGAGATGCACCTTTATGGGCTGGTTGTGAGACTCACATTAAACTATCGTTCACCGCAAGAATGTTGAATGTCAAGGCAGAGCATAATGTGTCTGAAGAGTGTTTTAATAATTTTGTTCAAGCTTTTGAAGAGGCATTGCCGCGTGATCATATACTGCCCAATGATTTGTACAGTATGAAAAAACTGATGAAAGAATTAGGTCTCCCAGTGGAAAGAATTGATGTGTGCAGAGATGGTTGTATGTTATATTGGGGAGATGATGCAGATGTGGATGTTTGTAAATTCTGTAATCAAGATAGGTACAAGAGCACTAGTAGGAGGCAGCAACGACGTAAATCATATAGTTAGTTGTTTTATTTTCCTTTAACTCCTAGGTTACAAAGGCTTTATGCATCAAAGACAACTGCTGAACACATGACTTGGCATGCAAATCATCGAACAGAAGAGGGACTAATGTGTCATCCATCAGATGCAGAGGCGTGGAAAAATTTTGATAGAACATATCCTGATTTTGCGAAGGAGACTCAAAATATTAGGTTAGGTCTCTGTGCTGACGGATTTGCTCCATTTGGTAAATCAGGAAGACACTATTCTTGTTGGCCAGTTATATTAACTCCGTATAATCTTCCGCCTGGGATGTGCATGAAAACACCGTATATGTTTTTAACATTGGTTGTGCCTGACCCAAAAAATCCGAAGAAGTTAATAGATGTTTATATGCAACCATTAATTGCAGAGCTAAAACAACTATGGGATGAAGGTTTTCCTACATACGACGTTCATACTAATCAGATGTTTGTAATGAAGGTTGCTCTTCTTTGGACCATAAATGACTTTCCGGCTTATGGTATGCTACTGCAGGGATCTTAGGATGCCCAATATGTATGGAGAGATCAAAGTCGATTAGATTGAAGCATGGTAAGAAGCGAGTTATTTTGATTGTCAGGACAATTTTACCACTAAATCATAATTTGGAAGGAATAAAGATGAATTCACTAGAATCGAATTGAAAGAACACCTCCGCCATCAGATCGACAGTCAAGATATTTGGTACGTAGTTCTTCACTTTCCATCTGTTATTGAAGAGCCACATGGTACAACTTATGAATATGGAACCAACCATAAATGGACCAAACGAAGTATATTTTAGGAGTTACCGTATTGGTTTAGTAATTTGATTCATCATAATCTCGATGTTATGCATATTGAGAAGAATATTTTTGATAATCTGATAAATACAGTGATTGATATAACCGAAAAAACAAAAGATAATCTGAATGCAAGAAAAAGATGTCGACTCGTTTGTAAGCGACCCACCCTTGATGTTGATGAAAATAGTAGAGGACGAAACCAAAAGGCGGTTTATACATTGAATAAAGGCAGAGGCGTGTTGTTTGTGAATGGTTGAAGTCATTGAGATTTCCTGATGGGTATGTTTCTAATCTTGGGAGATGTGTCGATATGAAGGAATGCAAATTGATGGGTTTGAAAAGCCATGATTGTCATATATTCATGGAAAGACTTATTCCTATTGCCTTTAAAGAACTCTTACCGAATTTTATGCAGGGTGCCATTCTGAGTTAAGTATTTTTCTTCATGATATATGCTCTCTGATTTTGAGATATTCACACATGGAGAAGTTAGAGAGAGACATTCCAATCATTTTGTGCAATTTAGAAAGGATTTTCCGCTGCATTTTTGATTCAATGGAACATCTTTTGGTTCACTTGCCGTATGAGGCCAAAGTTGGAGGACGATTCATTATCGATGGATGTATCCTTTTGAAAGGTATAATTCGCATATTCTATACTTCGTTAATATTGCATAAAAATGTTTAATTTTTTTATATATTCATTTCTAATACAATTTGTTATATTACAATCAGATTCTTATATCATTTGAAGAAAAAAGTTAAAAATAAGGCACATGTTGAAGCCTCTATTGTGAATGCATATATTGTTAAGGAAGTAACAACTTTTGCATCATATTATTTTGAGCCTCACGTTCAGACCAAAAGACGGAAATCCGGAAGGAATGATGAAGGTCCTGTCGATCTCAATTTTTAATTATCTTGGTCGACCAAGTGGACCGTGTAAGCAACGATACTTAACTGATCAAGAATGGCGGGCAGCCCAGACATATGTTTTACTTAATTGTCCAGAAGTATCGTCATATTTCGAGTTAGTATATATTTCCTATTTCTTCATCAAGTGTTAAATTGTTTATGTTATAATACAATTTTTTATTATAGGATTTTCCAAAACTTATACTCTGAAATCCCGACACGTGACTTTGATCACTTCTGCAATCAGGAATTTGCACCATGGTTCAAATCATATATAGCGATTTAATTACCTCATTTTTGTTTACACATATCTTAACTTTTAAATAAATATCATTTTCATTTGAGTATAGGTTTATGCTAATCAAACTCACGTTCAGCAAGAATTGCTAATCCATCTATCATGGGGTCCAAAAGCAATGGTACGCACTTGGCCAGCATATTTCATAAACGGATATAATTTCCACACTCAAGAATATGGAAATGGAAAGAGTACAATGAATAGTGGAGTATGTGTTCAGTCTTCCAATGATGGAGGTGCAAGCAATGAATTTTTGGTTTCTTTGGATGAAATTATAGAGATTGATTATCACTGGTCCGAAATGCGAGTTATCTTATTTATGTATTATTTGGTTTGACCCCGTCAGAGGGATGAAGGTGCATCCACAGTATAATTTGGTTGAAATAAATCATAAAAGATTTTATAAGAGATATGAACCATTTATTTTGGCACAACAAGCGATTCAAGTTTTCTATGCTCCATATCCTAGTTTGAGGCGTGACAAAAATAAATGGTGGGTCGTTTAGAAACAAAAGCACGGAAAAAAATTGAAGAGCGCTGGCAAGACATTGCATATCAACAAGACAAAGTTACAAATATGTTTCATACCGAGGAATATATAATTCCAACGTTACGAGATCCCAGCGGAGTAGTGATAAACGTGGATGCAACTGAAATTGATGATAATGATGAGGAGGAGGAGGGGGACGAGGAGGAAGAGGAGGAGGAGACCGAGGATGAGGATACTGATGAGGATGAGGAAGATGATAATGAGGACTTTGAAATTTGACGTCTAGGGTAAGTTTTTTTATATATAATTTTAGTTTTAAACTATAATTTTACAAATTTTCTTAGCTCAATTATTTGTTTATATAATGTCTCATTGTTAAATTTATATCTTTTGTCTCTGTATGTTGTGTATATTTTGTTCTTATAGGTTATCAGTGGTGAAATCATCGTAGCTTAGCGCAGTCGCAGTCTCTCATATCTTCATTATGCATATTGTAAGTTTTTCATGTTCTTCATTAAGCATAAAAGTTTAATTTTCTTTATTCTAATTTTGTTTTTGGTTGATAGTTTCGACATGGTGGGACAGAGGCAGAGCACTAGTAGTGTCGGGCCGATCCACCACCGCCACTATACCTACTTGCCCTCCTGATCTTCCTGGACCTTAACATGATCAGTCGCCAGTACCATCTCATTCGCCGGCACGACCTTCCCATTCTGATTCACCTGTACCCGCCAAACACTCCTCTACTGAGAACATCGAAAGTCGACCATATATATTTCCGATTGGAGATTCGTAAGTAATATAAGTATTATAATTTTTAAACTATCTTAATTATTTATTCAATTTTTTTTCACTTTATCGTAGGTTTGAAAATTCTGTACCTGTTATTCGCGAGATCAATAAAATCGTGAATAACTATTGGAGAGGAGACTCTTTGTCATACTCGAGCACGCCAGGACCTACAAAAGAATTATGGTGGTGCAAGTTTCAGGTATAATTTATATATTAAATAAGTGATTATATAATCAATTGTTTTTTTTCCATCTCAGCGGAGATTTATTTGGGACCCTACTCAAGACTTGGAAGTTAAAAGAATTTTTTTAAAAAAATGTGGCGATCATATCCGGCATGTATTGAGTCATGCCAAATCTACTGGAAAAAAACTCGCCTGTGTCACGTCAGAAAATTGGAGTAAAATCTCCAATTATTGGCAATCTGATGAGAGCAAAAAAAGAAGTCAACAGAATAAATTAAATCAAGCATGTAATTCTGGAGACTTATCTGCAACATATGCAGGAGGATCTATAAATATCGAGGAGCATTCACATAGATTGGTAATTTTTAAATTCTACAATTAGTTTTTAAATATATTTCAGATTATTATTTTATTTCTAACATTCTTATATTTAGTCTAAGGATTTGGGAAAGGAGCCGGAATTTATAGATACTTTCGTTCGCACTTTCCAAAAAAAAAGATAAGACTTGGAGTGGAGATAGAGCTCGAGCAATTAAGGTTTGAATTAATCTTTAAACTTACTTTATAACTTTAATTCTGTTAGTTATGTAAATGCTCTGATTAAAATTTTAATTTTGTGTAGGAGAGATATGATCAGTTATCCTCATCTCAGAGAATTTCAGGAGATAGCCGGTGATCTTGAGGATCTGAGTCATCTGTTAGTAATAATTTGGATTTATGGCTTGAGGCGAGTGGAGGATCAAAAGGGGGAAGGATATTAGGTATGGGTTCTCTGAGCAGAATGCATAATGCTCCTCGTAGATCTATTTCTTCTACTCCACCAGCAGTAGCGGCACAGATACATAACTTAACTGAGGAAGTTAGCAATTTGAAGGGCATAATACATGAAAGAGATCAGCAAATTCTAGAAATACAACAACAAAACTCACAAAGGGATCAAGAAATGATAGAAATGTGACGACAACAAGCCTTTCTTATGCGACAGTTTCAGCAATTTAGTTCTGGTCCAAGTCATATTCCTCCGAGTCATGACGATGATGGTGGCGACGATGATGATATTGTATGCATGTTTTTAATTAGTACTTTTAAAAATTTTTAGTTTATTGAGTTTGTTTATTTTGCTTTAAACATGAATGATCGATGAAGTTAATCCTTATGGCAGTTGCAAATGCACATCATTGTAAGTCTTTGCATATTTATTTTCGTGTTAGTATATAGTTTTTTTTTAATGTATGATACTTTTTGTTTGTTTCTTTTCTAATGCAGGTAGAAAAATGTCGGCGATTGCTTACCAGATTCTATTTTCTTTTTTCTTTCCCATGTGTTTAGATCTTTTGTAGACATTGTTATTTGGATATCAGAACTATGTTGATGTTTGAAATGTTGTAGGATATAAGTTTTTATTTGTAATGTTGTATTGTTCTTAACTGATTGTGTTTCTTTGTATTTATTTGGATATGATTGAATATTATTTTGTTGTATTGAATGTGTGTGTGTTTTGTTTGTATTGAATGTATTTATTTGGATATTAAAACTTATTGTGTTTTGTTGTGTGTGCATGAAAATTTGTATATACGATAGAATATCGAAACGGATGAAATCTGTTAAAAAAAATTTTATTTAGCGACAAATTTAGCGACAAAAATACAAATTCGTTGTTAAATTCTGAGAAATCTGCGACGAATTTTGTGACAAATTAAATTTTCGTCGCAAATTAGCGACGAATTTAGCAACGAATACAACCTGCGACAAATTTTGCAACGAATTTTGCGACGAAATTTGCGACAAAAATAAAATTCGTCGTAAATTTTTGCAACGGAAAAAAACTCATCGCAAAATATTGAATTTCGCGACGAATTTAGCGACGAAATTTGCGACGAATTTCTATTAGTCGCAAATTTACCAACGAATTTCTTATTTCGTCGCAAAAATTACCAACAAAAAAATTAATTCGTCGCAAAATTTGGAATTTTGCGACGAATTCATCGATGAAATTTGCGACGAATTTGTATCAGTCGCCAATTTACCAACGAATTTCTTATTTCGTCACAAAAATTACCAACGAAAAAAATAATTCGTCGCAAATTTGCGACGAATTTTTTGTAAAATACCGAAAAAAAATAAAATAAAAATAAGAATATTCCTCGGTAATTGATAAAACATCCTATGGAATTTTTACAAGAATTTTAGAAATTTTTCTGGATTTAAACGGAGGTCTTATAGATATTTCATGGGGATAAAGCAAACAGGCTTTTGTAAAGCCTGTTTAGACTATCTTCAATGGCTTGATTAAATCGATTCCCTTTCGCGACTTCTCATTCCCGTTGGTTTCTTTTTCTCCGCGACTGCTCTTTTCCTTCCGATCGCGTCGTCTTCTTCCCCCTCTCGAGTTCTCCACCCGTGCCGCCGCCCAATCCAGCCGATCCCCATTTCATCTTCGCCGGATCTAGCCCCTCCCACGCGCAGCCGCCTTCTCCCTCGCGCGTCGCCACGCCATCGCCGCTGCCACCGCGAGTGGATCAACTGCCGCCCGCTGCCGCTTGCCTCGTCGGCAAGACGATCCATCGTCGTCGCCCAAGTCGACCAAACCTTGCCACCGTGAAGGATCTGTTGCCCCCCGTCGCCGCGCCTCCACCATCGCCTCTCCCTCGCGCGCCGACCACGACGGACACTGTTGCCCCGTCGCCGCGCCCCGTGCCCTAGTTTTCATCTGCGCTGGATCTCGCCGGTGTTGCTGCCCCTTGCGACCACCGAGAAAACTCGTCGTCGACCTTCTCTCCACCGTCGCCACACCGCTTGTCATTGATGGTCGGTGCTCATCGATCCGATCTCCGCTGACCTGAAGTCGATCGTCGTTTATCTTCGCCCGATCTCTATTCGAGCTTGCTGTCGCCGCCGCACTATCGCCGTCACCTCGCCGTTGCCGCCGCGAGTTGGAACCACAGCCACCCCATCGCCGCCTGCCTCGTCGGCTGGCTGATTTGCCCTTTCGATAATCAACCCGTTGGAAGCCAGAGCCTCCAGCCGCCCCTGTTGTAGGATGTTATGGATTCCTCCGGCCGAGAGATCTCTGAGTGTTCGATTTGGGTGGGCAGCCATTCACAGCCGATTGTGTCTTCGTTCACAGCGGGCGACAGATCCATATGATGCCTTGTCGTGAGTTGTTGTTGTGCGGATCACCTTGAGCTTGATCTATCGATATGGACAGAGAATTGGAGCTGGTGAAAGGGGTTGGTGCACAGCAACCGTGTCAACGAACTGGTATGGGTCGGATTGTAAGGTAAGCTACTAATACAATATGGAATTATAGGGTTTTCCCAATTATGGCTTGTTGACCTGGTTGATCTTGGTAGCTGTGGATTGGAATTTGAAAATTTATCTATGGTGTGTTTGCAGGTGATAAGTGATATGAGATTTAGGAGATGCTACTTCCAGTTCGGCTATTGATTTGGAGTTTATACTGTACTATTGGATCAGGAGGTTTTGTGATTTAGCTGGACTAGGTAAGTGATTTACAGCTAAATAATTGCCGAAGAATTTGTGCATTTTTATAAGTGAACCGGTATATGGTTTAATATGAATGCTTAATTAGTATGATGATATGGAATGAGGTTATGCCATGTGGGATTTGGTTAATTAATCGGGGATTAAGATTGGTTTAGATTCTTATTCCTACAATTTAATTATGCTAGCATGTGGTTATATTGGATTGTAAAATATCGCAGAAAAAAAAAATAATAATAAAAAAATAAATGTTGGGTAATTGGGAGAATACCCTATGGAATTTTTAGGAATTTTCAGAAATTTTCTGGACTTAAATGGAGATTTCCAAGACCCCCTTTTTCTTATAAGTAGTTAAAAGGGTTAACGGGTCTGAATTCGACCCGTTTGTTTCACAAAAATCCGTTATTGAACCCGATCCCTTTCCGTTCGGCCGTTTCCTTAATGCCGACTTTTCCCTTCCCAAGCATTTCTTTTCCTTCGCGATTTCTATCTTTCCCTTCTTCTTCCCGATCGCCTCCTCTCCTTCCCGTTCGTTGCTGCCTTCTCCCCGCGCGCCGGCCACGCCCAGCTCGCCCTCTCCGCTCGACGGTTGTTGCCCTCTCCCGATCGCGACTCCTCTCTGTGGTCACCGCCGCCGACGAGCCAACTTGCCGCGCCTGATCTCGTTGCTGCCGCTCGTTGTCGCGCTTCTTCTTCTCCGCCGAATCGCCTGTCGCCATCCCTTCACTCCCGCCAGCGATCGGTGCTCCATCGCCAGCGATCGAACCTTCTGCCGTTTGTGATCTCTACCGAGCAAACAGTGGTTGGGAAGGAAGTCGGCGCTTTGCTTCGCCGCAATCCGATCGCCGACGGGCGCCTCGATCTCGGGAGTTAGGAGCCAGGGGTTCATGCGCCGGATTTAGGAGTCGTCTTTGCCGAATCGATTTCCTATTTTCCCGATCGTGCCGCTAGGACGACGGCCAACCCCTCCGATCACCGGACCTCCTCTTCCGCTGCTCATCACCGAATATCTCCACCGTGAGCGATAGTTGGTTGTCCTCTGCTCAGCCGCCACATCTGTAAGCCTTGTCAACCACCCCTGTTGTTTCTCGATTTCTTGTCGCCATCCTCTGCGTAGCTCGGATAGTTGCCGCCTCTTTTCCGGCCAGCACAACATTGGTATTGGTTTGTAACGGTACAAACCCATATGATTAATTGGATTGATTGATAGGTTAGTTAATTTGATGGGATTTGCTTGCAGTTAGATTGATTGGATTTAGACCTAATATGAGTAAGATCACGATCGAAGCTTTGGAATCGGGTTGGGTAAGTTTTGGTTTGTATTTCATTGTGGTAGATGGTTATAGTCGTTGGTTATTGTTTACTGATTTATCATTACTGGAAGGAGTTCTATATTTGATAGAAATCCGATTGATGTATTTATGTGGATCGTTGATGCTGGATGTGCAGAGCGGATTGTCTTTTGAATCAAGAAGCTGGATGATAGAGTAAAGGGGGTGGTTCTTCCAGATATGCTATGAGAATTGATGCGATGTAAGGTGAGTTCATATTTAGATGTTTACGGATGCATACAAATATATGAGTCGATTCATCTTATAGTATTAAATTAATTGGTGAATTAGTTAGGGATTAAGATTGGATTTGAATTCTTATTCCTATAGTTTGATTATACTAGCATGTGGTTATATTGGGTTCTACCATTTCAGACATTGGATTCGAGGTAGGGATCTTGGATGCGAAGACCATCAACATGAGCTACATAACAGGTGGGTAATTTCCTACCTGGTCCGGGTAGTTGTTTTTCATTCAGATTTAGCCATTGATATGAGCATGTTAGGTGTTCATATTACCTTGATCATGTTCTTTTTATCGTATGCTTGATCTTCCACCATCGGCTATTAACTCCATTGTTGATATCATGTTTATTTTATCATGATTAGGAGTATATTTATAGGTGATGTAAGTAACTTAGAATTTGTTTAAGTTAAGTGCAAATAGTAAAGTCCGGATGACAACCTGATTGTACTTTGGGTAAAAAGGTCATCCGTAGGTAGATAATGTCTTTAACCTAGGATTAGTTCTAGTACCCTTAGGTTGTATGTTACCACGGAACTTGTATTGTGTAAATGGTCAGAGGAATGATACTTAGGGTATCGCTACGGACCGATGGTCCTAGCTTGTTATAATCAGATAAGTACGACTCTCTACAGGATAGAGAGTGTGTCCATTAGTTGAGTACAACTCTCTACAGGATAGAGAGTGTGTCGCTTAGATTGGTATGACTCTCTACAGGATAGAGAGTATTATGATCGATTGAGTATGACTCTCTACAGGATAGAGAGTGCGTAGATCTGTTAGTATAATTCTCCAGTAGAAACAGAGAGTCTATAGTGGATGTCGGTATGTGAGACATTGCATTCATGCATTTACATACACGCCGGCGACGAGGTCTCCTTGTGGTTGAGAGTGTCGCTTCATCCCGCCTCCACTGGTTACTCATAGGAGGAGTCACCCGTGTGAGGCAGAGCATCGAGGTGCCGCACTCTATCACTATAGACGGTGGTAGTTGGATTTGCGTCGGTAGTCCTGCGTGTGTGGTACTCGACCACTCATGGGTAGTATTTGTCGGAGTGACCAGAGGACCCCCATCGTGTAGCTTGCTCTTTACGCTTATATGCTACTCGATCATACGCCCACTACCACTCGAGAGTAGTGGTTGGTGTTGAGTTGGGACGATTGTCATGCTCGAGCCACCGAGGCCACACCGGGTCGTGGTAGCTTTAGGGTGAGCCGACATGACCATGCATCTTTGCATTGCCGTATCGATGGCGTTTTGCATATTACCATATATATATATACATATATGCATGTATATATATATATATGGATTGAGATTAATATATATATATGGATGATCTATATATATATATATATATCCGATTATTGTGATGTTGCATTTGTTTGTACTATGCTTGTTGCATTTGGGTGGACATCATATATTCATGCATGTTTCTTACATATGTTATACAGTTGTGTCGGATACTGGTATGTGTTGGATAGACCACTAGATACCTTGACCTGTAGCTAGAGTTTATTTTTGAGTTGATCTACTCTTCCTGTTGTATATATATATATGTTGGATATATGTTCAGGTTGGATCAGAGTAGCGTGGCAGACTTCAGGTATGTCTGCATGTTTTATGTTGTTCATTCAGTTAGACGGTATAGGCTTGTATTTATATACTATGCTGATATACCTGTTGTATTTCTAGATTATGTTGTCGAAATACATGTGATATGACATATATACATGTTTTCTATTACCTGCTGAGTTTTACTCACCACCCCTCGCGGACCCTGGTTTTCACGCCTGTAATGTAGCTGACTTCGTGATGGACTTGGAGCACCGCTGGCTGGCATCGTCTCATCTCAACTCCGAGAGTCCGAGTTTTTGAGTCTTCCGTATGTTTTGGTTATGTATTCTGAGTTATGTGATGTACGCACATGTTGGTGCGGGTTTTGACGAGGTTTCTTTATGTTCTGGTGTTAGTCATACCGGTATGCACTTTGTGGATTGTATTGTGGTCCCGTTGTTTCCGCTGTGTTTTTCGTTATGTTGTTATGTTCTTATATGTATATGTTGTTATTGTTGTGGCCTACGGGCCTTGTATTAACCCGAAATGTTGCCACGTACAGGGGAGGTGCTGTCCGTTTGATTTTCGGTTCGGCATGCTCTCGGGGCGTGACTCCAGGGGTGGGAAGTCCAGGTGAGTAACGACGGGCCAACAGGGGCGACGGTCGTCGACCAATAGGGGTCGTCGAATTCCGCAAATAGAGGCCCGGTCGTTACATGGATTCTACCGTTTCAGATATTGGATTCGAGGTAGAGATCTTGGAGGCGGAGACCGTCAACATGAGCTTCCTAGCAGGTGGGTAATTTCCTACCTGGTCCGGGTAGTTGTTTTTCATTCAGATTTAGTCATTGATATGAGCATGTTAGGTGTTCATATTACCTTGATCATGTTCTTTTTATCGTATGCTTGATCTTCTACCATCGGCTATTAACTCCATTGTTGATATCATGTTTATTTTATCATGATTAGGAGTATATATATAGGTGATGTAAGTAACTTAGAATTTGTTTAAGTTAAGTGCAAGTAGTAAAGTCCGGATGACAACCTGATTGTACATTGGGCAAAAAGGTCATCCGTAGGTAAATAATGTCTTTAACCTAGGGTTAGTTCTAGTACCCTTAGGTTGTATGTTACCACCGAACATGTGTTGTGTAAATGGTCAGAGGAATGATACTTAGGGTATCGCTACGGACCGGTGGTCCTAGCTTATTATAATCAGATGAGTACGACTCTCTACAGGATAGAGAGTGTGTCCCTCAGTCGAGTCCGACTCTCTTCAGGATGGAGAGTGCGTCGATTAGATTGGTATGACTCTCTACAGGATAGAGAGTGCGTTGATCTGGCTAGTATGATTCTCTGTAGAATAGAGAGTCTATGGTGGATGTCTGTATGTGAGACATTGCATTCATGCATTTACATGCACGCTGGCGACGAGGTCTCCCTTGTGGTTGAGAGGGTCGCCAGTCATCCTGCCTCCACGGTTACTCATAGGAGGAGTAACCGGTGTGAGGGCAGAGCATTGAGGTGCCGCACTCTACCACTATAGACGGTGGTAGTTGGATTTGCGTGTCGTAGTCCTGTGTGTGTGGTACTCGACCACTCATGGGTAGTGACTGTCGGAGTGACCAACAGCAGGGACCCCCATCGTGTAGCTTGCTCTTTACGCTTATATGCTACTCGATCATACTGCCCACTCGGCCACTCGAGAGTAGTGGTTGGTGTTGAGTTGGGACAGTTGTCATGCTCGAGCCACCGAGGCCACACTGGGGTCGTGGTAGCTTTAGGGTGAGCCGACATGACCATGCATGCTGCATAGCCATATCTGATGGCGCTTTGCATATTACCATATATATATACATATATGCATGTATATATATATATATGGATGATTGAGATTTATATATATATAGATACAGTCTATATATATATGATTATTGTGATGTTGCATTTGTTTGTACTATGCTTGCTGCATTTGGGTGGACATCATATTCATGCATGTTTCTTGCATATGTTATACAGTTGTGTCAGATATTGGTATGTGTTGGATAGACCATAGATACCTTGACCTGTAGCTAGGATATATTTTAAGTTGATATACTCTTCCTGTTATATATATATATATTGGATATATGTTCAGGTTGGATCAGAGTAGCGTAGCAGACTTCAGTTATGTCTGCATCTTATGTTGTTCATTCAGTTGACGGTATATGCTTGTATTTATATACTATGCTGATATACCTGTTGTACATCTAGAGTATGTCGTTGAAATACATGTGATATTACATATATATATACATGTTTTCTATTACCTGCTGAGTTTTACTCACCACCCTCGGACCACTGGGTTTTTGCCATGTGCAATGTAGAAGACTTGTGATGGCATTGAGCACCGCCTTGGTGACATCGTCTCATCTCACCTCCGAGGCTCCCGTGTCTATTTTCGGATTTTCCGTATGTCTTGTTTTGCATTCGGAGTTTTCGTGATGTTATGTATTATGTGATGTACGCACATGTTGGTGCGGGTTTTGTCGAGATTTTTTTTCTTTATGTTATGGTGTTAGTCATACCGGTATGCATGTGTAGGATGTATTGTTGTTGTTGTATCGTTTCCGCTGTGTGTAGTTGTTTTGATTTATATATACTGTTGTGGTTTGGTATATTTTTATATATTGTTGTCATTGTGGGCCTACGGGCCTTGTATTAACCCGAAATGTTGCCACGTACAGGGGAGGTGCTGTCCGTTTGATTTTCGGTTCGGCATGCTCTCGGGGCGTGACATTTTTAATTCGTCGCAACTTTTTGCGACGAAAATTGCGACGAATTTTTGAAATCTTGGTAACTTCTGCAACAAAATTAGCGACGAAATTTTTAATTCGTCGCTAATTTTGTCGCTATTATTTGCGACGCTCTATTCGCAACAAAAATATTTTTGTCGCAAAATTCGTCGCTAATTTATTTTGCGACGAATTTTTTTTTAAAATTCGTCGCTAAATTCGTCGCTAATGACTGTTTTTTTTGTAGTGATGGTTTCGTTTCTCTCCCACTTTGGCATACATCAAAACTTCATATAAGTGTTTGAATTTAACTTTAAACATGAAAGATAACTCATATATGTCAAATTTCAATATCATGTAAAACTTAAAGCACAAAGTTTTCAAAGTTTGAATTTATCTAAGTATCTGAAAATAGATTGACAAACCATCAAATGTGTTCAAACTTTAGTATTCAAAGGAGAGTAAAGATTTTTAACCCTTTAAAAATAATTGAAACCTTACTATCTTCACCCTAAACAACTTAAGTATTTTGAAACTCAATTTCAAAACTGAGAATCAAAAATCTGAAATTTGATTAATTATCCTGAAACATGAAACCTTAATATCTTCACCCCCTTAAAAGTATAACCTTTTAAGCTTAAAAACTTTCAAAACCGTACGTATCACATGTAATTTAAGTAAGATTATTGAATTTAATCTTCATTAGGTGGGCTTACATGTCAATTAATAATGCATATCTTTATTAAGAATTAAACCTCATAAAGTAATCTAATACATTGTTAATTAGGGTTTTAAGTTATTAGATGTGAATTACATATGTAGAATTCATTAACCCATTTTGTTAATATTGATGGGTTGTGAATGAACGGGACTAATAATAAAATGATCCTTGCAAAGCTAGGCTTCTATAAGAAAAGGCATAGGGCTAAAGACATTTGGACTATGTGAGTTCTTAGGGGGCATTTAGTAGAGAGAAAATTTTCCATTTTTTGTTTTCATTTTCTGAGAAAATGAGAAAACGCGTTTGGTATTTTCCATCTTCGTTTTCTAGAAAATAAAGGAGCATTTTCTAGAAAACTAAGGTAGCGTTTGGTTGGTAGAAAATTTTCTATTTTCTATTTTCATTTTCTGAGAAAATGAGAAAATAATGTTTGGTTGATATTTTCCATTTCCATTTTCTGAGAGAGAATTTTTTGGAAAACTGGAAAACAAAAAAAAACTATTTTTTATTTTCCAGAAAACAGAAAATGAAAAGACTGTCAAACAACCCCTAAAAAACTCTATAAAATCGTTTTCTATTTCCATTTTCATTTTCCAAAAAATAAAAAAGTATTTTCTGAAAAATTAGAAAATACTAAAAAATCATTTTCTATTTTCTGGAAAAAGAAAATGAAAAATGAAAAATTCTCCCGCAAACCAAACGCTACCTAAGCTTCTTCTCTTTTTCTCTCTCTCTAGTGGACAAGAAATACAATTGTCGCCTAAACTCCTACAAAAACTACTCCAATGCACTTGCAAAAATCTCTTCCATGACGAGATTGAATCAATGGAAATGGCTTTGAACTTAGGTCAACATTAAATTATTATTGTTTCGATATCAACGGGCATACTATCATGATTTAGATGATATCTAGATTCTATCATTTGATTCTGATGGTATTCACTTTTTCAATCTGTCAAGATCTCCCTCTTCCTTCTTGTAGATCTCGTCCGATCCGGGAACTCCCAGCTAGATCTCCTCCGATCGCCTTGAATCTGTCACTTCACAAGAGAGTATTAGCGATGGGTCAGCTTCCCGGCACGGCCCCTCCGATGTTCAAGTCAGAAATGATATGATGAAAAGAATAGAAATGTAAGATGTAGAAGAGACATAAGTGGGAAGAAGATCTATGAGGTACTGAATAGCGAAGAAACAATCATCCCCTCTTCCTTCTTCCTCTGCCCCTTTTATAGATGATTTATCCCGCCTTCTCCTTGAAGTGAATTTACTTTAATACCCTTGCCGAGCTATCAGATGTAACCACTTTTCTCGCTCCTTTTCAAAATATCTCCTTATGTGCTTCCTAGCTCCCTACCAAGCATTAATTAAATAAAATAAATACCAAAATACCTTATATTAATCATATTTTTCATTCCAAACTTTTCCTACTACTTCCCGTGCTCATATCTCCTCTTTTCATTGTACTTAGAAAGAATCTCATACGTGGCTCGGGAAATAAACATACTGCTCGGGACACACATACATGCCTCGGAAAATATACTAACTGCTCGAGAGTTATACACACTTCTCTACCAATGCAATACTAACTGCTAGAGTGCAGTAACACTGTCCTTTGTCACCCTGCTGAGCCCGAAAAATGCATATACTACTCGAGAAACACATAGATTATTCTATCAATGCGATACTTAACTCTAAGCGTTACTGCACTCTGTCACCCTACTGAGCCCGAGAAATGCATATACTGCTCAAGATCTATATAAATTGTTCGGTCAATGCAATACTTAACTCTGAGTATCATTGCCTTCTATCACCCTACTGAGACCGAAAAATACATATACTGCTCAGGAAACACATAAACTACTCGAGAAATATAAACTGTTCTATTAACACCATACTTAGCTATGAACAACCCTACACTACTTACCCCTAATACTGGACTCAGAAATTATACATATTACTCAGGAAACACATAGACTGCTCAGGAAAAACATAAATTGTTCTGTCAACACCATGCTTAGCTCTAAACAATACTATACTACTCACATATACTGAGCTCCAGAATTATATATACTGCTCAAGAAACACATAGACTGTTCAGGAAAAGCTTAAACTACTCTGTCAACATTATACTTAACTCTGATTCATACTGCACTACTCCCATCTACTGGGCTCGAGAATTATATATATTATTCGGAAAAAGCATAAACTACTCTACCGGCCACAAATTACTCTGCAAATACAGTTACTATACACACTCCTATCTGGCTCGGACATCAGATACACTACTCGATTGAAAACTATATAAACAACTCAAAAAATCTTCTAACTGATCAGAAAACTCCGACCCCATCAGATTCCATTTGATGCATCTTACAATTTGCATCTTTCAAAACATTCTATACATGGACTCCTCGGCCTTTTCCAAAATACAATATATCATATGTTCACGATTTCATAAACTCTTATAAATAAATTATATAAATATACTTATTGATATACATTAACAACATTAAAGAATTACTTTTCTTTCTGTCTCTGCAGAAGTCAGGCGATAGAAAAGAGAGTATGGTGTTCTAATTGATGAATAGGACGTGCTAATAATTTCATAACCCTAAAATTTCAAACACAGCAACAATATAATAACAAAGAAAGACGAAGAAAAAAGAAGAATACAAAATACAACTAATCTCAATGGAAATTAAACAAGTTGGACATGGCCAGCAGATAGATACATAGAGACAGCCACTACTTAAATCTGATTTCAGTATAAACCCTCTCAAACCTGCTTTAATTCCAAAATAAATTTTGAAAAAAAAAATTAACTGATGGAAGAAGAGAAATACGTAGTCAATCTATGAAACGGAAGGTACGTGCATGGCCGGCCATGCAGCACGTTACGTGATCAAAAGACTCTGGCGACGAGGTTCATGAGGGCCTGGTTGGCGTGGCAGAAGGCGGCGAACTGGTCGAAATCGATGTAGCCGTCGCCGTCGGTGTCGACCTCGACGATCATTCGCTGGATCTCGTCGCAGGAGATGTGGCCCGCGACGCGAAGCGCCTCTCCCAGCTCCGCCGACGACACCTTCCCGTGGCCGCCGCCCTCCTCGCCGCTCACCATTCGCCGAAACACGCGCTCCATCTCCGCCGTCACCTTCATCGACTCGCCGCCCATCTGCCCCCTCCCTCCTCGCTTCCGGCCTCTGTGTCTCGGTCGATCTTCCTCCTCCTCCTTGGTCAATTCGCTAATCGCGGGGTCTGCAGGAGGAGAGATGGCGCGCCGGATGCGATTTATAGAGTGGCGCTGGTCGTTTTAGGTCACGGAAAATTTGTCGCACCCGGCGAAGGATGCGGCGTCCGTTATAGAACTTTTCTTTCTGTTCCTTTCTATAAAAACTAATTTTGCTTCTTTTTTTTTCAAAATAAGGAAATTTTATTTTATATCTCATCTATTAATTATTTTTTTTTTAAATGCCTTTATAATTTAAATAGTCTCTTATAATTAGTTTTATAGCTTTGTCCCTTGCACTTTTATGATTGTGGAGAAAGATATCTACATGAATAATAGGTGTAAATTGTAAATGTTTATAATTTTGTAAGGGTGAAACCATAATAATAAATTATAGAGACACATTGATGCAAAAAGGTGTGTTAACTCATACCCCAAAGGCTCTCTTACAACGATGAGAGAGAGGTAAATTACGGATAATTTGTTGGTTGCAGTGTGATTGGCTAGTGCAAAGGGTGAGGCATCTCAGTTGATATTTTCATTCAACATCGAGAATCGATCCTTGTTCACTGGTATAAATCTATATCACATTAATCAATACGTCATCCCCGTTAAGACAAATTATAGAGACACACAAGTTAAATGTAGATGGTATTAATAAAGTTGTTGATTTCAAAAATTAATTACTTGTCTACTAATAAAAAGGAATACTAACATTATAAATTAAAATATACACAGGTCGAACTTGGTCTTTAGGCAGAGCACTAGGCTCTAGCCTTTTGTACGTGGCTAGATCATGTTTGGCACAATATAATCACATCACGTTCGATGAGTCTAACCGTTTGACACAAAATTATAGATCAAGTTATAATTCATTTATAACTCAAAATTATCGATATGGTAGGATATGATTAGAAATGTGTTATATATAATAAATTTTGATCAATGGATTTGGTGTGATCAATATAATAATTATAATTAAGTTTGGTTTTAGGATTTTAGTAAAAAAAAATATTTTATTATATTATTTTAAATTATATTTCAAAATGTAAATATATATACAATTCAAATTTTTAGATCCTAATGATATATAGAGACCAAAATTTATCTCCAAAAGTTAACAATTATCACTACGCTACTCACTATATTAGTTAATGAAATATGATAATAGGATTTATATGTTAGTGCAATTGATCTCTGATTAAAATTGATCAAATTCGAATTAGATTTTGATGTTTGAACAATATGTAGTGATCAAAGCAGTCAAGCTTAGCTTGGTGTAAAAGATGAGATTGTTAGAATTGATGCAACTTACATTGATGCTTGAATGAAAAGTCAAATGGGTCACAATTGACATTAATCGAAAATGACATGTGACAAAATCTAAATGGATCACATAGGATCAAACACTTAACATAAAACGAGAAGAAAAATCTAAGTAGATCATGAAAGATCGGACACTTGACAACTGATGGAAATTCTAACAGATTATGAAAGATTGAATGTTAAACATGTGGATGAAAATCTTAATAGGTTACGGAAAATTGAATGTTAAGCACATGAATGAAAATCCTAATATGTCAGGAATGATCGAATGCTAGGCATGAAACAAAAAGTCCAAATAGCTTAACGATGACCAAATATTTGACAATGATAAAGTCTCTACAGGCCAAAGTTGATCTGATATTTGGCATGAGAAGTGAAATCACAATAGATCAAGAGGATTAGGTGTTTGGCAAGAGTGAAATATTAGCAAGTCAAGGTTGATCGAATATTAGATGAGTGATATTTTGTAAGTTAAGATTAACTAAATGTTATTTGAGTAAATTCCTAATAGGTTTAGAGTCACCGGATGTTACGTAGGAGAAGTCATGATTAGTTGAGGTTAATCGAATATTAGCCAAAGTGAGAATTCAAACTTTATACGATTAGAAGAGGTATCGATCGATTGATATGGAATATCAATCCATTGGTGAGCCTAAATCCCAAGATTAGGGTTTAAGAGGTTTGCGATGTAATCAATTGACTGATGAGTAATAGCAATCGACTGATCCATTAGTCAAATTGTGAACTCGATTGATGTTACTATTTAAACGAATAGAATATACTAACAGAGAGGATTCGTCAATTGAAAGTATTATAGTAGCATACAAAAAGTTTATCGGTTAATCATGGAGCTCAACTGTTTATGCATCAATCGACTGATAATAACTAGTCGACTAATGTTAGTCAAAAATCAACTAAAAGAGACATTCTACAGATGCAATATTCGAATCTATGATAGAACAATTAAATGATGAGTTCTATTAGTCAATTGTTAGGGAGAAATTATTTCTGGCCTGTAACTTATAAAAGAAAATTCCAAAGATATTTAAAGGAGTCGAATCTTAGAAATTTTGGAAGAGAATGCTATCACATTTTTCGAACCTTAAAAGACAATCCAAATGGAATTAAAAGTGCTCAAAACAAAATTCATTATATAAATTATTATGTGCATTATATTTTATATTTCTTTCTTTCTATTTTGCTTATTTGTCTGTAAAAAATATAATTGTAAGAAATTTCTCTACTCCTGTAATGTATCCAAGAAGAAGAAAAACTAATTGTGTTATCGTTAGGATGATAAATCATAGAGTAGAAACTAAAAGTTTGGAACTACATAAAAAAAATCGATTTATGTTTGCACAGTTTGCTTGTGTTTATTTAGCGTTTCTATTTTTCTATTGCATATTAATCTTTTATAAATGAGCACATGTGAAACAGCAATAAATTACAAATTGTTATTCATCGACGCAATGATATACCATCATTACGAGAAATAATAACCTTAACTAATCAAGAGCTATCAAAATAAAATATCGACAAATGATCACTGAACTGATTTGGCATTTTAATCATTGAGTTTGAATATTGCACTTTATCATACACAGTTGTTCCATGAATAACTTTAAAACATAAAGTATTTTAATTCTAACGACTAGACCAAGAGTAATCGACAACCAAGCCCTGACGTTCTGCAGGTCCCTCGCTTCATTTCATGAGATGAAAATGCAAATAATAATAATAATGATGATGATAATAACAATAATAATGAATGAATGAACACATAAATAAAGTGAAAAAAGGAAAGAAATTTGACTACAAGCGTGTTATAATTTCCTGTATTGTGAAAAATGAAAGAGAACAAGGGCAATGCGATGATATGTATGAGAAAGATGTTTAACGTGTGGACCGTCTCTTAATTACAAAACAGCAAAATTTGAAAGCAATCACAAAAATAGTTGTAATTACAACCGAGCGGGAGCAGTTTGGAGGAGAAAAATCTATGCAAATAGAGTATGTATGATAGTGTCTACGACGTAAGATTCGACATCTTGGCTGCGAGACGAAGAAGTGCTCGCCTATGATAAACAGTGCGGAGTTTTTTGTACTTTTGGATGAACATCGGAAGATCGATCTCCTTCTCGAGAAGTTGTCGGTGAAGCGCCTCTGACTCCTCATCTACTTCATTCATTCCGTCTACAAGAGAAATGGAGGACAGTTATTGTTTTGCATAGGATAAACTGAAAGCAAATGGAAAACAAGAAAACTAGTAGATTGATAGATGATGGCATATGATCCATCAAATTGTGCTCCAGTGTACATTTGTTTGATGCCTAATAACTTCCATGAGTCGATGCTGTTTTTGAAGTGGCGTGACTAAGTAAATAACAAGACGAGTTGATGTTATATCAAAATTGCGGATAAACCTTCCAATATCAGAGAGGCATCACATCTTCTAAATTTAGAGGGATGTGGAGTTGGACATGACTTTACTAAAAATGTTCATCAAAAGTAATTACAATCTGGAAATAAACTGTGACTGAAATATAGCTTGAAAGGTATATATGTGGTACATCAATCTTGAAATGCCACAGCACAAATGGTGAAGTTGGTAACAATATACCAATTATCCTTTTCAACAAAAAGGAGAAAAGATGATTGATTATCTTCTATTTGTACTCCATGATGGACTGAATGCAAACATTGTCTCAAAAGTACAATTAATACAATCTCTTGTATCACATGCTATATCGACTAAGTTCAAATTTAATATCATACAGTCAGGTCGACATTGCACTGAGGCCTTTCACCAAAAAAAATACCAGGTGTATACCCCCTAAGGTACTTAGCTGACCTCAGAAGTTTATGAGTGAATTTCATTCCATCGTCGATTAAGAGTTCCTTGGTGAAGCTAAGTAAACGAACCTAGACCTTGCAAATCTTAGGCACTATTTCAAACCATGAGAGTTAAGTTGTTACCGTGAAGCTTTTCCAAGAGTCCTGAGGGTGAACATCGTCTGAGAGTTTCTTCTTTTATCCTCTCTAGTTCAGCTAATTTCTCTTGAGCAGCTGCCAACTCAGATGTCCGGATAACAGTGCACTGCATGCCAATAAAATTTAGACGGGAAAGAAGGAAAAAAGGAAAACTAAGAACAGCACACAAATAAAATTTATACAAGCAGGGAAAAAGGAACCTAAAAGATTATGCAACAAAATTTGTAACAAAAAACATACTTAAACGAAGATCTAATTATAATTATATTAGGGATCATATATATATATATAACAAAATAATAATTGACCTATGGTGTCATGGTACAGAACCAATACAAAATTGCCACATTTCTTTCTCTCATCGAATCATCTTCCCTGTTGTCGTGCCAGCAACATCTCCTGCAATCAGTGTATTTTATCTCCACCACACTCGCACTCTTGGTCGCTCAAAGTGCATGGAGAGGAAGCAATCTACTACCTTCTACTTCATGGTGGATGATCACATCCACTCGCCATTGGTTCATGGATCATGAACCTTCTGCACTGCATTTTCTATTTTGCACATTCAATCCCTTCAGAACTGACCCATCCCTTCAACAAAGATTTCATCTGCGTGTTTTCTGTTCTGTGCAACTCTTTCCAATTATGAGGATTTCATTTTGGCACAGTTTCTCCTATTATTACCCCAAATGATTGAAGGGGAGATCACTGAAACCCCAAGTGGCGTGAGCCACAGTTTCGATATGTTGTCAACTAAGTTTAAATTAGGTTTTGTTGTATTTGTCTAAATGTATAGGGACTTAGAAGAACACACAAGTACCCAATAGCTCAAGGTCCGTTGAAGTACGGAGAAGGATGGTATGGGACATCCGAAAGACTGAAAAGACGAGAAATATCGGAGGCAATGAGACCTTGGCAAAAGACGCAAGCAAGCAAGAAGGATGGCACAGGAAAAGAATTGACTGGATCGGTGCATCCGACGTACGAAAAGTTTGGCAGAAGAATACTTCGGCGGAGCGAAAAGGATGCACAAGGAATGAATCGGAAAGGCTCATGCATCCGAGGGGTGAGAAGCCGGGAAGAAGTATGTGCAAAGTAAACTGATGAGCTGAGTTGAGTGATATGCACTTAGACGAGAGTAGGAACTCAACTTAGGCGGATTCTGGGATATTGAAACTCCGAGCGACTGTATGTGATCCGAGTGCCCAATGCATAGTAACTTTATTTGTTGAACAGGCCTGTGATCCAAGCGATTCGAGTGGTCCGGACGATCAAAAGTACACGTGGAGGAAAAATCAAAGCAAGGCGATCGAGATTCGGATTGACTAGATATCCGAGCACCCGAAGCTGGTCCAAGTGGTTGGATGGGTGCCACATCAGCCAGGTTGAATAAGAGGCGACCAATTCGTGGATGAAGCTAAGATGTGTCCGAGCAACTGAAGCTAGTCTGGGAAATCAAAAGTGTGTCACGTTAGCAAGATTGAATTTGGAGCAACCTATTCATGGATAAAGTCGGAAGTTGAGTCACCAAGGGTCAAGGTGATCAAAAGGCTTCTAGGCTACCGTAAAAGTATCATGCCAACACAATGGCTAGATCAAAGTAGCGGCTATAAAAGGAAGGCTAAGGCTCGAGGAATAGTAACACATACACTACACTTGAAATACATAATGTTTACATTGTTTCTAAGCCTCTTTCTTTTATCTCTGTACTCAAACCATTGTATAAGCGATTTCTCCACTTCTGGCATTTTATCAAAGAGAAAGTTAATGAATAAGCAAATCCGTGCATAAGCCTTGGACGTAGCAATCCTAGAGGATTGTAAACCAAGTAAATACTTTGTCTGTGTATCCTTGCTAAGCAATTAGCAAGAGAAATAGAATTTATATTTTGCAGGTACACTATTCACCCCTCCCCTCTAATGATTTTAAGTGTTTCCGCTGCACCAACATCTCCGTCTTCCATAATTTCTTCTACAGTTTGTTTATCTTCTCTGGATGACACAGCAGCCTTTGGTTTTTGCTGCAGGTTCATCAATTTCTCCTGTTCCTGAAGACAATATCAGCATAGTTCTTCAAGCAGCCCTAACGTTCATGTTTTCGAGTGTCATTTGCTGAAATCCCAGCTATCTTAAATCCCAGAGATATCACACTCTTGGGCTAACTCACAATCAATCCAGTCAATAACCTGTCAAAGTTTTGCAAGCTCCATAAGTATCACTAAAACGAAGTTAAATGGAAACTATTTATGCATCTTGGGCTTGCTGCTTTCCAGGTATGATTTATAAGTGAAGGCCAATTGGATCACCTAACAACGAGAGTTGCATGTATTCTTGAACCATATGGAGCCATGAGGATTGATGGATAACTGCTTACTTTTCTATAGCAAACAATTGATCCTAGTTTAATGAGCATCATTGCTTGTTTCTTGTTTTGTCATCCGACTTGAACATAAGCATAGTACCTTTACACCCATTATATCTCGTTCTTTCAAGGTGATTGGGAATCTAATTCAACTTTGTCAATCTAATAAAAGAATGACTACGCATATTGGTGGATTCATGGCATTTTTTTCTATGGATTTGAGAAATTTATTTACTTTGTGCTAGTTAGAAGCTTGAGTTATGCAGGATTGCACTGATAAGCTCTTTGTTATTACATTTATCGTTCCTTTACACTGCATTATGAACTTGAACCAGCGAACACTCAGAATCTCAGGCAAACTTCAATTTCCTCATTGTCGAATACTTGTACCTATTTTTCTCAGATCAATTAAGTGGATCTTTTCTAGCTATTTTTGCATGCAAAACAGAAATCGCCAGTGTTCTCATTTGAACTTTCCCTTTGTTCCCTATAAAGATATTGAAAAAAAAGTACTTAACATCGTCTCGTCTTTTTTGTTAATTCTGTTATGTTTCTCTGTCACCTAGTGATTATGGTTTGTCCTTTGTTAGATTCACACATCATCTCGAGGACTATTAAGAGGTGCTTTCTGATCCCAAATGGAGGTAGACTAGATGACAACCATAAGGAATGAGCTAGTCCTGTAGCTAATAACTTGCTCCAGTTTGATTCTTCCTCTAGTCGTGAAGTTCAATGGCCACTTATCAGGTGAATATAAAAAAAAAATTCTTTTTTTTTCATGGTAATCTTAACAGAGAATCTCCTAGATTCATGGCTAAGCTAGCTACTCATGTGTGCAAATTAAAGAAGTCCCTTTATGCACTAAACCAACCTCCTAGACCAAGATTGGTAAATCCAGCTCTGCTCATCCTCAATTTATGGTAGTGTGTCAGATCACTCAGTTTCATCTTATCTCTCAATCATGTAAGCTTATCCTTCTTATTGTTTATGCAAATAATATCATTGTTACTGATAATAATTCTATAGTAATCAGCACTTCCAAGCCAAGAATTTAGGTAAAAGCTTAAATTCTTCCTTGACATAGAGATAGCTAATTTGACAAAAATATGTGCTTGAGATATCCTCGAAAAGATTATACTAGGAGCAGAGCCAATTGACTAATAATAGGTCATGGAAAAAATAAGTTGGGTAAAAACCAAAAGGGCGCACCTTATTGTCATTTTCGTCAAAACAGTACTCCTTTTTCAAAAAATATCAAAATAACGTCCCAACATATTTTTAATCCTGAGAATACCCTTATTCTATGGTTGCTATAGAAGCTACGGTTGTAGCTAGTACAACGTCTAGCAACTTCAGCAATAGTTATTACAATGTGTTAAAATAAATCAATACAACACTTAACGGGATCAAAATTGCTCCAATTTGATCAAAAATATTTTACCACTATTGTAGCAGCTATGGACATAGCTACTACAGCGTGGAGTAAGTTGAAGCAGCTATGATCCTAGCAAAATTGCTCCAACTTAATCAAAATTACAATAGATAAAGCACTATTATATTAAAATATTCTTTACAACCAAGTCTTATCCCACTAGGTGGGGTCGGCTATATGGATTCTTCTACGTCATTAGACTCTATCCCCTACTATATTATCATCTATACAACAATAAAATCTTATCCCACTATGTGGGGTCGGCTATATGGATCTTTCTATGTCATTGAACTCTATCCCCTACTATATCATCATCTATATTTAAATAAAATTTATCTTGTTTTATTGTTGTTAACCAAGTCTTTTTTTATCTTCTTCTTCCTCGTTTGATGTGTATATTTGTCATCGCTTCACATCGTCTAACTGGAGCATTTATTGGTCGTCTAAGTACATATTCATATCACCTTAAACGTGTCTCTCGGAGCTTTCCTTCAATAGATGCAACACCGACTTTTTCTCTATACTATAAATTTTATCTTATTTTATTGTTGCTAACCAAGTCTTTTTTGGTCTTTCTCTCCCTCGTTTGATATGTATATTTGTCATTGTTTTACATTGTCTAACTAGAGCATTCGTTGTCCGTCTAAGTACATGTTCGTACCACCTTAACGTGTCTCTCGGAGCTTTCCTTCAATAGATGCAACTCTAACTTTCTCTCTAATGCTCTCATTCTTATTCTCTTCATTCTCGTATGTCCGCACATCCACCTTAACATCCTCATCTCTGCAACTCTCATCTTTTGCTCATGTGTTCGAATCGTAGCCCAACATTCAGTGTTATATAACATAGTAGGTCTAACCGCCGTTTTGTAGAACTTCCCTTTAAGTTTTAGAGGTACTTTACGATCACATAAAACACCCGACGCTTTCTTCCATTTCAACCATTCTGCTTGTATTCTATATAAGGCATCTCTCTCAATCCCTCCATCACCTTGCAAAAATGATCCTAAACATTTAAAGCTCTCAATTCCAGACAACTCATCATTTCCTATTTTAACAGTTGTCTCATTACGTCTAATATTGCTAAACTTAAATTTCATATATTCTGTCTTTACTCTACTGAGTCTAAAACCTTTCACTTCTAGTGTTTCCCGCCAAGATTCTAATTTAGCATTTACTCCTTCACGTATCTCATCTACCAAAACAATAGCATCTGCAAACAACATGCACCACGGTACTGTGTCTTAAATGTGTCCAGTGAGTTCATCCATGATTAGTGTAAAAAGATAGGGACTTAGAGTTGACCGTTGATGTAACCCTATCTTTATTTGAAATGCTTGAGTTAATCCGCCTGAAGTCTTCACTCTGGTCATTACATCCTCATACATATCCTTAATTAGTTCAATATATGTTACGTCAACATCTCTCTTTTCTAGAATTCTCCATATAATTTCTCTTGGGACTCTTCGTAAGCTTTTTCTAAGTCAATGAATACCATGTGTAAATCCTGCTTTTACTCCCGATACTTTTCAATTAGTTACCTGAGAAGATGTATAGCTTTTATTGTCGACCTTCCTAGCATAAACCCAAATTGATTTTCAAGAACCGTGGTCTCCTTCTTTAATCTTTTTTCTATTATGCTTTCTCAAAGTTTCATGGTATGACTCATTAGTTTAATACTCTTATAGTTTGCACAAGTTTATATGTCTCCCTTATTCTTATAAAGGAAATTAAAGTACTTACCCTCCATTGATCAGGAATCCTTTTTGTTTTCAATATTATGTTAAATAATTTTGTAAGTCATTCAATACCTTATTTCCCTAGACACTTCTATACCTCTATCGGAATATCATCTGGTCCAACGGTTTTTTCATTTTGCATTCCATTTAAAGCTTGTTCTACTTCTGAAATTTGAATTCTAGAATAAAAATTTAAATTTTTATACTCATTTGACCTACTTAAATTACCTAAATTAAGTTAGTCACCTAAACCTTCATTAAAAAGTTGATAAAAATATCTCTTCCTCCGCTCTTTTATTTCTTCATCATTTACTAGTACCCTATTGCATTTATCTTTAATATATCTTATTTGATTAAGATCTTTTGACTTCCTTTCTCTCACTTCTATTCTATAAATGTCTCTTTCACCTTCTTTTGTATCTAATTTTTGATATAACCGCTCAAAAGTTTCATTCTTAGCTTCATTCACTGCTTTCTTAGCCTAATTCTTGGCTATTATATATTTTTTTCAAATTTTCCTCGTTCTTACAAATATATAATTCCTTATATGTTGTTCGTTTTTCCTTCATTTTCTCTTATACTTTCTCATTCCACCACCAAGATTCCTTACTTGGTGATGCATGCCCCTTTGACTCACCGAGTACACTCTTGACTACTATTTTCAACTTTGATATCATCTTATCCCATGTCGTATTAGGGTCACCGTATATTTCATCTATTACTTGTACTCCTACCTTCTCCTTAAATATGGTTTATTTTCCATCCCTTAACTTCCACCACTTAATTTTAGGAATCGTGTATATTTTTCTTCTATTAATACTATGTTTGAGGCATATATCCAATACTACTAACTTATGTTGGGTAGTTAAACTTTCTCCAGATATGACCTTACAATCTTTACAAATTTTTTCCTCTCCCTTTCTAACCATAAGAAAGTCAATTTGCGATTTATTATTTCCACTTTTGAACGTAATCAAGTGTTATGCTCTTTTCTTAAAAAACGTATTAGCTAGTATAAGATCATATGCTATTGTAAAATCCAATATAGTTTTATCTTCTTCATTTCTTGTTCCAAACCCATAACCCCCACGCACTCTCTCATATTCCTCATTTTTCACTCCGACATACCCATTTAAATCGCCTCCTATTAAAATCATTTTATTTGACGGAATATTTTATAATACTTCGTCTAGGTTGTCCCAAAACCTTAATTTTGTATCTTCATCTAATCCTTCTTGAGGTGCATATACACTAATTATGTTCATAGTTTCTTTCTCCACTACTATTTTAAGAGCTATAATTCTATCCCCCTTTCTAACTACTCTTACAACTTTATCCTTTAACGAACTATCTACAACAATACCCACTATATTTCTTATTTTACTCTTACCTGTATACCATAACTTAAAACCCGAGTTCTCTATCATCTTTGCCTTCTCGCTTACCCATTTTGTCTCTTGTACACACAAAATAGTAATTTTTCTCCTAATCATTGTATCTACTACCTCCATTGTTTTACCAGTGAGAGTTCCTATGTTTCATGTACTAAATCTTAGACTATTAATTTTCCTATAATATTTATTTTTAACCAACCTATGGTGTAAGAACTCTTGCTCATTTAACACTACACCCAAGTTCACATGGAGATATAGCGGTCCTTGCCGATACATTACAGTCAGTCCCTGCAACGCAAACTCTTGCATATTTATCACTACACCAGAGTTCTGGAGATGTAGCGGTCCTTGTTGAGATGTTACAGTCGGATCCTGTAATGCATTCCTTCTAAGGAACAACCTAGCATTAGCACAATAGTTTGATAGATCCACTCATTGAATATTTGCCTTAGTTTAATGTTTGTTGACAACCTAACGCAACTCTCCTCCTTTATCCGAGCTTGGGACCGGTCACGATAAGGTTAACTCATCATGGGCGGAGTTGTCAAAATTGATCAAACTTAATCAAAATTACTCCAATGGTCAAAATTGCTTTAATATTATTATAGCATATATAGCCATATAACTATTACAAGTTATAGCAGTGACCATAGCAACTACCAAGGTTTGAAATATCAATCCGTTTTAGAAGAAACGGGCGATTTTTCTCGTTTCAACATGGCATCGATAGACGCCTCGAGACGCTGAACGACGATCATGGGCCTCCGAGGGCGCAGGTCTCGCCCGGGCCACGTGAGGCCTCATGCGGCGATCGCGAGGGGCCTCGTGGCGATGTCGCCGATCACGCCGACGACCGCGAGGCCACTACCGCCAGAATCGCAAGGCGCGCGCCTTACACGAGGTCAGCGTACGGCCACGTCGCCGCTTCAAGGTCGCGACCACAGCAAATTTCGCCGATGCAGCAGAGATGCCGATCGCTCGCGAGGTCACGGTTTGCTTCAAAGATGCGCAACCTCCGGAAGGCCACGGGGATGACGAGAATTAATTTTAAAATCAATCAACTTCTCAAACTATAGTTTAACTATAAACAAAATAAAATCAATTAAAATTTAATGAAATTATTTTAAAATTTATTTTATTAATTTATATATTATATATAATAATTTTATTATTATTAAATTTTATTTTTTAATCCTATTTAATTGAAATTAATTAAATTAATTTTATTATTATAATTAATTTTTTAGTATTTTTTAATCATTTTTTTATTTTTAATATTTAAGTTAAAATTTTCATTTTTAATTTATGTTTTTTATATTTAAAAATTATCAAAATTTATTGATATATCACGATATGATATTAAAACTGTATCGTTCCAATCGCGAACCGGAACTTCGATATAGGTTGAAATTCTAAACCTTGGCAGCTACAACTTGTATAAAGCGATTTTGATCAAATTTGAGCAATTTTGCAAGTTGCTAAAGGGCATTTGACATAATAGTGTTTCATGTGTTGTAATTTTGATAAAATTAAAGCAATTTGCTCTATGTTGTAGCAAGTAGGTCATAGTTGCTATAACAGCATTGGAATAAAGGTATTTTCGAGATGAAAAATGTGATGAGGCATTGTTTTGATATTTTTTGAAAAAGAGACACCCTTTTGACAAAAATGATAATAAGTGAAGCCCTTTTGATTTTTTCCCATAATTATCTTATAGTCAAGACCTATTACTAGAAAACAAAAAAATGTCACAATCCCTGAGAGGCAGCTCTAAAAATTTTGCAATGCATTAAAAATGTTTTAGAAACAGTTCTCGTACATAACAATCAAGGGCACCTTTTACTTGTAGGTTATAGTAGTGTGGGAAAGGGCAAGCTCTCTGCTAGATAGGAGATCCTCATAATATTATGTTCTTGTAGGAGGTAGTCTGGTACCTTTAAAAGGTAAAATGCAGTTGATTACATCTAAGTCAAGTTAGCTTCGAGATACAATGAGATGGCTTTAGCTACAAATGGGCTTACCATATACAAATAGTTAATAGGATCATTGAGTTAGGCAATCTTTGTGTCGAACCAATGAAACTGAATTTTGATGATCAAGGTATCAAGCTAAACACAGACTGAATTATCACTTTGTCAGTTCTATTGCCTCATTTATTAGTTCCAATAATCAGTCTGCAAGATTTTATAATATTTTTAAGCTGTTGAAAGCCCAATTGTAAATAGACTAGAACTTACTTGTAAATATAACAATAATAGGAATGTAAATGTAAAATAATAATAAGGTAATGTATATAAGAGAAAGGGGACTACATAGGGAGGAATGCTAATAATTTTCCTTGCTCTAATACAAACAGCAAAAAAACACCAAATTACCTATTTATCCACTCACACAAGCATACAATTAGAGAAAGGGAAACAAAACTAATAGATGTAAAAGAAAAGACACCAAAGCTAACCTGGTTTCTGAGCTCCAAGATTTGAGGTTCTTTTTCCAAGTTCTCCTCTGCAAAGTTTGCTTTTCTCATGAAACAATGTCAAGAAACAACACGCCATATAGTAGACAAGATTGATTACTTACTAGCAAGTTGCAGTGTCTCCTTCCGAAGTTCATCTCTTAGCTGACAGCAAAAGGACATAATTCGTCAGTTATTGTGTTGAAGTGCCTGAACTATATCTAGATAATTCAGTCAAAATGGTTGTTATGACCAACAAACTATAATGTGTTAAGCAGGAAAAAAAGAAATTATTTAAGAACAATTTGTACCTACTAGTGTTCATTTTAGCATTGATTATTAGCTGATATATTTGCACTAATGAGCATGAGAAATGTAGGGATTCTGTAGGCATCATAGAAGAATCACTTCTCAATCCTCCCCAGATGTTACTGGATGTGGGAATAACGAGCCAGATAATCTTTTTTTTATTTGACAAAGGATTCCTAATAGGCGACCAGCATCTCTACGTGATTTCTTAAATAAAACAAGGAAAATCAAAATTAGAACCAACATGCTGTGTTTCCATTTGAAGGACATCTGATATGCAATGAGTTTCTTAAGAATCCATCAACTATTCAATAGGAAAATGTAAAAGAAACAAGGTTCCTCAAACATCAATTCTAACTCATTGAAGGACAGCTAAAATTATTTTATTAGAAAGAGTCTAATTCATCCTCATTTATCAACATCTTTAGACCACTATTTAAATGGCAAAACAAATAATTATTATTAGAAAGCAAATAAGAAACTCTTGGACTAAGGCATATTGCCTAACGGAGAAGGCAATGGAAGGAAACAATATAAGTGGAGCCAACCTAAACAGTTTACGCATCCACGACATTCCTTAAAGGAAAGATACCATGTATTAAAGGTTTTAGTACCCTGAGATTCAGGGGGTGTTATTGCTGTCACTATATACCACTAGGCAACCTTCAAGTGCAGAGTTCTATCAACTTTTGGGGATTATACAATATGCATAATTATTAGTACAAAATGCAAAATTAAAAAAAGATCATCTAGTTATCTCTCAAATTTCGAAGAGGCACAAATCATGCAAATCAATTGAAGATTAATTCGGCAAACGTGGTAAAAGGACTATGCAACCTTTCAAAGCAAATGATAAAGAAAGCAAGTATAGATTGATTGACCATTAAAATGGTATAAAGCAGAAGAAACCCAAGAGCATAAAGAGAAAGTAGGGTTACATTACTAAAAAGAATAACAAGAAGAAAGAAACCAAAGAGCATAAACACAAAGGACACTCTTCTCAAGCTTACATTATTCTGAATTTTTACTAGGTCAAGAGAATTAAAAAAGGTGCCGTATGCTTCCTTGTCTGTTAAAAGCTTTCTCAGTTCATCAGCACTGCAAAAGACACAGAAACAATGATGAAAATAAATGCATCAACGTTGGCAAGCATTAATCTAAGCATTTCTAATGAATTTTCTTAATTTTCCATGGTGCTCATCAAAAAGCCAATGGTAAAATAAGATAATACATAGCGAGTTGAAGGATTTGTTTTAATGTTCTATAAGTGATAGTATAAACCAAGATTTACTGATAATTTGTAATGTTTTTGTTCTACCTCCTTTAACATTATCCTTCTCCTATATTTTCTTCATTTTAGGATGAAAATGATTTTTTCTTAAAAGAAGAGTCAAATAACATTGAATTTGTCAGTAAAAGATGCTTACCTAGAATATCAACCATCATACTCCACATCCTCAGACCAAACCAAAACACTTATAACAGAAGTAGGCTTCCATGCCAAATTATTAATGAGCTCACAAGTCAGACCTCAAATAAAGGAACCTACATCTCTTGAAGGAAGAATATAGGCTAGAGTTCTATTATCTTCAATGAAGTGTGTGTTGTAAGAGGCTTCTAGCGAGAGATGGTACTAGGTAATGCCAAGGCCACAAAACATCCCACCGAAGGCAGGTTCTGGAGAAAAGAGCATGCATAGGCAGTTCTACTTTCTCTTGATCAAGTAGAACTGCATTCAGGAGATGACAGTGGATAGTGGATAACAACAAGCTGAAGAAAAGCATAGGGAAGGGGAGAGGACATGCTAGTATATCAAGCCTGTGCTAAAACGCCCAACAGAGACACTCTGCTTTGACATCAAGTTCACAATAACAAAATACTATTACATTAAAAAAAAAATGGAGTAGTTATATCAATATATAAGGCAGAAACATAATGTTATGGACCAATATCAACACCAAAAGGAAATAGGTGTGGCCTCACTGACTTATCTCAATTTGTAGGCTCGTTGCAGATGAATTAACCAATTTTGAAACACAAGAAGAACAAAGAATAGATAAAACACACTTTGACATTGTGGTCTTAGTTCAAGCTACGCAAGCCTTTAAATAAACATGCTTGATTTTTGCAAAGTGATCTTAAATCTAATCATTAAGGTTGCATTTACTTGAATGGAAAATCAGTTCACTTTCCTTATTCATATTTTCCATCCAAGTAAGCGCAGCCTAAGTAGATTAAATACACATATCTAGTTTACAATTTTATTTTTATACACTCTCCTTAAATTCCACAACTAACTACTCCAATATTGTTAACAATAGTCTTTGACACAACAAAACACTTCACAGATACCCCTGCTCTAGTATCATGTGCAAATAGCATATAGAAACTAACAGAGAAATAGCACCAAGTGGGACAACTATATATTATAGCTCATATAAGTAAATAATGTCTTCAATAAAGTAACCATGAGGAGCACCTTTTATTCTTCAACTGAGCAATTATACTAGCAGCCTCAGTAGGTGATGGCTGCCCATGTGATGATGACTGGGGGTGATTGTAAGTCCTTTGACGAGCACTACCACCAAAAGAATTACTTGGAATTGAAGCTTGTGAAGATGAATTTACTGATGGAGAATTTAACTGAGGTGGTGGTTGTTGAGCACCCCTGAAAACAAATTTAGGAAATTTGAATAACAAAAACATCATACTAAAACACTATTTTTGGGCATGTAATAGAAGTTAACACCAAAGAAGATCCACTACAATTACTCACTATGTAAAACGTGGATAATAGTTTCTTCATCAAACTTCTACAAACTAATACGGATCAGCTCTTAGCCATATTATACACGTGCATCTAAGTACAGAGTGTTGACTTGCATATTACTGAAATTGATATCATTTGAAGTAGAAAATAGAAATAAAAAAAACAATAACATGGAGAGAATTAAGAAAATAGGTGCAATGCAAGTTTTTCCAAAGTTTAAAGCATCATATCATATAAAAATTTAGACGAAATGATACGATTTAGGTACAGGGTCATGCCAACACTAAGCATGCTCCAACACGATTTAAAGCCTGTCGAGATCAACTATAATAAATTTTAATCCTTTGATCATCATCCACTTATCTTGTTTACTTCAACACATAAGTTTGTAGCGATTCAAATTTTAAAAAACAACTAAATTAAAATTTTATTGCAACAAGTTATAAAAATATAACAAAAATATCAACTAATGATTATATCTTACTAATATCAACTACAACTAGTGATTATAGCTTACTAATATGAAAATGAGTATCGTGCATCAAACGAGAGCATTAATTTTTGTAGCATTCTAGTTAGTCAATTTATAATTTTTCAATATGCATATTAAACAATATCATTAAAACATCTGGTATTAGAATTGATTTATCCAAATTAAGGATTGAAATGGGTACCTCAATTACTAGGTATACGTAGGTACCCAAGTTAACGAATCAGCTTCAAGTACTCATTTATTGTTGCAGGTCAAGTTCACATATTAATGAAACAACAGAACTCGTTGCAGTTCAAGTTCAGATATTAGTTTTTAGGATTTATGGGATGAGTGGGCTAGCCATTTAACTAATTGGTTTACAAGTACTCATTGTCATCCCCATTCCACATGATTATAAATATATCATGGTTAACCAATAGAAGTTGAGCTTAGGCTGATACAACTAGAATCGGAGCAGACACCAAGATAGAATATCAATATGAATACATATATTTCTCTGACTTAGATATGACTACTATTTACTATTGTTGGTACCCCAATAGTGTTTTCTCTCTTCCCATCCCATCTCTTTTTATATTAATCCATCTCCCTATGATTAGCAAACACAAAAAAAAGAGTCACACAAAGGAAATTTTCCTATTCCTATTTTAGTGGATTTCAGGCAATTATTAGTCAAGGCAAGCGCAGTCTTAGTTGGTCCTACTAAAATTACATTGACACGAGTGGCATGGTGTTTCTGTCCGTGTAGATATAGTATCAATATTAGTTAAAGATTGAAATAATACTTTTAGGCCATGTTGATTGATACCAATGGATGCTTGAAACTAAGGTTTAAAATTTCAAGTCGTACTGGAATTTCAATTTATGATTGAAATGATATGATTTCGGTATCGTATTGTATCATATTGATATGGTTTTTGTACTTTTTAAATATAAAATATTAGTTAAAAATATTTTTATTGATATTTGATTGCTATAGATGTTTACTATCGAGTTATATTTGAGATGTTGAATGTTGAGTTCACGATTTAAAATATCAATATGTATCGAGATTTTAGTCTGTGACCGAAACGATATGGTTTCGATACCGTATTGTGTCATGCCGATAAGTTTCATTAATTTTTAAATATAAAATACATAAATTAAAAATAAAATTTTTAACTTAAATTTTTAAAAATATTTTAAAAAAGATGTCAAAAAAAATAATTATAATAGTAAAATTAATTTAATTAATTTTGATTGTATATGATTAAAAAAATAAAATAAAATTTAATAATAATAAAATTATTATTTATAATATATAAATAAATAAAATAAATTTATAGAATATTTTTAGATTAATGGAATAATTTTATTAAATTTTGATTGATTTTATTTATTTTATCTGAATTATAGTTAAGAGTTATTTGAAATTATTAACGTAACTTTCAATTAAAATCATTGTGCAACTCGGGCCTCCGCAGGGCTATAGGCCCCCCACCGCCACACGAGGCCCCCCGCAGCCCCACAGAGGCCCCCCGCGAGGCCATCATAGCCCTACGAGGTAGCCGCAACCCAGTGAAGGCCCCCCATAGGCTGTTGTGGCCCCGCGAAAGCTGCCGGTACTGCCCATACCGATGCTAAACGGCAAACAAAATGGTAAATTTCGTTTGTGTCGTCCGATACGGGTGGAGATTTAAAACCATGGTTGAATTTAAATTTTGATATTATCTCATGAAATATTTGATGTTTATTGAGTAAAAGTCGATTTAGGGTTCACTCAAGTCTACCAAATAAACATGGCAGGATCAATTAGGATTAAACTAGATTTAATTTGGATTTGTTTTGATTAGTTTAAATTAAAGCAAATTTATATATAGAATAATTTAGTTCATTAAGGGCAACTCAGTGCATGAAGCTCTCGCCATATAAAATCTCAGGAAAGGGTCTATTGTACGTAGTCTTATCCTGCTTACAAGAGGCTATTTCCAGAACTCAAATCCGTGACCTCTAGATCACAAGGCAACAACTTTATCGTAGCGCTAAGGCTCTCCTTCTTGGTTCATTAGTAGTAGTATATTTTATAAAGTTAGAAATTTATTATATTTGATTATTTTATCTTTCTTAATAATCTGCCTCTTACATCATTAAAGATTTTTTTCTCTATGTTTACCTCGTAGACAAATAAAAAAGAGAAAAAGATTATCATCCTTAAAGAGGTTTTTTTTCTCTATTTACCTTTAGAAGAGATGAAGGAGAGAAAAATAATGAACTAAAAAGACCTTTTTTTCCTCTCTATTTACCTTCGTGGACGAATGGAGAGGAAAAATTAATGAACAAAGGAGGGGGGAAATTAATAAATGAAAGAGGGGAAAAAGAATGGGAAAAATAACTAGGAAAGGAATTACCTTCTTAAAAGATAAAAAAAAATTGTCAAGCATTAAATTTTATAAAAAAATAGTAAAAAAAGAAAATGAAAAAAAAAAAAAACACAAGGTCGTGAAGGCAATAGCAGCAGCCACTACGGCCTCACAAAGGTGGCCTTAGGGTCATGGCAGCCACTGCAACCTTGTGAGGCTGCCACGAGATCGCAATATATACTAGTGTCGTGGAGCTACTCAGCATACAAAATGGCAAATTACGTCTGTGCCAACTGACATGGCTCAGTACTTAAATCCATGCTTGAAATTACTTTTTCCCTTCTAGAAGTTTTGAAGTGAAAGACTAAATATTTGTCTCAAACATTAATCAAGAAATGCTAGTCTGCTACCTCAAGAATACTGCTAGTCTGCTAGCTCAAGAATATCATATTATATATTGTAACATCATTGTAGTGGTCTACTGAAACTAGCAATACGAAGTATTGCCCATATGAGACTATCTTCTTCATTAGAAGGAACATGTTGCAGAAACTCATAGAATAGACACCTGTGAGATAATTATGATTTCATTTTACAACAAAATTGCAATCTGAAGATTTTCCAGATAAGAAAATATAAAGATATGAAATTTAAACGATAACTGCATCCAAAAGGGCTTTTATCACAACAATCTCAACTCACCTAAAAATTGGAAACTTCCGATTCATTTTAGCAGCTCCTGGGATATGCAAAGGAAATACAAGTAAAACTTCACAACACCAGAAAACAAGGAAAAAGAAATGAATACTATAAGTCCAAATTCAAAAACAAAACATGAAAAAAAAATTGTAACTAATGATTAAAGAATAAATGCTGATCTAAACTTTCTAAAAGTTGTTAGCCCCTCTATATCACACACAAAAGCAACAATGGGATCGTATTCCTACCCAGAAGTTCATCCATGTACTGTAACTAAAGCTAAAGTTAATAAGAGATGTAGTTACCGGCAAGTATAAGTAACTCATAATTTGACCGTCATAAACACCGAAAATACATCAAGCAGCACTTGTATGAGATCAATGAAAAGACATATCTTGATTCTTGTACTGAGACAGCATCTGACACTTAACACAATATTAACAACGTGAAGGATTTATATTCCACGCCATCTTATTCCCAAGTTTGTGTCATTTAGAAGGGAGAAAAATATGGGTAATTTTTTAAAATAAGCATAAATAATAAAGATATTACGAAAATAGTTGAGTTTTAAACTAAGAGCATCTCCGGCGGGAACCATTGGAGAGCTCCTTTGTGGTCCCTACCATGCCACATCAACGGCACATCAAAAGTAAAAATTCCTATTCATCTCTCCACTATAAAAAAACCTCTCAACAACTCCTTTATGGGACCCACTCTTTTTTATCAAATATTTATTTAATATAACATAAAATAAATAAATACAACACAATTAATAATTTTTTTACAAAGAAAATGGCAAGATCACAAGAATGAAGAAGAAAAGATTTGTAGGAGAGTTGTAAAAGGAATGAGTGAATGAAGGTGTATTTATAGAAAAAATTTATTTTTAAAAAATTAAAAAATAATCGTTGAACAATGGCTAAAAAATAAACCGTTGTTCAACGAATAAATCCGCAACGTTTCTTTTGTTTTCGTTGATAGATTTATTTTTCATTAATCAAAATTTTCTTTTAACAAAACTACAACCCGATGCACGAAGCTCCCGCCACACAGGGTACCGGAGAAGGAATCCATTGTACGCAGCCTTACCTTGATTTTTTTTTTTGTAAGAGGTTGTTTCCAGGATTTGAACCCGTGACCTCTTGGTCACAAGGCAGCAACCTTACCGTTGTGTCAAGGCTCCCTTCTAAAAATTTTCTTTTAACTAAAATATATATATATATATATATATATATATAAAAGGAGCAGCCGCTCCCGCTCCCAGTTGGGAACCGCTCCCTCCCACAATGGGAGGGAGCGATCCCTCCCATGCCAGCTCACCCAGTGGGAGCTCAAAGCCCTAATTACCGAAATAGATGAGAGGATTAATCGTCGGGATTTAAATCCCAGCGGTTTTTTTTTTATTTTATTTTGCACTGTCGGGATTTAAATCCCGGTCATGAATTGTGAATTTTTTTTATTTTGCGATTTTTTTTTTGCACTATGATTGAGCTCAAAGCCTTAATTACCGAAATAGATGAGAGGATTAATCGTCGGGATTTAAATCCCAGCGGTTTTTTTTTTATTTTATTTTGCACTGTCGGGATTTAAATCCCGGTCATGAATTGTGAATTTTTTTTATTTTGCGATTTTTTTTTGCACTATGATTTTTTTTTCATTCATTTTTGGGATTTAAATTTCAACGTTCGTCGACCGACTAGCCATAGCTCGCTCGCCAATCGATCGTCGCTCGTCGGCCGGCTAGCCACCGGCCACCCGGCAGTCAGTCGACCATCGCCCTCTCGTTGGCGGGCCATCGCCGCCGTCGTAATCGCCGTCGCGCCCGTCGGCAACCACCGCTACCGTCGCCCGTCAACGATCGCCGCCGCCACTCACCCACCGGCCGATCGACCAACGCCGCTCGCCGATCGCTGATCACGATCGCCACTTGTCGTCGCCCGTCACCACCCACCGTCGGTCGTGGTCGGGCACGATTCGCGGCCGACCGTTTGCCGCCGACGGCCGTCGGCTGTCGTCACGGTCGGCCGATCGCCGCCGCCGCCGCCACCGCTTACCCATCGCTCGTCCGCCGCTCGCCGCCGCTCGCCACACCTGCGGGCTTGACCAGCCATCCGTCGTCGGCCGCCATCCGGTCGTCGCCACTCGCCACCGCTGCCGCCGCGCGCCGCCGCGCTTATTGTTATCGGTCGACCGGTCACCATCGGCGGACCGATCGTCGTCAATGGGCCGCCATCAGTCGTTCGCCCGTCACCCATCATCGCCATCGTTGTCGGTCGACCAATCGCCGTCGACGTCGGCCCATCTATTCCGAATATAAATTCCCCAAATTTAAATCTCGTACCATGGATTTTTTTTATTTTTAATTTCGTTCGTTGCATTATTTTTTTTAATTGTCAGAATTTAAATTTCGAATGTATTTTTTAAATTTTTTTTAAATAATCGAGATTTAAAATAATTGGATCACATTGTATTTTATTTTTCATTGTCCATAGCTCATCGCCCGTCGCTAGTTGTCGCCGGATAGACCGTCGCCGCCATCACGCCGCCACGACCGACTAGCCATCGCCGCTCGCTAATCGGCCGTACCCGCCGAACGACTAGCCACCGCCCTCGGCGGCTGCCACCGCCACCTCTCCGCTGACAGTTGCCGTCGCCGCCCATCGAGCAATCACCGCGGTAGCCACCGGCCGCCGCTTCTTGGCCGATCGATCGCCATCGCGCAGAGGTCGCCCGCCATTCGCTATCGTTGTCGACACCGATCGCCGCGCGATCAACCCACCACCACTACTAGGCCGCATCGCCGGCCATCGACGGCCATTAACGATCCGCCACAAGCCGACCGATGTCGTCGGCCCTTAGGCTATGTTTGGTAAGGTGCAATGTAATTAAGTTTGTAATGTAATACAATGTAATCTGATTACATTATTACGTTTGGTCAAACAATTGTATGTTATTTTTTATTACAAGGGTAATTATATTCTTCGCTTTATCAGACACTACAAAGACCGATCTTCATTAACGACGACGATCGACGACGGTGACGGGCGACGGCAATGGGCGGCGATCACTGGCCAGTGGTGGCAAGCGCCTGGTCGCCAATGACGATCGCCTGATGGTCATGACGACGATGGCCGACAGAGGGCGACGGCGCGGCGGGCGAAGCGACAAATAGTCGGCCGATGGGCCATCGACGACGGTCCGCGACGGTATGGCGGCGGCTAGCCGAAGCCGATCGCGGCCATCGATGACGGTCACGACGGCGACCGATCGATCGGCGGCGATTGATCAACCGACAACAATGGCGGCAGCAGGCGACGGGCAGCGAGCGGCGAGCGAGGGCGGCGGACGGGCGACGAGCGACGGACGGGCGACAGGCAACTGGCGACGGGCAACGATCGACGAGGACCGACGGCTAACGGGGACCGACACCCGACTGCGATCCACAACAGGTGACGACGAGTGACGGCAAGTGGTCGGTCGGCGGGCGACAGTCGGTCGATCGGTCGATCGATGGACAAGTGGCGGCTGGCGTCGGCGAGCCGACGGTGCAGTGATGGTCGCTCGATGGCAGTGACGACCGCCGATCGAGGGCGACGGCCGGCTAATCGGTCGGGTGGGCAATAACCGACGAGCGACGACACCAATCAAGCGAAGGAAGCGATGGCTATGGCCGACGGACGCCGAAATTTAAATCCCGAAAATGAACGAAAAAAAATCACAGTGAAAAAAAAAATCGCAAAATTAAAAAAAAAAATCACAAATCACTGCCGGGATTTAAATCCCGGCAGTGCAAAATAAAAAAATAAAAAAATTCACTGTCGGGATTTAAATCCCGGCGATTAATCCTCTCACCTATTTCAGTAATTAATTTAAAACTTATCTATTTTCGTAATATCTTTATTATTTATGCTTATTTTACAAAATTACCCAAAAAATATATCACAGTTCATGCTTATTTAAAAATCCAAAAAAGAAAGGTTTAAAATATCATTTTGAATTAAACATTGTAAAGTGTTGGTGGGCCTAAGTAGGAGAAAAATATATCGCTGCCCTCATTTACATGATGGCACACCGAGACAAGTGTTGGTGGCCCTAACTAGGAGAATGAATCAAGAAGAAGAAGAAAAACCCTGAGGAGGAAGGAATCAAGAAGTTGTAGAAGAGGAGGAAGTGACAACTTACCTGCAAATGCTAAAGTATTTCCTAACCATGCTCAAGAGGAGAAGCGGCGGAATCATTCCAAGATAGAGAAGTACAAGCATTTAGAGAGGAAGGTGTATAGATGTCATTTTTGCATATGCATTCTTTGATGGGATGATTTGTGGCACTTGTATCGAGCAGGAAGGAACAACATTTTAATCCAAGCAAATAAGATATTAGTATGCCCTAAGTAATCCCCCAAGCACAATCAAGAGAGGGGAAAAAAACCACAACAATCACAAGAGAGATTTTTGTCCTCACTCAATGCGGATGCTAAGAGGTCTTTCCCCGTCACCCTCTCTCTTCCCCCTAGGTCAACAACTATGTGGGGGAAGCTGGAAGATATTGCTTGCTCCTCAAAATGGCATACCAACACAACGATGTTGTCACAAATAGTCGACAACAATGCATGATTTTTAAAAAAAATGAATGAACTTTATCATTAATCATCATCGAAAACTTTAAGCTTCACAACAAAATGGTCGACACAAAAAATAAGTACAATTAAAATGAAAAAGAAAATAATTCTTGATCATAATATAATCTTGGATTATAAAAATAGTCTAAAAAAAAAAATTCAATAATCTACATATAATATGAATACGTAGGAACTTTCAACCTTTTTCTTTCATTACAATTTTTTTTTCTTTTAAAATAGCACATGCCAACTAATAGGAGTTGCCACACATGGTTTTAAAAAGTAGCCTAGGCATTTTCAACATACCTTTACTTTGCCTATAGTGCAAGAAGTCATTGTTAGGCAAAGTGTTTAAAAAATTGGGATAGGTGGGTAGTGGGTTTAGTTAAATTGGGAAAGGCTCAATTGAATGATGGGAAAAAGTTGGTTTAGTAGATGGATGGGAATGGTTCGCCTATAACTTATAACCCTAAGCCAATCCCTTCTCTTTCTTCCTCATGCTAGAAATAGAATTCTCCATTGAAACCCCTTATTTTCCCCGACAACTCTACACTTGGCCGCCTACCGCATGTAGCATCATTGGTCATCTCAACTCCTCCCATCTAAGGCGAAACTGTAGTTCACCACACTCCACCACACTGTTCCACATGTGGCACCTCCACATGCATTGAATGCAATACCCCAACCATCATGACTCCTCCACATGCAATGCCTCCACATTCCACAATCCACACTCACTAAGACTCCTCTACAATCCACAGGACCCTTCACAGCATCCCTCTACACCAATAACCTGCCACACTCCACTCACAATATTAACCAGCTATACTCCACAATAGTGACCAGTAGCTTATTCATTTTGCAATGCCCACAACTCCACCACAAGAGTAACCAACCACAATCCACAATAGCATTGTTTCGCTCATTCACCCCCAACATTAATTGGCCAACCTTTGATTAGTTTTCTTTCTCCTGTTTTACTTTGTTTTTCCCACGGTAGCTTAATTATTTCTTGTTTTAAAATGCATGGTTATATGATTGTATCTTCTTGTTATGTCTTGTTTATTATTTAGTGATATTAAACCATGTAAGCACCCTCGACACATTATAGTAACTTTGATTTCAATAGACCACCCAGGTCGGCCGATACGATTTGAAATTATGGATATCTTCCTAATAAAAATGACCTTAATATCGTTATGGGAAAATAACCGATAGAGGAATCTACAAATTCAGACATCTTGCTCATACTATGGATCCTTAAATAAATAGAGCCAATGAAAAAAATTAAATGACAATGTAAAGTTGATTCAGGAAGAAAGAGAAGAGGCTAATATTTCTAGAGAAAGAGATGAAAAAATCCAATAAGTTGAAGAAGTGGGCAGTAGAATGCAAGAAATAAAGATCATAGATCAACTCAGCTACTGATCCAGAAGTGATAATGACATCACAAGGTTCACTAAGATAAAGCAGCATCAAAGATAAGTTTACCAAGAAATAAAGGATAAAGTCAAGCAGCATGTTGCAAGATGGTTTTATATAGCTAGTATTCTATTCATGCAGTCTCCTTGAAGTCTTTTAACATTATGGTAGAGGCAATCGGTCAATATTGCTCAAGCTGTAAAGGGCCAACTCCTTATGAACTGGTGACCCTTTACTAAAGAAAGAAGTGGCAAAAATCAAAGTTGATTTGCAAAATCATAGAAGGCTTGGAAGAGAACCAGTTGCACTATAACGATACATGGATAGATGAGCAAGGCAGCAGCATTACGAATTTGCTCATAAATTATGAATTGAGCATAAATTTCTTGAAATCCATTGATGCATCTGAGAATTCTCGTACAACATTACAGTTTAAAGATTATTGATGAATGCATAAAAAAGGTTGGAAGAGAGTGTACTAACACATAATATTACAGCAAATTTAGCTACTAGAGATTGATGGAGGAATGTCCATACATATTATAATCCTCTTGTGCAACCCACTATTGATTTAATGCTTGAGAACATTGGCAAGGAAAAAAATTAAGGATCCATTTGAAAAGGTAGCACTCATTGTTTGCATACAAAGACACTATGAGACATTGAGCATGATACGTCACTTCACTCAAAATAAGGACCTGGCAATGAGTTGGAATCACAAAGTTTGCAACTTTTTTTCTTTCAATGTAAAGTATTATGGATGTAGGGAAAAGTTAAGAATGATATTTTCTTCAAATAAATTGGTGCAATGCAAATAGTCTAAAGTGTTAAAAGGCAAAAGAGTGAATACTAATGTGATTAGCACACAGTTTTAGTCATAAATGAATTTTACACTTTTTGTCATTAGTGAAGTTGTTAAGGGTTGTCGATGCAGTTACAAAGTCCACAATGGGATTTGTGTAAAGTCGCATAAAGGATGCTAAGAGGAAAATAATAGCTTTTTTAAGAATATAAAATCTTCTTATAAGCCAAGTGAGAGTCCCATTGAGGAATTAGCTAATGCTCTATATATTGTCATTTATTAACTTGAACCCTTTTACTATTGTATCAACTCTACAGAGATAGTCTTATAGTGTTATTATGGATGGTATCCTCGTGTGTGTAGAGATTTTCTACTATAATCCTACCACAAGATGATAAAATATGGAATTAAAGGTGTATAAAGATGCATTTGGACTCTTTGGGAGACCACTAGCTATGAAGCAAAGATCAGATCATGGAGAAGATTTTAGCCCAGGTAATGCTTACTACTTAGTAAGTTAAGCTTGTTAGTCATTTTAAATGTATTCTATATTTTACTGATATTGTTTTCTAATTTAAATTAACAGCAAATTGGTAGTTGGTGTTTGCAAGCAATAGCAATCAAGATTCTTAACCTAACATATACCTAATTGGAGGGCATTTAAAAGAGCAAGTGGAAATATATCATTGTTTACATCTTGAATTTTTTTTTATTATTAATCAATAAATAGATTTGTTGTATATTCATACAAAAAGAAGAATAGACTACTTGTGAAGAAGATTAATGATTCTAGTGGTTATCCAAGTTAATGCAAGCTTGAAGAACCACAAAAATGAGAAAGGAACCAATCTTTGGAGTCAAAAGATAGCACTAATACTAGAGAATGGATTGTATAAACATGCAGAAGAGGAAGTAGTTGTTGATGCAATCGACCTCTTGAGTTCGAATTGGGTTTTAATATTTGAGCAATATGCATTTATGACCGAGCGATACTCTTTAGGAGGAGATTGTTGGTTAAGAGTGACTAAGCTCAGTGTAAAAGAAGAAATTGTTGGAAGAGAGAGATTGCGGTGCCGACCTTGATGGTTGAATGAAAAGTCCACATGGATCACGGTTAACTAGACACTTGGCAATTAGAAATTCAACAAAAGTTGACAAATGGCAAAGTCCAAGTAGGTCACAGTTAATTGAACGCTTGGCACAAGAGAAGTGAAGCCCAAGTGGGTCGCATTTGACTAGATACTTAGCTCGAGAGAAGTAAAACCTAAATGGGTCGTGATTAACTGGATGCTTAGCACGAAAAGGGAAGTCCAAACAGGTCAAGGAGGATCGAATGTTTAGTAATAATGAAGTTTCAGCAGGTCAAGGCTGACCAGATGTTTGGCACAAAAAGGAAAATCTAAACAAGTCAAGGAGGATCATATGTTTCGCAATGATGAAGTCTTGACAGGTCAAGATTGATCGGATATTAAGCGAGTGAAATTTTAGCAGGTCAAGATTGACCAAATGCTAGACAAGTGAAATTTTGATAGGTCAAAGATGATTAGATACTAAGTAGAAGTTATGATAGGTTGTGATCAACCAGATACTAAGCAACATAAGGTTTCAACCTTGGAAAGGTTAAAATAAGAGTATAGTTGACTAGTATGAAGTAGAAATTGACTGAGTGAATAAAGAGTTTGGAGTTCAACTATTCAGCTCAACTGATTGTTATCAGTCGACTGATAGCACTGTAACAACATACAAAAGGATTGACACTCAACTGTGGAACTCGACTATTTAGGCATCAATCAACTAATGATGATGATTAGTCGACTAATGTTGGTCAAAACTGAACTAGAAGAGTTATTCTGTAGATGCAACATTCAGATCTATAGCGGATCAATCAATTGATGGGTTCTATTAATCGATTGTTAAACGTAAATCACCTTGATTTGCAGCTTATAAAAGAGGATTTCAAAATATTTGAAGGTACCAAATCTTGAAGGTTTTGGAGAATAATATTGTTGTATTTCTAGACCTCAGAAGGCAATCAAAAGTGATTACTAAGCGATAAAGTAAGAGATTTGTGTAAATTATCATTTACTTTGCATTTTATTTTCTCTATTGTATTTGGTTGTTTTTGTTTGTAAAGAATAAGTGTTATAAGAGGTTTTTCCGCCTCTGAAAAGTGTCTGAGAAGGAGAAAGTATAGTGGTAGTAGCTACACTAGGACTAAGTCGTGGAGTAAGAACCGAGAGTTTCGAACCACATAAAAATCCCAATTTATTATGCTTGTGTTTCTCTTGTTGTATTGTTTTTGTTTCCTCTGTGCATTAACATTTTATAGACGAGCACAACGAATGGCGATCAAGCAATAAATCACAAATCACTATTCACCCTCCTCTGGTGATATCAACCATCTCAGCAGTAACTCCTATGTAAGACTTAATATGGGATATAGTCGCAGAAGCCTCATGAGCTAATGAGATGTCACAAGGAAAAGCTCTAAGTTAGTTGACCACTCTAGAAGTGAAAAAAAGAAGAGCGTGGGTAGTGATGGCAAGAAATTAAACGTGGACCTCTTTTTATAGTTTTTCTCCTCCTATATGCCTTGATTGTACTTATCACTTACGAAGTTAATTGACTACAAACTTAAGTGTATGATACTAGTTATGTATTTCACATTTGATATTGTAGCATGATGACACTACTCATGAATTTGCTATATGTTGCATTGTAACGCTATCGATTTCAACAATATTTTAATATTGATCACTCAGGCAGGCACACCTACAGTGAAAACTTTTAAAAACCTTATTATTGTATTATCAACATCGTCTATTTCCAATAGCTAAAGCCTATTTATTCCCACCAATTAGCCCATCTCATTAACGACACAAAAAATAAGATTCCTCCTCGTCACGCAGACTCCCATCTTTAATGCCACCTCGATGTCTTGCACTTATTCAACCTTGCCTACTCCAACAAGATCATCATTAAAGTTGGATCCACAGTGATCCTTTCGCATCTAAAAGCATCATATGGTCATGTTACCTCCTCATTGGTTTTGGCCTTTAGCTATTCCACATTGAACACACACAACATGTCTCACTAGAGGAAGCGACCTTCAACCAGACAGTGATTGCACAATGAGTCAAACTCACTTGCCTCATGTTGTCCTCAGGGTGGCATAAATAGCAATGATCAGACAACTTTCCCCTAATACTCAAACTCAACCACACTCAATTGAATTGTCAATGGACCCACAAATCATCGACGACTTTAACAAAATCCTACTACTCAAATCTGACAAACAAGTGGGTACTTAGAGAAATACAACAAAAAAAGGATAAGAGAAAGGAGAAAATTAGATCAAAAATTAAAATGGATGTATAAGATTTATCACTAAATTTCTTGATAAATTTGGCTACTATTTAATTTTCCATGTAAAATTCTAATCAACATAAAAATTTCAAGGATTTTGCATCCATAGCTTTAAGCATCTAAATCAAGAAGACTCTTCCTCCTTGATAAAGTTAGATCAAGTATTAAAATGGATGTCTAAGATTTATAACTAACTCCGCCCATGATAAGTTAACCCTGTCATCGTCGGTCCCAAACTCGGATTAAGGAGGGTTGCATTAGGTTGTCAGTCAGTGTTAAACTGAGACAAATGTTCAATGAATTGATCCATTTAACTATTGTATTCATGCTAGATTGTTCCCCGAAAAGAACGCATTGCAAGGTCCGACTGTAACGTCTTAGCAAGGACCGCTACATCTCCAGAACTCGGGTATAGTGATAAATATACAAGAGTTCGCGTTGTAGGGTCCAACTGTAATGTATCGACAAGGACCGCTACATCTCCATGAGAACTTGGGTGCAGTGTTAAATAAGCAAAAATTCTCACACTATAGGTTGGGTAAAAACAAATATTATAGAAAAACTAGTAGTTTAAGATTTGGAACATGGAAAATAGGAATCCTCACTGGTAAAACAATGGAGGTAGTAGATACGATGATTAGGAGAAGAATTAGCATTTTGTGTGTACAAGAGACAAAATGGATAGACGAGAAGACAAGGATGATAGAGAACTCAGGTTGTAAGTTATGGTACACAGGAAAGTAAAACAAGAAATGGAGTAGGTATTGTTATAGACAGTTCGTTAAAGGATGAAGTTGTAGGCAGAGCCGGCCCTGGGCAGGGGCAGTTGGGGTCCACGCCCATGGCCCAAAAAAATTTTTTTTATAATTGAATAGGAAAGGGGCCCAATTTTATTGAAAAATAAATTTTTTTATCTATAAAAGGGCCTATTTTTTTTACTTCGCCCAGGACCCTGAAATATCGAGGACCGGCTTTGGTTGTAGGAGAAGTTAGAAAGGATGATAAAATTATAGCTCTTAAGATAGTAGTGGAGAAAGAAACTATGAATGGAATTAGCATATATGCACCTCAAGCAGGATTAAATGAAGGTACCAAATCAAGATTTTGAAACGACCTAGATTAAGTATTATAAAATATTTTGTCAAATGAGATGATTTTAATAGGAAGCGATTTAAATGGGCATATCGGAGTGAAAAATGACAAATATGAGAGGGTGCATGGGGTTATGGGTTTGGAACAAGAAATGAAGAAGGTAAAACTATATTGGATTTTGCAATAGCATATGATCTTATACTAGCTAATACATTTTTTAAGAAAAGAGAAGAACACTCGGTCACATTCAAAAGTGAAAATAATAAATCACAAATTGACTTTCTTATGGTTAGGAAGAGAGATAGAAAGATTTGTAAAGATTACAAAGTCATCCCTAGAGAAAGCTTAACTACCCAATATAGATTAGCAGTGTTGAATATACATCTCAAGCATATTATCAATAGAAGAAGAATATACACGACTCTCAGAATTAAGTGGTGGAAGTTAAAGAATGGAAAACAGAACATATTTAAGGAGAAAATAGGAGTATAAGTATTCGATGAAATATATGGTAATCCTAATACAACATGGGATAAAACGGTATCAAAGTTAAAAATAGTAGCCAATAGTTTACTTGGTGAGTCAAAGGGACATGCAACACCAAGTAAGAAATCTTGATGGTGGAATACAAGAGAAAGTGAAGAAAAAACGAACCGTATATAAAGAATTAAATATTTATAAGTACGAGAAAACTTAAAAAAATATACAATAGCCAAGAAAGAAACTAAGAAAGAGATGGATGAAACTAAAATGAAACTTTTGAACGGTTATATTGAAAATTAGATATAAAAGAATTGGAAAAAGACATTTATAAAATACTTAACGTGAGAGAGATGAAAACAAAAGATTTTAACCAAATAAAATATATTAAAGACAAATGCAATAGGGTATTAGTAAATGATAGATAAATAAAAGAGCGGTGGAAGAGGTATTTTCATCAACTTTTTTATGAAGGTTTAGATGACCAACTTAACCTAGGTAGTTTAAATAGGTCAAATAAGTATAAAAATTTAAATTTTTATGGTAGAATTCAAATTTCAAAAGTAAAACAAGTCTTAAATGGGATGTAAAATGAAAAAGTTGTTAGATCAAATGATATTCCAATAGAGCTATGGAGTGTCTAGAGAAATAAGGTATTAAATGCTTACAAAATTATTTAACAGGATATTGAAAATAAAAAAAATGTCTGATCAATGAAGGGTAAGTACTCTAATTCCCTTATATAAAAATAAGGGGGCATACAAACTTGAGCAAATTATAGGGGTATTAAACTAATAAGTCATACCATGAAACTTTAGGAAATAATAATAGAAAAAAAAATTAAGGAAGGAAATCACGATTTCTGAAAATCAATTTGGGTTCATACCTGAAAGGTCAATAATAGAAGTTATATATCTTCTCACGTCACTAATTGAAAAGCATCGGGAGAAAAAATAAGATCTACATATGGTATTCATTGACTTAGAAAAAAAATTTTGATAGAATTCCAAAAGAAATTATATGAAGAATTCTAAAAAGAGAGATGTTAGTATAACATATATTGAACTAATTAAGAATATGTATGAGGAAATAACGACCAGAGTGAAGACTTCAGGCGGATTAACTAAAGTGTTTTCAATAAAAATAGGGCTATGTCAAGGATCAGCTCTAAGTCTCTATCTTTTTACAGTAATCATGGATGAACTCACTGGACACATTTAAGACACAGTACCATGGTGCATGTTGTTTATCGAGAATATTATTTTGATAGATGAGACACGTGAAAGAGTAAATGGTAAACTAGAATCTTAGCGAGGAACACTAGAAGTAAAAGGTTTTAGGTTTAGTAGAACAAAAACAGAATATATGGAATTAAGTTTAGCAATATAAGACATAATGAGACAAAAGTTAAGATAGGAGATGACGAATTGTCTGGAACTGAGAGCTTTAAGTATTTATGATCATTTTTGCAAGAGGATGAAGGGATTAAGAGAGATATCTTACATAGAATACAATCAAGATAGTTGAAATGAAAGAGAGCATCGAATGTTTTATGGGATTGTAAAGTACCTCTAAAACTTAAAGGAAAATTCTACAAAATAACGGTTAGATCTGCTATGTTATATAATGCTAAATGGTGGGCTACGACTCAAGTACATGAGCAAAAAATGGGAGTTTGAAAGATGAGGATGTTAAGGTGGATGTGTGGACATACAAGGATAGACAAAATAAAAAATGAGAGCATTAGAGAGAAAGTCGGAGTTGCATCTATTAAGGAAAAACTCCGAGAGACATATTTAAGATGGTATGGACATGTACTTAAATGACCAATAGATGTTTCAGTTAGGCAATGTGAAATTATGACAAATACAAGATAAAATTTATTTAAGTATAGATGATGATATAGTAGGGAATAAAGCCCAATGGCATAAAAAGATCCATATAGTCAACCCCACCTAGTGGGGTAAAGCTTGGTTGTTGTTGTTATTGTTATTGTGCCGTCTAAGATTTATAACTAAATATCTTAATAAATTTGCCTACTATTTAATTTTCCATGCAAAAATCTAATCAACATGAGATATTTAAGGATCTTGCATCCAGAGCTTTACGCATCTAAATTAAGAAGACTCTTCCTCCTTAAAAAAAACATAACATGTTTGATCAAAAAGAATAATAAATATACGTACTCCTAAAACAGAAATTAAATACCATAAAATATTTTATCACCTAAACCTGCTGCGACGGAGTTGAAGAAGAAGAAGTGTGTCGTCGGAGAGGATAATGATAAGCTTGTAGCCGCTGAACTCTGGAAATGGAAACTGGATGTTGCAGGAGAGAAACTGGGCTGCAAGATCAAAGATAGGGGAACTTAGTCAGTCCTGAGAGATCGTAGGATCAAGATCGCAAGAGGAAGGGGAGGACTTGCGATTGCAGATAGCCGAGGGTACGGCAGGTCGAGTCCGGCGACGGAAAACGAGATCCCAAGAGGAAGACGGAGGAGTAACTAGCTGGAGAGGGAGGAGAACAGGCCGAATCGGGCGATTGGCGGCTCTGGCACAGCGATCGCCAGAGGAAGGGGAGAGTGGAAGGAGTGGTGAGTTTCCGCGGAGAAGCGTGGTGAAAAGGTTGGAAGGGGACGACGATCAAATTCGGTTGGCATTTACGTCAACGGGGACGAAATCGTCTCGAACCACACGGCTGGCCAGGCCCGGTCCGGTTCAGTGCCCAATCATTCATTGGAGCGGTCAAATTTGAAGCAATTAAAATAAAAATAAATAAATATTTGAAGCAATAAAAGAGAATATCTATTTATCTAAATATAAAAATTAACGATTTAGTAAAATCAGACTTATTATATAAAAGATTTTTATAAGACTTTCAAAAGTACTATCATTTGATAAAAATGAACAACAAATAAACTGTCTAAGCGAAGATTTTTTTTTCAATCCATGGGTCAATTTAAGATAGAGTTTGGTTTGTAAAAAAAAATATTTTTCATTTTTATTTTCTAAAAAATGAGAAAATAATATTTGATCGTGTTTTTCATCTTTATTTTTTTGAGAGAGAATTTTTTGAAAAATTGAAAAATAAAAAAAAAATTCTATTTTTCAAAAAATAAAAAAAGCGGTGCTTACCAAACACCGCTTAAGTTTGTCATGGACTGATCCATCTAGAATTGCAATTCATGCGTATTGATCCGTTTAGGTCTATCAAAATTACGAGTTGATAAAATTTCAATCCAATCGATTTAAATTATTTAATAGGGTGGATGAGTTCAATCCAAATTTTATCGTTCATTATGGTCTTTTCAAAGAGTTATAAATGAATTAAATAGATTAATAGATTTAATATCTTATTAAACTAAATAAATAATATTAAATACAATTACTTATTCATGAATAATGTTTCCAAATAAAATTTATTAGCATATATTCATTAATAAAACTCTTATTAAATTTTAAAAAAAATATAATATCAAATTCACTGCCAAATTAATAGAATGTAAAATGTAAAATTTTAATTAATTAAGTCAATGCTTAATTCTCTCCTCCGTTACATGTGTGAATGACATTCCATTTACGAGTGTACTCAATAATATATTATTAATTAGTCATCATAATGTTGATGATACGATCACGTGGGATGGTTAGTAATTAATAAAGAGGATTAATGTATTTGTATTTCTGTGTTTTTCTTTCTATTTTACTTTAGTTTATATTTTTCTTTGGTAGATTCAACTGAGTCTTTCATCAAAGGTTCTTCGGCAATTTATCAAATAGTGCACGTGAAATTTAAAATTGTTCAAACAGCGTTTCATATTTCTATATTTATCAAATAGCATACTTAGTTCTCTTTTTATCCCTCCCACCAAAACGGACTGCAAAGATAGTGAAATTTAACGTGGTCTGAAATTTCGATTCGACTGCGGTGTCTTGGCAGACCACCATTGTGATCTTGGAAATTCAAATCTCAAGACCACAATTGATAGTCATGGAATTCTTTCAGTCACCATTATAGATCTTGAAATTATAAACTCGACCACAATGGTGGTCTTTGGAATCACCACGTGGTCTTTGAAAACTCAAATCCCGATCACTGACGGATCTTTGGGATTCAATACCACGAATGGTGATCGGGATTCGCACCACCAACGTAATCTAGAAATTCAAATCTCAAAGACCAGCCGGTGAATGCGGGATTTATAATTCCAAAGATCACAAATCTTTTGACCGAATGGGTGAAAAGAGAATTAAGTGCGCTATTTGATAAATATGAAAGTATGGAATGTTATTTGAGTATTTCTAAACTTCACGTGCATTGTTTGGTAAATTGCTAAAGGTCCTTCCTTGGCTCTCTCCTAACTATATAGGTAAAATTTAGTATTGACATTCTTGCAAGTCTGATGTGATCTGTTCGACCACTCGTATGCTTTCGCACAAACGAGTCTATTTGTTGACCTGTTAAGAGTCTAAACCCGATAAGGATGGCCTCCTACTTATGAATCCACTCATATTTTGAATCTGGGATAATAATTTGTAGTCCAATCAGTAATGTTTCTAATCTGAAATGTGAGTCTGTCTAGCGCACCAATCAAAGAAAGCTAACAACTCTACACACTGATATGTCGCGGAAGAATTTTCAATCCACTCAGTGATCTCAGAATCGAATCAGTATATTTTTAAGTTTTTTTTTTTTTTGAAATTTTTTTTAGGTTGTCCAAGACCAATTAAGTCTAAAATATCCTCATTTCACTTAATTAGTTATCTCTATCCTCGCTCGAGATGGCTTCCACTTAATAAAAATCATAAAATAGTTGTTTCATCGTGATGAACTTCTGTAGTAGTTAAAATGCAAGAGTCGCATCCATGGAATATTATGGGGAGCTTTAGAATCACAATGATGGTCTCATAGGTGTATTGTTGACCCCATAAATATCTACCAAGTTGAAATAATTATTTCACCTCGATGAATCTATAATGCTAGCATGGGTGAGTTATCGAAAACTCCAAGATCATGTTGATAGTCTTGCACTTATAATTCGACCTATATGAATATCCGTCAAAGGATATGAAAGGGTTCCTAAGAGCTTTAGGATTACACCCAGGGGTGGAGGCACCTTTGGACTAGGGTGACCTCCAGCCCAACCTAAAAAAAATTAATAATTTTAAATTTTTTTTAGCCTATTATAAATTCTTTTTATTTCCATATACTTGAGGTTGTCAATGACCAACAACACTATATAATTTTAATTTTTGACTATGCTTCTTATTGCATTGATTGTCTTACAATTGCATTTCAACTTTTAGTAAGGTAAAATGGTTATTTCATTTTAACGAACTAAAGTAGTCAAAAATGCAAATAACATAGATTGGAATCGTCAATCTAGTGGCTCCCATCAGTCTGTCTCATAGCTATTGTGAGGGAGGTAAATTATGGAGGATCCTATGAGTCTTGACATGGTGTCAAAACACGTAGGATGGAATTATACACTTACAATTTGACGTGAGGATGTTCATAAAGGTGAAATGTTAAATAAGAGCATTCTATTTTCGTGTTGAATCAAGAGAAGCCAGAGAAGGTAAATAGTGTATTGCTTCGCGTCGTGTTCATTGCTATAAGAGATTAGTGCAGTGTAAAAATGTAAATGAACATAATAAAATTAAGCAATCAACATAAACTAACAAAGTTATTTAATATGCTTTGATAACCTTAAAGCTCCTACTCTTTACCTATGATTTATTGACAAATCCCTTTAAGATACCACTATTCTTTCTTCTTCTCAACCAAGAATCAAAGGTATAAAAATCTTTTACAAACTATTCTTTAAATTGATTTGAAGCTGAGTGCAAGAGAAGAATTAAAGAGACCAGAGCAAAGAAAACTCTTATAATGAGCACAAGAACAATAAGAAAGTCAATAGTTTTTTTTTTAGTCCCCAGTGCCCCAAATTTATAGCCTTAAGTTACATTTTCTTTTCAACCTTTTGATTCTACTTTTCTAGGTCATGATCAATCCACTAATCATACGTCAATTGACTATAGACTTGATTTCGTCAACTTATTATGTCATAATTATTGCTTTAATTGACTGACTAAAAATAGTTTATAGGTATCCAACCAATGCAAATCTTTGACATTAGCTCGATGGCCCTCCTTTAGATTTGTTATCACTCATCAATTGAGTAATCTAGACATCTAGTCAATTAGCAGTAGTCGATTGACTGATCAACTGCTTTCAAATAGAAATATTTTATGCATTTTTGTTCAATCTTCAATCAACTCATCTAAAATATAAGTCAATTGACATTCGAATTAGAACATTTTGTCAATTTGTGTCTAGCCTTGAGTCAACTACTTGGTTGACTATATCGTAGTTAACTAAAAAGCTACTCCAGTCAATTTTTTTTTAACTCCAACTACTTCTAATTGTAGGATCATAGGAGGAATTAGAGAGGATTAACAAACTCATTTGCAAATTCTTTTCATCGTTACAAAACAAGTTATGTAGTGGAAAATGTTAGCGCCTATAAGATTCATATATCTCCATAATAACATGATATTGTCCACTTTAAACCTAAGCTCTCATGATTTTATTTTTAGGCTTTACTTAAAATGTCTCATATCAATGGAGATATCTCTTTATCTTATAAGCACATGATCTTTTCTATGTCTTACCAATATGAGACTTTGATTGTATTTTCCATACTCTCAACAATTCCCTCTCAAACGAAGGATCACATTGAGTCTCCCCCCTCAAGTCTATCCGTCCTCGAAGGACTTTCTCTACTTGATGTCCGATCCTCAACCCACCAAGACTTTCTGCCAACTGTCTGGTCCTCCTGATCCAACTGGACTTCCTGCCAATTGTCTAGCCTTTCTAGCCCAACTAGACTTCCTGCCAATTGTTCAATCCTCCTAACTTAACTGGACTTTCTGCCTAGTGTCCAGTTCTTTTGATCCGGACATAGGAGCTTCGTTTTCTTCATTCGAGGTTCATGGTTTGACATGAACCATGGCTTTGATACCAATTGTTAGTGTCTGTGAGATTCACATATCTCTGCAATGATATGATATTATTCATTTTGGGTCTAAGCCCTCATAGTTTTGTTTTTGGGCTTTACCCAAAAGGTCTCATATCAATGGAGATATCTCTTTATTTTATAAGCACATGATCTTTTTCATATCTTACCAATGTGAGACTTTGATTGTATTTTCCGCACTCCCAACAGAAAATAAATATAATAAAGATACAATTAACAAGAAGATCAACCATTTTAATTTAATAGGGTTTAGTTATCTTCCCTTAGCACCCTACTTCACGATTACGAGCCTTAAGGTGTATCATTCGTTGAAAGCAACTCTAATTTTCTTCTTTTTGATCATCAATCAAAGATGAACCATTATAATTTATCTTTACAAATATGAAAATTGAAGTACAAGATATATTTACAAAGGACACTTCAAAAAGAAAAATGGTGTTGCTGTGAGGTTATAGTGCAGCGGTAGAAGGCTTTACAACCACCTAAGATCTAGAGTTTGATCCTCAGTTGTGACGCACTGTAGGGATTTTCCTTTAATGGGATGACAAACTTTAGAAGACTAAGTTACTGGACCATTTGCCACTAACACTTTTCAATTTATCGTGGTGATCAATAGGAGCTTTCATGTGGTCAGGTCATTCACCTTCAAGAAAGATAAAAAATATGGATACATGGAAAAAAATGGTGTAGAAGACTCTAAGCACTTAGTGAACAAGAGATCAACTTTTGTCCCACCTAACAAATCCACTCAAGTTTCCTCAAGACCCTCTTTATAACCAAATCCTTAAGTATAAATTCTTTCTTTAAAATTAATCGCCTCTGATAATCAATCAATTATTAATCAACTAGTACTGTGAACTAGTCAATTGATCAACCCATCAATTGACCAGTTGGTCGAGAGCTAACTTTTGGCCTTTGATTTGAGTTAACTTATTAATTGACTAATCTATTAGTAGATTAATACATTAGTCATGTTAAATACGGAAAATTTAAAATATAAATTAAATGGCCAGAAATTTAAGAAAAATAATCCTGAAAATTTTTCGGGATTTTTTTAGGAATTTTTTCGGAATTTTTCTAGATTAAACGGAGCTTGTACGAGATAATTACGGGGATAAAATAAATAGGCTTTTGGAGGGCCTATTTGAAATATCAATTTTGAGGGGTTAATGCGTTAACTAAAAACCTAGGGTTAAAGATTTTGGATTAATGGAAAACCTAATGGTTAGGGTTAATTAATCCAACCGATCTTTAATTAACTTATCCCATTTAATCGTCGAATCTTGGTTAATTTGTTTCCCCGTCGCACTCGACATTTCGTTCACACGATCTCTTTTCTCGCGACCAAACCACGCGATCCTTCCCTCTCCCTCTCTTCCGTTTCTCTTCGCTGCGGACGGCGACAACTTCATCGTCCTCGACGATCCCTGCGGATGAGTGGCGTGAGGAGTCTCCCACGGTGACGGCCGGATCGGATCATCCTCGGCGATCCTGCGGGCGAGAACAATAAGAAGTCTCCTCGCGGCTGGCGCTCGCGCGATCAACGGCTAGGAGGTTGCGTCGATGCGCAGCTCCACCCGTGTCCTCGTCGGTGTTCACGCACGTGGCGGCAACGAGTAAGCGGGTTGTGTGGCCCGCAAGTCGGTTGGGGATTTTTAGGATTGTGGATTTCACTGCGTCGGTGGTCGCCGGAGCAAGGTAAGAGGTCGACCTTCTCCATCTAGCTGTGGATTTCTCGTCCTAATTTTTTATCCTTCGTGGTTGGGCAGTGAGTTAGGGCAGCCAAAATTTTTCTCCGGTGAACAGGGTAGAGGAGTTGCTGCCGGAGGAGTCTAAATTTCTGGTAAGCTGATTGATTTTTCTTTCCTTATTGAAGTTTGTTCGGCTGAAAATGGAATGTTGCTCGGCTATGAGAGGTTTTCCTTCGGTGGAACAAGCGGGACAATGTTACATAAGGTTATAGTAAGGTGTGAGCAGTTGCCGCAGCTATGCGACTAGGTGTTTGGAGGTTAGTTAGGCTGTGGGTGTTTGTAATGAGATTGATGCTTGAGGTTTGATGTGTTATGATTGGTAATGCAGCTATTTAGATTTGGATTCGGCATGTGGATGGTTATAACTTGCAAATGATCAGATGTTGAAGGAAATCTGAGTACGAGGTGTTGCAAATCGATTGATACAAATTTGATACCCAAAAACTTAGATCAAGGAGTTGTGTGATTGAAGCAATTGTTCGATAAGCTTAGATATGGATATGTTATGGATGCACACTATTATATAGTTGGTCTAATGTTTGTTATGATTATGATGTTAGATCTAAAGCTAATCAAGATTTAGGCTCGATTTGGGGGTGAATCTACTTTTGTTGTGATGAGATTTCAAATAGGGTGATTAGATCCCTAAATTAGTGTAATTAGGAGTTGTGAGGGTTGTGAAAGGGTTAGATAAATTAGTGAAATTGGAAGTTGATTTGGGTTAATTGGTTATGTAAGAAATCGATTAAGTATTCGATTTGTTAGTGGATTGTATTTTGTGCTTAACAATAGTTATGCATTATGCAGGTTTCGGTCACGAGGCAGGTTCACGGTCGTGACGATCTAGTTCTTTTTGCGGACATTTTGGCAGACGGGTATTTTGACTTATCTTTTAGATATAGTCAAGTTGATATGCTAGTTAGGATAGCTTGCAATAATTTTCATGTTTATATGCCTAGTATGTTTTTGGTGCCTACTTGATACATGCATGTGATAGGTTATGATTATATCTTCCCTGTTTTATTTGGATCATAGTTACTTGGATTAGGGATATGTACATATTGATTGTGCATATTATTCGGATAGGTATATTTGGTTAGATTTACATGCTTTAGTATCATGCATCATCTTGCATGATTGCATGCTGGCTGGACGGGGTTCCTTTATAGTTGAGCCCGCAACCAGTTACATGGCCTCCACACACTGTCACTCATGGGTTAGTGGTACATCAGGAGTGTGTGTGCAGTTGCTCTGTCAGGCTTCGCTGGTCCGCTCATGGGTAGCGATGAGGCAGCGTGGTAGCGGGCAGGGATCCCTCCTCTGGTCTATGACACCGGGAGATAAAAGCTTAGCTCTCCCACTCTGTTTGGGGAAGGAGGATAAGTATACTCCGACAGCATCCTGTCCACTCGGTCACTCAGGAGCAGTGATGACAAAGTGCACAGTTGTCATAGCCCTACCCACTCGGCTTCACCATCGCGTGTGAGGCGTCGATCAAGGCCGTGGGTGACCATGCATTTTGCATGGATAGCATTTGTATTGTATTTGCTGCATTTTTATTGCTACCTTGGATGTGCATATGATTGTCATGCATACAGGATACATATTTATATATATGGTGAGAACTTTATTACTTCTAGTCAGGCACATACTCCTATATCAGGGTAGGAGATTCAGGTTAGTACAATCCTGTTGTATTTATTTCTTGCATACCCTATATGTGAGACTGTACTGGCATGATTTTTATTGTTAGCTATATCTTATTTGCATATCGACTGTATCCGCTAAGTTCTTTGAACTTACCCCGTTGATTATATCTATTTCATGATGAAGCTGTCAGGAGAGTGCAGCTGTCAAACCCCCTCGTCGTGGAAGTTTATTTGGTTATTTGTTTTTGGTTTTGGATATCTTGTTTAGAAGATATATTTAGGATTGGAATTGGATTTATGTATTCGTGGATTTTTGGTGTCCTTATGGACCTCTGTTCGGAGTTTTGTTCTGGATTGGATTTTGGTTGAATATTCTTGCCAAGATGACAGAAGGGGTAGATTTAGTTCTGATATACTTTTGGTTATATCATTTGATTGTTGGTCAGAGGCCTATTTTTATTATCTGTATGTGTGTTTGGATTCCGATCGTGTTGACCGATGTATAGTGGTCATGTAGGCTTTGTATGAATATTGGCATTGTCACCCGTACAGGGGAGATCCTACCGGATTTTCGTCTGACGGAGACTCCATCGGGACGTGACAAGTCAACTAGGGCATTAACTCAAACCACTTTTAAGGCTAAGTTTGTATCTAATTCTAATATTTTTATTTTCCAAAGTGGATGTTTACTCAAACTCTCCTCATATATTTTAAAATTAGTGCAATAGACTTTCTAAGTCTCTAGGACTTTTTCATGTCAAATTCTTTGCCTCTTAAACTTCTTTGCTTAGTATTGGATTCACCTCAATTTGTTAGGACTTCTTTTATCTTACTTAGCATTTGGTCTATTCCAAATTAATCATATTTCTTTCCTGCCAAATGTCTAATGTTCAATCTCTCTGGACAATTTTTTCATGTGTCATTGCATGATAGACCAGAGTGAGGTTTCTTTAAAGAAGAGAGGAGCTAGAGAGTGCAACTTGAGTTTTGAGTGAGTTAGCAAGAGGGTCAAAGTGAGGTGTCTTTTATTGTGTTAAAAAGTTATTACCTAAAGGATGAAAAAACAAAACAAAAAAAAAGCTCCTTTTCTAAAAAGTAATCATACACAATACACAATATCGTTTATTATAGTGTTTTTTTTATTGGCACCATAGTATTTGCATTTTCGGTCCAATTAATTCCTAAAAGTGATCGACCCTGGTCCACGGACCTTCGGAACGTCTCACAAACAATTGAGTCGGATAAGGTCGGAGCCCAAGTGACCCCATCGACCATTAAAGGTAAATTAAAAAAGTGCTCGTAGTTTTTTCACAGTTTAACTTGGATTCCGCAGTCGCATCATCTCTGAACGATGGTCCAATGTCGAAGTTGTGCTCTATTCACCAGGCAAACTCCTTGGTTCCTGGGTTGTCCGAATGGATTTTTCCTAAATTCGTCATCGAACGATATCGCAATAAAGAATCGAACTGTATTTTTCTATGAGATATCTCTCTACTTTTGCCGCTGCATCGTACCCTTAGGGCTAAAACCATAATCTGCCTCCATGGACCAACAAGATACATAAGAGCGCCTATTGAATTCATTATGTATGTAGACATTGTCCGTTATTTTTTTTAGTTGACACCAAGTATTTAAGTCTTTGATAAAAGACTAATCCTGAGCGACTAGTCTGGTTCCACGGAAGTTTTCCACCAGAGTCACCAGGGGGTAAATCGGGAAGTGCTCGCAGTAGAAAAGTCTAGCAGCCTAACATCCCAACTTTCTTAGGCCCATCACTCAATTTGGAAGAAATTCTTACAAATGTATCGCAACTGGGATTCGAATCTTAGATATCTGAGAAACTATATGAGCGCTCTGCCGCTACATTGTCCGCTATTCTTGTTTTTTTTTAATTAGTACTAGGGTATCTGAACCTTCGGTCCGACTAATCTCTTAGCCGGATAAAATAAGAGCTCAAGTGCTCATAGCTTTTTTACGGTTCAGCTCGGGCTCTGCAGTCGTATCATCCCTGAACGATGGTCCAACGTCGAAGTCATACTTCGCCATCGGACAAACTCCTAGGCTGCAGGGTTATCAAAATGAATTTTTTTCTAAATTGATTGTTGAATAATATCACAGCAAAAATCGAACTATATTCTTTTATAAAATATTTCTCTATTTTTATGATTGCCGTGGGCGCCCGCTATTCTGCTTCATATGAGAGTATGCATAACACATTATTATTATTCATTAGTATGTATTTAGGATTTAGGGTTGTTCGTCGTCTATTGATGTGACATTCAACAAGTGTAACTTATGAATTCAATAAGCTTTGATGGAGTCTCATCGAGCTTAGTTTACGACGACCTACTTATAAAATAGCGCATTCATATTTTAATTATATTTGATAAGAAAATTATGAATACTAATTTCCAACAAAATGAATCCCCAAATTCATGACCAACGATGCGATAATAGTTCGCAACCAATTCAATTCAAGGGTTTTATTCCCCTCTAACAAGTCTTTTGGGACGAAGAGTACTACATGTTTTGATCATCACATCAAAGTTCATAGAGTTCTATATTATTATCTTCCTCACAATGGTTATAAAACAGATCGATGGAGACTGCTAAATTGACGGTTTCAATCTTTTACAGACACGAAGAGCCACTAACTAGTCAAGTGCATTGCAAGTGTCCTATGTATTCCCCGTTGATTTATAAAAAGCGAAATTGATATCCTGGACGATACACAATACGCGATGGAAAATATATGGTAATTTGCCCTCGACGATTGTAGCTCAGCACCGTATCGTTTGGATGGATTCTGATCGCGGTTCGATCAAATTCTGATCGCAATCCGACTGTGATCCGATCAAATTTTGATTGAAATTCAATCACGATTCGATCGAAATTTGATCACGATCTGATCAGAATTCGATCGCGATTTGATCGGAATTTAGAATTTAATCAGATTGCAACTAAATTTTGACTTCCGATCCGATTGTGACTAGAATCTAATTGTATTATAGTTGCCAGAGGTGTGGTCGTTGACGATAATAATTCGATCGAATTTTGATTACAGTGTGACCACGATCAGATGACACAAATATCCCTCGAATTCAGACATTAACTATAATATCATTTGTCGTCGACATAGAAGGGATCAAACTTCGATTGCTGTCAAAATGGAGCGTCGCGCACGGCCTCACACAGGAGTGGCGCGCAAGATAAAAATTCTCTACAAAAAGGTCTTTAGGGGGCAATTTGACAAAGAGAAAAACATTGGTGGGCAAAACGTAAATTTCCCTTAAAATAATTTTGAAAGAAGATAAAAAATGTAACTCTTTTTTAACATGTCCTTGTATTATCTTATTCAAGTCGACGTTGAAAGTTGGCTTCTCCTCTTCTTCTTCCTTGTTGGTCCCGACTCCTTCCATCGTAATCCGATCCATGGCGCCGACAGCCGAGGAGGAGGACGCCGAGGCATCCGGAGGCGAGGCGGTCGATGCCCTCTTGGCGGTAGTGTCGGAGGTGTCCGCGTTGCCAGAGATCCGCGGGCCGTTGAGTCGGATGTGCTGCGACCTCGCGCGGCGGGTGAAGCTGCTCGTCCCGCTATTCGACGAGCTGAGAGATGACCCTGATTCCGTGGGACTCTCCGAGCTCCGAAGCCTCGAATCCCTCTACGCCAGCATCGTCGAAGCCAAAGATGCCCTTCGATTAGTCTACGAAGGGAGCAAGATCTACCAGGTGCTGTTGTCGCCTTCTTTCCTTTAGAATTTCTATTGCAGTCACGTGGTATTTTAATTTACACTGATAATTTCTTGCTATAGATTATCTTCCTCCAGAGAAAGTTCTATCATTTCTTATTTTGATCGGCGTTTTCCAGGTTTTACGACGAGAGAAGTTCGAGAGACTTTTCCTTAAGGTGACTGAGTCTATAGAGAAGGCACTTGTTGCGATTAACTTGGATAGGCTTAACATATCCATTGAAGTTAAAGAGCAGGTAAAGTAAAGAATACTCGATCTTTGGAATTTGTCAAGAGGTTTTTCGTTGCAGATAGATGCATGATACATGCTTGAAGGATTCTAACTCGAATAAAAAAACATGAAAATACATCATGCAGAAAAGATGGCCTAATTGAAATGGAAACTTGAGCTGGAGTTCCCGTTTTGCCATAATAAAGCTACATTTTGCAGTTTTGCTAACAGAAGTTATGTTAAGCCTGTTGCTTACAAGTTGATGTTTCGCGAATTGAATGCTCTGGCTTCATGAACTAGTTGCTTACATGTAAAGAAGCTTCATGAACTAGTTGCCAAGAAATTTGGCTTTTGCAGGCTGAGACAGATCTATATTTAGGTTTGGATAACACTTTCTAGCAGTAGGAAACGTTATTGAATTATTTATATAGGTCGTGAACACATTGAATTGCATCAAGAATTTCCGCTTCTGGCACATTCTTTTACAATAGGGGTGAGTCCTAAAGTTTATTTTAGTAGTCCTTTCAGGAGAACTGGGCCTAACTTCGAGTACAATGGTCTCTTCCAGTAGTACATGTGTGATAGTTGGAAGCTTATTTGTTACAGGATATTGGGTAGTTTTTCCTACTAATGCTAGGAAAAGCTGTCAACCCAGTTTATACGAGAAGAAAATTTGTTTTGGTAAACATTGTTAAATCGTGTGGCATCATCAAGATGTGTTTTTCCCTAGAATTTGGGGTCAACATTGTTAAGCCATGAATCTAGTTCTCTTATTTTCTGAGGAGAAACATCTCTTCTACATATTGGTGATAACCTTTTATTTAGAAGCAACAGCTAGAGATGCCAAGAGAGAAAACACTAGTGACAGATATGTATCAGATTCTAAGTGCATAGAGTGAGATACATATCAAGTACTTTGGACTTTGGACAGTGATCATGAAAATGACATTATAGTGTGAAGCAATAATTGACTACGATTTGGAAAGTCCCCAATATCTCCCATTCTTGGAATTGTATTTCTAATATGACACCGTGATGTTAGTGCATAACAACAATTAATATCACTTTTGGGGTCAACTTCATTTTCCTTGCTTGCTTCATCTATCGTTTCCTTCTATTTTATTAAGACATTGTCACCTATGTTACTTGGACACGAGTACATGTATCCAATATGGTTATGGATCTAAGTGTGACATCTCTTATAATTTTTTTTACACATTGTGATTACTGGTGTTGGTCCGAGTTGAAGTGTCCGTGTTGAGATGTTGGATGACCAATACTTCATGTTCTATTAATTTTTACACGTGATCAATGGTTGAAATGACTAGGGCAGATTTTTTTTAGGTAGCCATGACTACCTAGCCCATTTAATTTGGTTTCGGTACTCATTAGAGTTGAAGAACTTGGCACCTGTATATTAATATATATTGCATACATATTTGTGCAGTATGTCATGTAGGGTCATCTTAGTTACCTTAAATTGGATGAATATTATTATTTTGTTTTATTTTGTCGGGTATATACTTATTAGAGCTGAATTTTATTTTTGGAGATACTTTGTAAGAAACATTGGATTAGTTACTTTTAGTGATTTAATTTGTTATTATCTTGAATATGGTAGGCATTATGATGTATTAAAAGTGTGGTCGGATCTAAGTTAGGTTGAATATCCGCAGGTAGTGATGGAATAATTGTGAATAAAATAGAAAGTACTTGTAATGGGTATGTGGCGGGTATAGGTTTGAATGTACCAAACTTATATGTCATGGTCGTCCTACTTGGTGGATCATTGTTGTATTGTTGGATGTACAACATGAATATGGTGAGTATAGATGGAGAGCTCAAATAGCATAAATTCTCACAATTGCAAATATCTGGAGACTGAGCATGAGCACCCTTTGGTTGTGTTTTTTTTCTTTTTGTTTTTGTTCTTTCGCTGAAGGTTCTATCAGTAATGTTCATGAATAGGTACTGATTGCTTGATTTTTCCAGACTGAACTTGTTCGAGCCCAACTTCGTAGAGCAAGGGGTAACATGGAATCACATGATTTACTATCCAGAGATTTGAATTTGGCCCTACATGAAAATCACACTGATCCTATCATCCTCAAAAGAATATCAGAAAAGCTTCAACTCAAAAATAAAACTGATATCATGAAGGAGTCTCTTGCTCTTCATGAAATGGTGACTTCAAGTGATGGGGAGCTTGATGTTTCAGTGGAGCAAATGTCATCATTGCTTAAGAAACTAAAAGATTGTGTACTGGAAAATTCTGGGTCAGCTAGCATAGAAAGGACAGCTAGTTTTGCAAAGCATATTCCTCCTGTGATTCCAGATGATTTTCGGTGTCCAATTTCCCTTGAGCTGATGAAGGATCCTGTTATCGTCTCCACAGGACAAGTAACCTACTAAAATAACTCTAACGTTTCTAACCTATTTGATATTCTACTGATATATATTATTGTTTTGACAGACATATGAAAGATCATGCATTCAGAAATGGCTTGAAAGTGGACATAAGACCTGCCCTAAGACTCAACAACCTCTCGCCCACTTTACTCTCACACCCAATTTCGTTTTGAAGAGCTTAATTGCACAATGGTGTGATGCCAATGGCATGGAACTGCCCAAAAAACAAGGTAGTTTCCAGGACAATAAACTTGGAAACAACTCGGACTGTACCAATTCTGGGATTGCTATACTACTACTTAAAATGGTTAAAGGGAACCAAGAAGACCAAAGAGCTGCCGCCGGTGAACTCCGACTACTCGCTAAGAGAAATGCTGACAACAGAATATGCATTGCCGAAGCAGGTGCAATCCCTTTACTTATACAACTTCTCTCATCCCCAGATCCCAGAACACAGGAACATGCTGTTACAGCCCTCCTCAACCTTTCAATAAATGAGGATAACAAGAGTCTCATTGTCAAAGCAAATGCATTGCCAAAGATAGTAGAGGTTCTCGAGTGCGAGAGCATGGAGGCGAGGGAGAATGCTGCGGCTGCACTGTTTAGTTTGTCAGTAATGGATCAAAACAAAATCCTGATAGGGGAAGCCGGAGCCATACCTGCGCTCATCAATCTGCTTTGCCGAGGTAGTCCAAGAGGTAAAAAAGATGCAGCCACTGCACTTTTCAACATCTGCCTTTATCAAGGCAACAAGGTTATTGCTGTCAAAGCTGGCATTGTGGGCCACTTGAGAAGGATGTTAGTTGATGCTACTGGGGGTATGGTCGATGAAGCACTCGCCATATTGACAATTCTCGCAAGTAGTCAGGAAGGCAAGGCAGCCATTGCAAATTCAGAACTGATTCCACTCTTGTTGAAGCTTATGAAGACTGGATCAGCGAGGGTTCGGGAGAATGCTGCTGCATTGCTTTTCTCGTTGTGCAATGGGGATGATCTGCAACTCAGAGCTGCAAAAGGGCTAGGTGCGGAAGAGGCATTGAAGGATCTTTCCGAGACCGGCACTGAGAGGGCCAAGAGGAAAGCTGGAAGCCTCTTAGGACTGATTCACCAGATCACTGAGGTTTCAGGCGACGACGATTCTGCTAAATTGTGAGACTTGTTGCTTGCATTTTGTTACTATCGAAAGCGCAAGCTATGTATTTTATGCAATGATCCCTGGATTCAGACACGGGAAGCCTTGTTATTCTCAGTTAATGTCTTCTTCAGTCTTCCATCTAGTGCTGTAGTAGTTCATGTAATTAAGGATTTATGCATTTAAATATTTGATCCATTTGATAGGGTGTGAGAATTAAAATATTATCTCATCGAGATGTTATGGATCACTAATACTGATGAAGTATTTTTATTGTATAAGAAGGGTTATGTTCTTTGATAGCGTATGAGTATTTTAACGAGCAATGTACGTTGCTCGTAAAAAATTTAAGAGATCAAGGAGATGAAACCAAAGAAAGTCTAGAAAATTTTAAAAAGAGTCCGGTGCATGAAGTTTTTGTCGTGCAAGATTTTGGAGAAGAATTTATTGTATGCAATTTTTTTTTATTTTATAAAAGATTATTTTTAAGATCATGACTTTTATATATATATATATATAAACAAGAGTTAGGTTTTTTTTGTATACATCGATGCAATTGATTTTAAGAGATTTTGATATTTGGATGATTTATTTATAGTGATTTGTAGAGAAAATTATTGGCATAATCTTCAGAGTTTAGTTTTAAGTAGGTCAATAAAATTGACTGTCAATCAAAGTTTTGAAAGGACTAGGCAAGTTGAAAGTTATAAGGGAGTGAATCCTATGCAAGAAAATTTTTTGGGGGAGGGAATCTTAGATAAGGGGAAATTCTAGAAGAGTAAATTTTAAACAATAGAAAATCCAAACTGGTCGAGGATTGAATATTTAACAAGCAAAAAAATCTTAGATAAGTAAACTCCAAACAAGTGAAAAGTCCTAATAATCAGGATAGACTGAATATCAGATAAGCTTTGTAAGTCTTAAAAAAAATGAAATTGCTATGTTTACGACCCCCTATGACTACCTCATACATGAAAGAGAGATAAATCAAGGAGTGCTCAAGTAGACAACCTCAGCTTTCCTAATTTATCTCTCCATTTGGAGGACACACAATCGAAGCTGTTTTGAACGAGGCAAACGGTTCCAGCCACTCTTATTCACATCCGGATACCCGAAACTAGCTCTAAGGCAAATCCACATCAAATTCCCCATGAATGATGGTTGACCAAGTTCCAGGTGTCGAGAAGGCTTCAGGGCACTCGAAAAGGTGTCAAGACATCCAAATCCGATTGATGTGTGGATAAAGCTAGAGTAGAGTAGCAACGATCCAAGCACCCAGAAGATACCACGTCAACATTCAATCCGATACCTATAAAAGAAAGGGAGAACACGAGATCAAAAATTCAATTTTCTCATATCTTTTATACTATGTGCTTTTCAATCAAATGATAAGGAGACTCAAGTATTGCACATTTAAGATTTATAGAGTGATCAAGTATTTCTATATTTGATTTCGTATTCTTTTTTATCGTTCTTTTGTTTTTGCTTGTAATTTATGATAAATTATAAGATATTTTTTCACCTTCTAAAAGTTTCCGAAAGGAGAAAATTTAATGAGTCATAGGCTCATAGCTATGAAATAAACATCTTAAGGGTTATCGAACCGTATAAAATTACAGTGTATTCTTTTTGTATCTTTTTAAGATGAGAAAAGATAAATACAACAAAGACATACTATTGGCTCCCTTTTAGCACAATAAATTTAATAATATATGTGCCATTTAATACACACATTGTAAATTTATCATCAAGTACTAATTGACTATTGACTACGTTGTGGAGGTACCATTTTATATTTAACAAGTTCTCATTTAAAAAAATTTATCCTATAAATCATAGAACTCGCCTTATTAATTAGACTTCCATGAGCTAAAGGGCTCAATATAAACAAATATAAAAAACACTTAAATTATAAAAAAAGAAAATATTTAAATTCTAGAATTAAGATTTGAAGAGAGTTTCAACAACTATAAAATATTGAATATCTAATTCAACATTAGATATACTAAAGAGAAAAAGTTGTACACGCCTCGGCCAAAAGTAGGTCAACTTGACATATTTTTCAATTTAACTCTATAAAAGTTTCCCTATAACACAATAATTATTTACTTACAAATGTATACACGTTTAATTAATTATATTAATATATTATTTAAGTTTATGACATTTAATTATATGTATCTTGTCATATGTTTATGATTTGTCTGATTAATTACGTGGTAATTATAAATTTAAATATGGTTTATTAAATAATTACGTTTGAATTGATATTAATGAAAATGAAATTTGGAATCATTTATGATTAGTTGAGAAATAGCAGGTTTTAATTTCATTTTTATCGATTCTTCGTTGTTCGTTGTCGTCCGTCGTCACTCGTTGGTTGTCACCAGTCGATGGCTGCCCATCGATTGTCGATCGTCGACCGTCGCTCGTCGGTCGCTGGACACCGCCCATTAGTTGACGCGCCATTGATCGTTGCCCGTCACCCGTCGCCCGTCGCCCTGTCGCTTATCGCCCGTCGTCCATCACCAGTTGCCCTTCGCTTGTTGATTATCGGTGTGATGAATTTTACCGGGGAGAAAGCAAACTGATATGAGCTCGTCGAGGCTAGTGTTCAACACTATCTCCGTAAAACGATATTGCTCCGCTCAGGTGCTTACATATAGCATCAATTCGTTTCCAAGATACAACGACGACGTCTCAGAATAGTAGCACTACAAATTTCGAGACCGCGCGAACCTTCTCGTAAGTTTTCTGGACTCCGAATGCAGAGGATGAATGGTATACAAAGGTGAGTGAGATTGAGTGAAATTTTTAGTGATATATTCCATCATCTAGGGATCCTATTTATACTAGGTGAAGAGGTGAAGTACTCTTTGGTGAGTTTCATCTTAGCCATTGGATGTAGAGGGTTGTAACTCTTCATCAAACTTTTTAATCTCGACCATTAGATCTGGATGATTGTAATATTTCAGATCATCCTTTGATCTCAGCCGCACAGATCTGGATCCAGCGATCCAGTCAATTCGACGCTCCAGATCAATCTTAATTACCAACGGTCCGATCGTGATTCCTCGTGAAGTGCAAAGTGCGCTAACAAAGCGCCCATTGCGCGCTTGCGCACATGCACACGTGGTGGGTGGCGGGCTTGCAGGTGCGAGCATCTACTCGCCCATCGGATGAGAGTATCTGTGCTTAGTTGAATTAACTCAATTAACATAGCAACACGTATAAGGAAGTAAATCCTCTATGGAATTTTCAATGTGAAACTATTGCTCCCCTTACTTCCTTTAATAACTTTTTAGGCTGACTTTAACAATTAATGTCAGGTCTCAAAAAAAAAAAAAAAAAAAAAAAAAAATAATAATAATAATAATAATGATAATAATAAAATATCTAGATATATATATATATAACAATAATATAAATAAACGGGTATGTATAGTCGGAATGGGAAGTCTGAGTTAAAAAGGGATTCATATGATCGGTTCGGAGAAATATTTGGGCCTGAAGGGAGTGTTTGGATTAACTGAGGTTAGCTTAGGTTAAACATGGGTTAAATATGGGTTAGCTTAGGTTTGGATTAACCTGATTTGGCTTAACCCCAACGGAACGGCATTTATAAGCCACCAGCCGACCCTTTTCTTCCGCGAACTAATCCCTCCGTCGTCTATTCGCCGCCTCGGATCAATTGCTCTCGGCGATTTCTTCCGCCGGCTTCGTCTCACGCCGCCGGCCATCCGATCGTCCCTCCGTTGTACATTCCTCCATCGCTTATTCGCCGCCACCCGGATAAGGCATGCCGGCGATTTCGTCCGCCGAAGATCGTCTCAACACTGCCGGCGGCCATCCGATCGTCCTCCGTCGACTGTAGGTAAGTAAATCTCTGGAAAATGGCTGGCGATAGAGGGATGGAGATTGGTTTTTAGAGGGTTAAATCTGGAGTTTGAACTGGGATTTCGGATTGTTCGTGGTTAAGATTTGGGGATTTGTTGTGAACGGATTTCGGGTATATGTAGCTAGTTTAGGCATTTAAACCGCAGTTAATTGAAATGGTGAGGTTTCGCTAGTACGTGGGTTTACACCGGGCATTTTTCAGGAGGGATTGCTAGGTGTTGTTAGAGATTTACCGTTGTGGATTAGGCGGAGGCGGAGTAGGCTGGATGAATGTTGCCAATCGGTGGGATTGGGAATCATCACGGATGTCGTTGGTGGGCCAGCGTGTGGGATTGAATGTTTTACAGTTGGATCATTTACAAGATGGGAAGAGGGTGTAGTCGGTTGTAGCTAGGGGTAGGACAACTCCAGTTAAGGGTCTCGGAGGGCTGTTTTATGGTTCTGAGGCTCTGTCGATGGAATCGAGTGAAATCGCATTAGGTAGGAGCAAATTGTTAGTACAAAATGATGGTATCAAGGGGAGTTGGGATTCTTTGGTTTATAGATGAGACTTAAATGTAATATATGAATTCTGTTATATTCTTAATTCCTCTACATGCTTATCTAACGATTCAGAAGATTCTTCTTTATGTGGTAGATGTTATGTAAAATATTATAATTATCATCTACCTGTGTATGAGGCTAGATGCTATATGTAAATGAGTGTCATTACCAACTAGCTGTGTATGAGCGTAGATGCTATATGTAAATGGGTGTAATTACCATCTACCTGTGTATGAGGTTGGATGCTATGTATAAATATTTATGATCATTTATGATGTGCCATGTTATTAGTTTAGTTCATTGTTCATCAAATCTCTCAAATGCTTATCTGCTGTGTGAAATGGTTATAACTAACATCTACTTGTGTATGGGGTTAGATGCTATATATATGTATACATATATGCATGTTCATTTCTCTGTACTTAAAGTTAGATGCTAATTTATAATGTTCGGTGATATCATCCATTCGTATATTGGGTTAACTGCTAACTTAAAATGTTCAATGGTATATGAAGTGACAAATGTGATTGACTATGAGAGGAAGTGATAGAAGTTCTTTATCTAGCTAATTGTATGTACATGAGTATTAGTGGTGCTTGGACGGGTTGGGCATCCCGGGATGAGCTCCGGGAATGGCCCACCCAAATTGATTATGATGGTGATGGTGACTGATGACTGATTTTCCTTAGTTCTTTCTAGAGGTACCTCAGGATTGCACAAGAATATAAGGTTTTTGACTGGCTCCGCATCTAAAAAATGCAAAAATGTGAGGTACCACGAAGATTTATGTTATATACAGTTAGCATGATAGAAAAACACGAATTCGGTTACTGATTTGTTACATTTACAAGTTCTTTTATAGGGAATGGTTGCGCTTCATGTTTATATACAGAAAGTGAACTGGAAATTTGATGTTGAACCTGCCATGGTGCTATATTTGCGTGTCTTGATATGAGTTGTTGATGCTAGACCTGTGTATATGCTAGATATAAATATATATTTAATTTTACTATTCATGCTTGGTGCTTTGTATTATTTCCTCCTCTCCTTATGCTGTGTAATTATCCTTGATTTACTTATCGGGTTGAACTCATGATGTCACTAAATGTTTACAGTCGGGAGCCAGCTCTCAGACAGAGTTGGACGAAGTGGGGGTGGTGTAACTGAGGAGATGACGATGAGCATGCCACACACTGTCCGGGACTTCAATGATGCAGGACTGTCTGAGTTGTAGGGTTGGAATGGATGAATTATCGCGTGAGGTCTTTGAGTGAAGAGACCGTAATTGAACTTGAATTTGAATAAAAAAAAGAGGATTTTCCAAATCATGTGTATGTAGTTTATGTGATAATTATTAGAGGTCGGACTAAGGGCTTGTACATATATATATATATGTATCAGGTTGGGTCCTTTCAGTTGGTATCAGAGCATCGATTCCAAAGGACAGTGTTGGCATGCCATCTCATCAAGGACTCGGATACATTCATCCCCGCGGTTGTAGGTTTTATACTTATTTTTCAAGTAGTAATCTTAATGTAATCATGTTTGAGTTTATGTGCAAAACTGAAGATAACGGTGTAGGTATTGCGTTTATAGGTGAATGGCGGGTCGAAGGAACAATGGGGAAGTTGGGCAGAATAGTCAGTTTCTCACTGAGCTTGCCGCAATCATGCAGGAACAGAGTCGGATTCATGGAGAACAGATCCAACAGCTGTTGAGAGCTAGGGAGCAAGGAAATACGCACAGCGGGCCTACCGGCCATGAACCCGGTTTACAGCGATTCGAGATCTTGGTATCCTATCGGATGGATTCGATCATTGGAGACGATATACGACTTCATGCAGCTTACGGATGCTGACAAGGTGAGGTGTGCCATATTCATGTTGCGTGGCGATGCTCGGATATGGTGGGAGGGGGCACGCAGCAGTGGACCTAGCTACAGTTACTTGGGCTGAATTCAAAGAGGTATTCTATGGAAAGTATTTCACTTCACGACACGAACTCGAATGGCTAGAGAATTCTTAGAGCCGCCAAGGGGACCCGACGGTGGTGAGTATGTCGAGAATTTGAGAAGGCGTATTTTGTACCTATGATTGCAAGTCAACCAAGAGAGAGCTAAAACATTTCTTGAGGGTGAGGCGTGATTCGACATGATGTCGGGGTGAGAGTTACCACCTTCGGGAGGTGTGGATCGAGGCTCGATGTCGAGAGGGGCAGAATGACATGATGAGGAAGTGCAGAACAAGAGACCGAGTTACGAGGAAGGGAACCTCGGGCACCGAGTCGAGAAGAAGTTTGCGCTGCCGGTTTGAGGCAAGCGACCCGCGATTCTGAGCCTTCCCCGGCGACCCCAGGAACCCCGACCAGTTGACCATACTGTTTCCAAGGGCGAAAGAAAAAGTCAGTGTCCCAAGTGTGAGAAAGCTCATGCAGGTCAATGTTTAGTGGGTACAGACGTGTGCTACAAGTGCAAGAAGTCGGGGCATTTTGCTATGAAGCGCCTCGGCTCACGAGCCAACCGGAGGAAGGGTGTATGCCATGACACAAGAAGCGGTGGATCGAGTCGACCATCATCACAGGTAGAATTTCTATTGTCAATCTACCCGCTCATGCTTTAATTGATTCTGGAGCTACACACTCTTTCATATCTGTGACTTATGTTGCAAGACTGGATATTTCATGTGATTGGATGGCTACTGGCTATCGCGTGTCCTTGCCTTCTGGGGAAGAACTGCCTAGCAATAGAATAGTGAGGAACTGTCCGATGAAGATGCAGAACTCTACCGTGTGTTGGAAATGGTGGACTTGATGTGATTACAGGTATGGATTAGGTGACCGTCGAGAGGCAATTATTGACTGTAGACAAAGGACGGTTAAACTGAAACTACAAAATGATGAATTTTTCATCTTCAATGCAACCTCCACACTGAGTCTCCCTCATATTGTATCCGCATGTAAAGCTCAGAAGATATTGAGCAAGGGGTGTAACGGATTCCTAGTCAACATAATGAGTAGTACTGAGGCCCCTAGACCAAATCTGGAGGAGGTAGAGGTAATTCGAATTTCCGAGGGTGTTCCCGAGAGGACATTGCGAGGTTACCTGTCGGTCGAAGTTTTGGGATAGAACTAATAGCGGGAACCAACCCTGTGTCTAAAGCACCGTACCGCCTGGCACCTAATGAAATGAAGGAACTGAAGGCGAACTACAAGAACTATTGGATAAGGGTTTCATCAGGCCATGTGTCACCATGGGGAGCGCCCGGTGTTGTTCGTCCGTAAGAAGGGGCCAGATTCGATCTTGGTGTGCATTGACTACAGGAGTTGAGCAAGATTCTGATGAGAATAAGTACCCATTGCCTAGAATCGATGATCTGTTTGATCAACTACAGTATAGCAATCGTATTCTCAAAGATTGATTTGAGGTCGGGGTACCACCAACTGCGAGTGAAAGGAGAGGATGTTCATAAAACTGCATTCAGAACTCGATATGGTCACTACGAGTTTCTAGTTATGCCGTTTGGGCTTACTAATGCCCCATGACCTTTATGGATTTGATGAATCGGATCTTCCGACCATACTTGGATCGGTTTGTGATTGTCTTTATTGACGATATACTAATTTACTCCCAAAGTCGGGAAGAACACCGACAACATCTGACGCTAGTGCTGCAGACTTTAAAGGATAAGCGGTTATACGCTAAATTCAGCAAATGCGATTTTTGGTTGAGGCAGATATCATTTCTAGGGCATATAGTCTCAGAGAAGGGAATAGAGGTGGATCCAGTTAAAGTGGAGGCAATCCGGAGTTGGGATACTCCAAAAAATGTTACAGAAATTCGGAGTTTCTTGGGACTAGCCGGGTATTATCGCAGATTCATTAAAAATTTTTCACGCATTGCGCTACCTCTGACTTCGCTGACCAAGAAGGGGGTGAGGTATGAATGGACTGCTCGGTGTGAGAGGAGTTTTATGGAGTTAAAGGAAAGGCTGACGATGGCACCGGTGCTTGCAGTTCCAGACAATTCTGGGCAGTTTGTGGTGTACACTGATGCCTCCAACACCGGGCTCTCGGGGTCAGATCGATGCAGAATGGGAGGGTCATCGCCTATGCATCACGCCAGTTGAAGGTGCATGAGCAGAATTATCCTACACACGATTTAGAATTAGCAGCAGTCATATTTGCTTTGAAGATTTGGCGACACTATCTTTACGGAGAACGTTGTGAGATCTACACAGATCATAAAAGCTTGAAATATTTGTTTTCGGAAGGAATCAATATGCGGCAGAGACGATGGTTGGAGTTGGTAAAGGATTATGATTGCAATATTAACTACCACCCGGGTAAGGCAAATGTGGTGGCGGATGCGCTGAGTCGTAAGTTGGCGATGCTGTCCCAGTTGACCACCCAACAAAGGTTGATATCAGAATTTCAACAGCTGAGAGTGGAGGTGATAGCACCGGTGGCGAGCTAGATTGGCGGCAGCGGTTCATCGGATTCTGGAATCGGTCAGGCGAGAACAAGCATCGGATCGACGATTAATGGAATGGAAAGCGAGATGAGGCAAAGAGGCACCCTCTACTCAGTGGTTGATGGGATTGTGAGATACAAGGGCCGCATATGGGTGCCTAAAGAAGGATCTCTGAGAGAGAATCTCATGATGGAAGCCCACATTACCCCGTACTCGGTTCACCCCGGCAGCACGAAGATGTATAAAGATATGCAGCTGTTATATTGGTGGCCGGGCATGAAGAGAGACATACTCAAGATGGTCCATGAGTGCCTTACACATCAGCGGTGAAAATTTGAGCACCGAGGCCCTGGATTGCTTGAACCGCTTCCGATACCCGTCTGGAAGTGGGAAAATATTGCCATGGATTTCGTGGTAGGGTTACCAGTCTCGACTAAGGGATCAAATGCAGTGTGGGTCATTGTGGATCGATTGACGAAGTCAGCACACTTCCTGCCAGTGAAAACCACTTTCACTATGATACAATACGCAGAGCTGTATATACGGGAAATAGTAAGGTTACATGGAATTCCAGATCAGATTGTGTCAGATAGAGATCCAAAATTTACATCCGGATTCTGGAAGAGTTTGCACCGGGGATTGGGTACGAAACTTACTTTTAGCACCGCTTTCCATCCCCAGACCAGGCCAATCTGATTGATTTTAGAAGATATGCTGAGCTTGCATTATAGATTTCAAAGGGGGCTGGGAGTCTAAATTGCCCTTGGTGGAGTTCACCTATAATAATAGTTATCAAGCCACCATCGGTATGGCTCCTTATGCAGCGCTATACGGAAGAAGGTGTAGAACCCCATTGCATTGGGAAGAGGTGGGAGAGAGGGCAGTTTTGGGTCCGGAGATTGTGGCACAAACTGTGGAATTAGTGGCCAGGATCAGAGGCGAATCTGATCGGCCAAAGTCGCCAAAAGAGTTACGCAGATTGTCGAAGGAGGGACTTGGAGTTCACAGTGGGAGACCATGTATTTCTCAAGGTGTCACCTATGAAGAAGTGCGAGGTTTGGCAGAAGGGCAAACTCGGCCAGGGTATATTGGGCCTTTTGAGATTCTAGGCCGGATTGGGACCAGGCATACCGATTGCACTACCACCCAACCCTGGCGAGTTCATAATGTGTTTCATGTATCCATGCTCGGAGGTACCTATCGACCCCGCACATGTAATTGGGCATGAGGCCATACAGTGGACACGGACCTATCTTACGAGGCAATACCAAGAAATCTGGATCATCAAGTACTAAGCCGAGGAATAAAGAAATCGAATGGTGAAAGTTTTATGGAGAAATCGACAAAGGAGGAAGCTACGTGGGAGGCCGAAAGCGGACATGCGCTGTGACCGAATTATTTGGTAAGTCGAAGTTCGAGGACGAAATTCTTCTAAGGGGAGGAGAGTTGTCAGGTCTCAAAAAAAAAAAAAAAAAAAAAAAATAATAATAATAATAATAAAATATCTAGATATATATATATATAACAATAATATAAATAAACGGGTATGTATAGTCGGAATGGGAAGTCTGAGTTAAAAAGGGATTCATATGATCGGTTCGGAGAAATATTTGGGCCTGAAGGGAGTGTTTGGATTAACTGAGGTTAGCTTAGGTTAAACATGGGTTAAATATGGGTTAGCTTAGGTTTGGATTAACCTGATTTGGCTTAACCCCAACGGAACGGCATTTATAAGCCACCAGCCGACCCTTTTCTTCCGCGAACTAATCCCTCCGTCGTCTATTCGCCGCCAGCTCCCAGATCAACTGCTCTCGGCGATTTCTTCCGCCGAAGCTCGTCTCAACGCTGCCGGCGGCCATCCGATCGTCCTCCGTCGGTTGTACATTCCCTCCATCGCCTATTCGCCGCCAGCTCCCAGATAAGCTGTACCCGGCGATTTCGTCCGCCGAAGATCGTCTCAACACTGCCGGCGGCCATCCGATCGTCCTCCGTCGACTGTAGGTAAGTAAATCTCTGGAAAATGGCTGGCGATAGAGGGATGGAGATTGGTTTTTAGAGGGTTAAATCTCTGGAGTTTGAACTGGGGATTTCTGTGATTGTTCGTGGTTAAGATTTGGGGATTTGTTGTCGAACGGATTTCTGGGTATATGTAGCTAGTTTAGGCATTTAAACCGGTGTTAATTGAGCTGAGGGTTTCTGCTAGTACGTGGGTTTACACTGGGCATTTTTCAGGGAGGGATTGCTAGGTGTTGTTAGAGATTTACCGTTGTGGATTAGGGGCAGAGGGCGGAGTAGGAACTGGATGAATGTTGCCAATCGGTGGGATTGGGAATCGTCATAGATGTTTGTGCGTTGGTGGACGGCGTGTGGGATTGAATGTTTCTGTTGGATCATTTACAAGATGGGAAGAGGGTGTAGTCCGGTTGTAGCTAGGGGGTAGGACAACTCCAGTTAAGGGTCTCGGAGGGGGCTGTTTTATGGTTCCTGGGGCTCTATCGATGGAATCTGATGAAATCGCATTAGGTAGGAGCAAATTGTTAGTACAAAATGATGGTATCAAGGGAGTTGGGATTCTTTGGTTTATAGATGAGACTTAAATGTAATATATGAATTCTGTTATATTCTTAATTCCTCTACATGCTTATCTAACGATTCAGAAGATTCTTCTTTATGTGGTAGATGTTATGTAAAATATTATAATTATCATCTACCTGTGTATGAGGCTAGATGCTATATGTAAATGAGTGTCATTACCAACTAGCTGTGTATGAGCGTAGATGCTATATGGGTGTAATTACCATCTACTGTATGAGGTTGGATGCTATGTATAAATATTTATGATCATTTATGATGTGCCATGTTATTAGTTTAGTTCATTGTTCATCAAATCTCTCAAATGATTATCTGCTATGTGAAATGGTTATAACTAACATCTACCTGTGTATGGGGTTAGATGCTATATATATGTATACATATATGCATGTTCATTTCTCTGTACTTAAAGTTAGATGCTAATTTATAATGTTCGGTGATATCATCCATTCGTATATTGGGTTAACTGCTAACTTAAAATGTTCAATGGTATATGAAGTGACAAATGTGATTGACTATGAGAGGAAGTGATAGAAGTTCTTTATCTAGCTAATTGTATGTACATGAGTATTAGTGGTGCTTGGACGGGTTGGGCATCCCGGGATGAGCTCCGGGAATGGCCCACCCAAATTGATGATTAGATGATGGTGATGATGATGGTGATTTTCCTTAGTTCTTTCTAGAGGTACCTCAGGATTGCACAAGAATATAAGGTTTTTGACTGGCTCCGCATCTAAAAAATGCAAAAATGTGAGGTACCACGAAGATTTATGTTATATACAGTTAGCATGATAGAAAAACACGAATTCGGTTACTGATTTGTTACATTTACAAGTTCTTTTATAGGGAATGGTTGCGCTTCATGTTTATATACAGAAAGTGAACTGGAAATTTGATGTTGAACCTACCATGGTGCTATATTTGCGTGTCTTGATATGAGTTGTTGATGCTAGACCTGTGTATATGCTAGATATAAATATATATTTAATTTTACTATTCATGCTTGGTGCTTTGTATTATTTCCTCCTCTCCTTATGCTGTGTAATTATCCTTGATTTACTTACTGGGCTGTGAACTCATGATGTCACTAAATGTTTACAGGTCGGGAGCTGAGCTCTCAGACAGAGTTGGACGAAGTGGGGGTGGTGTAACTGAGGAGATGACGATGAGCATGCCACACACTGTCTGGGACTTCAATGATGCAGGACTGTCTGAGTTGTAGGGTTGGAATGGATGAATTACTGTCTGTGAGGTGCTGAGTGAAGAGACTGTAATTGAGACTCTTACTTGAATTTGAATAAAAAAAAGAGGATTTTCCAAATCATGTGTATGTAGTTTATGTGATAATTATTAGAGGTCGGACTAAGGGCTTGTACATATATATATATATGTATCAGGTTGGGTCCTTTCAATTAATTTCTCATTCACCCATAATCGGTTTTGAGCAAATTAATAGTCTAGATTCATCTACTCGAAACGTAAATTTCGATTTTGAAGTCAATTTAGACTTTCATCGATTGATGACACCTCGATTTTCCTTTTCAAAACCGTAAACCATATTGGTCTTTTTAAGATCCAATATCTAACACTGCTCACCATGGCCAATCGTCGCCCGCGACTCGCAGCCCGTCGACCGTCGGTATGTCGAGCATCGATCGCCGCTTTGCCCAGCCGTGACTTCGCATCAATTAATGCCGTCGGCATCGACCGCCGACCATCACCTGTTGCTCGTCTCTCGTCGCCTGTCGCCCACCGTCCATTGCCCATCTCCCACTGCCCACCGCTCGACCGCCGCCGACAGCTGTCGCTCGTTGTCCGTCGATCGTAGCCCGTCGACTGTAGCCCTTAGCTTGCTGTCGGCGATCCACCGTCCGTCATTCGTGGCCCACTGCCCGTCGACCGTAGTTTGTCGCATGCAACCCACAACTCGCTGCCGACGATCCGCTATCCATCATTTCTTCGCTCGTCGCCCGTCGTCTCCGCCCGCCGACATAATCAATTTGTGATTTGCTAATTCAAATTATCACTTTGACTCGGAGGGATGAATTGACAATTTTGAAAATACGAGGGGCAATACGAATATATATATAATTATGGGGTGCAAAGAGAAATTTTCTCAAAATTATATCTCTAACGAACCCTAATACCTACGCAGGCGCAGTCTCCGTTCCGCCCTTCCCTTGCCTCTCGGCGTGAGATCGCCTGCGAGCTCCCTTCCCACCTCCTGCTGCACGAGCAATTCCCCCCTTCTTCGAGCTCCCCTTCCTCCGTGCACGGACTCTGCTACGCCTTTGAACTGCTCCCTCCTCGCACGGACGCCATTGAGCTCTCTTCTCTCGCGCACGACGCCGTCGAACTCCGCTTAGGTAACCTACCAGCGTTCTTCTTTTCCCATTGCGCTCGCAGATCGGACTCGTTCTTCATGTCCGCACCCGAAGCGGAAGCGATATACGCCGAGTCTGTGTGACAGAGATGTTAAGGATTTGTACCATGATTTCAAAGTGGATTAATAGCCATATACAAGGATAAAGTTTGCAGAATTACTAGAACCATCTCTTTGTTTGGGTTCCATGCAATTGGTCTAAGCCGTTAAATTTGATATTTTCTTTGAGGACATCGATCTTTCTCTAAAATGGTTACTACTAAACATATGTGATTTATTTTCTGAAACTTGGGTGGATTACAAGGTGGTCATTTGCAGCCCGAGGATGGGTGTTTATTAGTTTGCGGATTCAATGCAAAAAGGGTGGCTATGTGGGTAGTGTTTTTATTGACACTGGCATAACATATCTCTGTGCATGAATTACAGGATAGATATCCAAACATCCTTCATTCGAAAGTCAAAAAGTGTGAGATCAACAAGAACCTCGCAGGGAATACTGGTGCAAACTGCCATGGATCCTGGGCATTATGGTCGTGAAGAAGGATGGGATACTAACAGCGTAATTGCAGTTTCCTCTTTTGTTGCCTATAACCGGGATGGTATAGCAGATTATGCACATGACATGTGCTCCATGTTCAATGACATGTCATTGTAAAAGAACTGTTGAAGAAAGCTGTGGGACAGTTTTTATATGGAATGGATTTCCCTACCCCTTCCATAAATATTTGATGCTAACTTGCTTATTCTGTTGAATCTACAGGCCTCAGAGGGGTATGACCCTCCTCACCAGCAGGAGTTCAGGTGAGCATTAAATAATTAATGGAACTTTCTGGGGACTGTCATGACTTCTAGATCTTATGTTGCTCCATAGTCTTATATTTGTTTCTGAATGACTTATCTCTTCCTCCTGGATGTGGGGACTCAGAACTTATGCATTTGAAATCAAGCTTTTATATGATGTATATTAATTATTTGGTCTTCCTATTTATTTTAGGTCTCTGGTAAACTATGTTCATTATATCATCCTGTTTCTCTCCATTGTTTAACTTACGATTGCAGGTTTGGTGGATCCTATGGTGGTAGGAGGTTCTTAGCAGATGGATTTCCCAGGGATTCTGGTTATCCAAGGAACTCTTTCCATAATGACATGCATGAGAGGCATATATACCCGCCGCCACATGCTCCTGGTGTCTGGTCTCATCCTAGAAGAAATTTTGATGAAGAATATGCACTCGTCAGGGATTCAAGCAGGAATGTTGAGCCATATCATGGGATGGATAATTTTGGTGACCCAGCAAGTTATCATGAAGCTGATTCTTTTCATGATGTTGATAAGTTTCATGATAGGTACCGCAGCATGGAAAGATACAATGATGCAGATGGTTATCATGAGTATGGATATGATAGACATGGTAGGTTTGGAGATAGAGACCGAGAAGAAATCGGCAATGACTATGAAATACGACATCATTCATCCCATCGAAGTAGGGAAGGTTCTCGAGATAGAGGTTTTGATTATGATCGGTATAACTATGATTCGGACCATGAAAGAAGCAAGAGGGAAGGTAGTTGGCGCAGACGTGGATCCCATGATCGTGATCATGAAAAGAGAGGTTTAAGCAGAGAAAAAGATCAAAGCCCATACAGACAACGTGAACGCTCACGTTCTCGAGATCGGGATGAACGGTCTAGATCAAGATCTCCTCGAAGTAAAAGTCGTAGAAGCCACAGAGAGGATAGTTATGATGATGTGTGGTATGAGAGAAATGATAGACGATGGGATTATGATCGTGATGAAAAACGATATAATGACTCTTCTGTGGTATGCCCCAAGTTACATATACTGTATTGCTTTATGTGTATAGCATAATTAACAAATTTAATTGTCTCTCTTTTTATTGCAGGCGCCATCTGCTACAGTTGTCGTGAAGGGTCTATCACAAAAAACAACTGAAGAAGATTTATACCAAATTCTTGTATGAAATACATTCAAAAATGGTTTCTTTGTTGTTTGTGAGCAATCAATTTAGTAGTTGTAATCTCTGTCAGGCTGAATGGGGGCCACTTCGCCATGTACGAGTTATTAAAGAGAGAAATTCTGGATCCTCTCGTGGTTATGCTTTTATTGACTTTCCTGATGTGGTATCTATCTTCCCAGCGTCTTCCTTTATCTTTTTATGGTGATTTATTTTTCCTAACAAGCTTATGCGCAGGATGCTGCTCATAAGATGATGGATGGCATGGGAAATAGTGGTCTTGTAATTGATGGAAGGAAGCTCTTCTTCGAGTACAGGTACTGACTTTATCTAAAAAGTTGATATATAAATTGGAAGGTTACATTGGGAATTATCTACAATATAAATATGCTTTTGGTGGAAAAATTATTTAGAATACAGAATAAATGGACTGCTACTCTTTTGTGCCAGGTTCTATAACTATTGACTAGTTTTTTTTTGAGAACAAATAGGCTTTGCATTTAGTGATACAATACAAGTCAACCTAGTCATAAAAGGAACAAGAGCTTGGTGAAATCTGGCATGCTTCTACTTTATCAATCAACAGATATAATGAATTGTGCAATCTAGCAAAGCCATGAAAACCAATGACCGGAATGGTTATAGTAGCATTGGCATTAGTCTGACCTTTCCTTGGGATCTTGCATTGGCGAGAGCTTTGTGCATTGGATTGTTTTTTTTTTAAACCAATCTAGTAGCAAAGTCATGCGTCAGTTAAATAATTCCATGAAACAGTTATATGCATTTTTCTAGGTTGATACGCTCAAGATCTGTTGTAATGCGTGCAACATGAAGGATTTCTATCCTACTTGTGCAGTGCCCATGAAAAGCAATTTATTTTGGCACATGTTATTCAACTTGAGCAAATTATTTTTATGCTATATAATAGGAGAATGTTAGAAAGATCTATTTTATGCATGGGATGATTCTATGCTTCTTCCCCAAACTACAGCATCATATTGACTGTGCTTCTGTTTGAGCTTTGTTGCTACTCTGTTGTTGAAATCCATCTCTGATGCAGTAGTAAGCCAACTGGTGGGAATGGTGCTTCTTTAGGACAAGAAAGCATGGGTAAATCAAGCTATGGGCATGGGAAAAGCATTACTGCTCCATGTGACTGGACATGCCTCATCTGTGGATGTTTAAATTTTGCACGGCGAACATCCTGTTTCCAGGTGTGTCTGGCACTTTCTGTTTCTGTTTGTACATTTTATTTTATTTAGTTAAAAGACCTTAGATACAATATCTTGAGAGGGTATCTTGGTAGAATTGGTATTTTTGGTTTCAGCAAGTTAAACAAAGAAGTATTTCAATGAATATATTTCAAAATACTATCATTCAAGAGCTCAAATACTCAATTTACCAATAGCTTATGTTCGCTTTTCTTTCAGCTGATTTCATTTGCTCTGTATCTTCATCACCTTTTAATATTTGGACTCATCTATTTTTCTATGTGCCTGTGTCAATTATTGACACTGAGCGGACACTTGAAATCCCTGTTGATCGAGTGTGAAAACCTTTTAATATCAGTCTGTCAGACACTAGGGTTCACCCTCATATTTGTAACCAAGCCTGAGCTACATAGTTAATCCTATTATTTTCATGCGTATATATTTGTGCTTTCATGGGCTACTTTATTGGCACTTGCTGAAACATACGTCGCTTTTCAAAGGTTAGCATATTAAAATTGTCATTTCATGCAGACTGCAATACAATTTGCTAATCATCTCGATTATTTCTTTTAGTAAAAGGTCATTGCATGAAATGAGCTTTTTTCTTATTCAATCTCTTTCTGGACATATAAGACGTTTTTTTGGGCATTCATGTAAAAATACATTCTGGAATCAACTTCTAATAGCTCCAAAAACATTTTTTTTTATTTGTTTAAATATTTTAGATGGAAATTTGCTGCCAAAACAAGGCATGTGGCATAAAAATGTACTATGGAATCAATTTCTAATAGATTCAAAATATTCTTTTTTTATTCATTTAAATATTTCAAAAAGAAATCTGCTGCTAAAACAAAGTTGCAAAGCTTTCAACTACTTGTTGGTTTCTGGAGTTGAGTTATTTTTTCAAGTTGATATGCCTATATTGTACTTTTGGCAATGTATATTATTTTCATTACTTTATATTGTGCTTCTATCTGAAGACTCTTTTGACACTTTGCTTGAATTTCCAATTTGTTTTTGTTATGTTCCATGTATTCTGTCTCTTTGGTCTTTTCCTCAGGAATTATGTTTTTGCTATTTCTGTGTTGTTTTTCTGAACTTGCAAGACAGGATCGGAATTTTTTTGGCTTGTTCAAAAAATTTTGTTGGCAATCGTTGCCAATAGTCTTGTTGATTATAATATAATTTACTCAATGACATCTTACAGTACTGACTTCTTATTGAAGCAACTTTAATTTAGACAATATGATATGGCTATTTCTTTTGTTTGAGAAGAGTATTTTATTTCTTTGAGGTCACATCTAGAGTCCATGCATGTATTTCATCATGCTCTGTTTTATTATGTTAGGATCTCTTAGTAATCTTCATTTTTCTTCCAGTGCAATGAAGCCCGTACTAAGGATGCTCCTCCAGCTGATGCAGCATGCATGAATGCAGCACCATCAGGGAAGAGGGGCTCAGATCTAGGTATGCCATTTCTTTAGATTAAGGGTGCATTTGGTTTAAGTTATAATATATAACTTTAGTAATCACATTACCAAAGTTATGGGGAATGAAACATTATCAAATATTGTTTAGTTCAATCCGAAGTAATGCAATCAAAATATGTTTGTTTGGAGGTTTTAAAGTATCACTTAATTTAACATTTTATTATATTATCCATTCAATTATAAGATTTCGTTTACTCCTAAACATATTTGGTTATGGTTGTGTCGATCGAGACGATCACCTTGTCGTCCAATGAGTTGGCAGCGAGTGACCACCGATAATTATGACAATTGCGTCGGCAATTGATAGTGGTGGTTCCGATCGACAATCGATGACGGTGGTTGGTGCTTGATGACGACGACAACGATTGACATCGGCGGCAGTCGAGGATTGACATTGGCACCGGCGATCGACAGCGGCGGCAGTCGATCGGCGACGACGGTCAGCAGGTGACCGTTGACCGACGGTGGCGCTCGGTCGGAGACCGGTGGTTGGTGGTTGGCTGGAGACTAGCGATTGACGACGGTGGCGGCGACGGTAGCGACGACGATAACGGCGATCGGCAATGGCGGCCGGTGATGGCGGCCGATGATTGTTATTTGATAAATTGATAAGGATAGTTTTATCATAAATGGTAAAAATGAGAGGGTATTTTTGGAAAAAAAAAATCCATAACTAAGGGAATCAAGAAAAACCAAGCTTTTTGGAGATTTTTCAATTCCCCCATGCATAATCCTTTTGCTGACGTGGCATGTGTCGGACATCCATCATGACTTGGTAATCGTTTAAATCCTAAATCAAACAAGGTTTTTATTGATAATCTTAGATGGATAACCAAGGTTATCAATAATAACCCCGAACCAAATGCACCCTAAAAGTTTTGCATGGTTACTAATCAGTATTTCATTTTCAGGTCCTACTCATGTTTTAGTTGTACGGGGGTTGGATGAAAATGCAGATGAAGAAATGCTTCGTTACGAGTTTGCCAAACATGCTCCTATTAAGGTAGCAAATACAGTACTAGAATGTTATTCTTTTCTGAGTTGTTAATTTGCTCTTTTCATCCACAGGATCTTCGCCTTGTCAGAGATAAATTCACCCATGTGTCTCGGGGATTTGCTTTTGTGCATTTTCACTCGGTATTAACATATTCTATATATATATATATATATATATATATATATTACATTTGCCATTGTGACAGGCTACAACAATTCAATTTGGGTTTGGATGTTTAGGTGGAAGATGCAACTAAAGCTCTTGCAGCTACAAACGGAACAATGCTGGAGAAGAATGGTCAAGTCTTACGTGTAGCATATGCTAAAAGTATTCATGGACCTGGATCTGGGGCTTCACAATCAAGTAGTCTCGCTGCAGCTGCTATTGAGGCAGCAACATTTGCTCAACAGGTCATTTTATATTTCCCATACTGCTATTGAGGTGCCTTGGGATTGCAGATATAATTTTGTGCTGTCAGTAGTGTCAAGGGTTTACAAATTTTAAATTTCATAGCCTTAATTTCTACCGTAGTTTTAGCAGCATTACCTCTATGGTCTTCTAGTCGTGCCATTTATTACTTTTTCATTATTTGCCTTTTTCTCGGTGGATTATTTCAAAAAGACATGCATCACGAGTAGTGTTATATATATATATATATATATATATATATATTTGCTAGCATTTATTGATTAATGTTTTCTTTATTTAGTCATCTTTGATATGATTAGTTTCTCGTATCTTTTGATGTTTGGTAGATGTTTCCAAAATGTTCCAGAAGGTTCATGTATGCTATGTTAAGTTTTGCAATTTTTAAAGAATTTGATGGTGTTTCTTGTAGGAGACTTGGTACTGGGAAGTTATTAGCTCACCGCTCAATCCTATGTCAGGGACATTTGTGAAAGAAACTAAGGGAGCGTTTGATTCGTAGAAAATTTTTTATTTTTCGTTTTTATTTTATGAGAAGATGAGAAAATACAAGAAATGATATTTGGTTGACATTTTCCATTTTCATTTTCTAGAAAATAAAAAGCATTTTCTGAAAACTGGAAAATATAAAAAAATCGTTTTTTGTTTCCATTTTCGTTTTTCAAAAAATAAAGGAATATTTTCTGAAAAATTAAAAAATACAAAAAAATCCTTTTCTATTTTCTGAAAAGGAGAAAATGAAAACGAAAAATAAAAAAAATTTTACGAGCCAAATGCTTCCTAAATGTTTTTGGATGTATTCTTTTGACTAATATTTTGAATTAGCTGTTCACGTTTTTCTGTTGGGTGGCAATTAGTTCCTGCTGCCAATTTTCAAGTTATAATGATTATTCTGGGTGTCTATTATTGGATTTTTTTTTGTACTCTTAAAAATTGACTTCTCACAGGCGCTTAACGACCTCCAGTAATGCACTATAGGAGCTTTGCTTCCAATTGTGTTTTAAAAACTGTTTTGACATGTTGATATCCTTCTTATTTAGCAAAGACGATAATATAAGATGAATGTGAGATGTCACTTTTGAATAAAATAAATAAAACACTAGAATCTAAGAGTAATTCGATGGGCTTTACTAGATGAATACTTACTGTGAAAAAATAAGTTTAGATGATACAAATATGGTTGTACACAAGTAACAGATTCAGAAAATTGAATCTTCGAGATAAATGAATGAGGGGTAGTGAGAATCCAAAGAAAACTCTAGTAGTTAATATAATTAAAAAGTGCCTTGAAACATGAATATTAATATTAGCATATCTTTGTATAGCATTCAATTAAGAGATGAGATCTAAGTTAGGCGGCTCCAAATAATTGGACATGGATAGAACAACTTATTGATGGCAATGATTGTTTTTCATGTTTACACTTCTAAATTTTTTGGGTACATAAGATATCAGAAAATTAGCAATTCTCTTCTGGTTTAGTCTCTTTTTGTAGAACTATTCAAGGACTGTAATATGAACGCTGTTCGTCACAGTTTCATTAATTCTACAACACTTTTCATCACATATGTTCTATGTTGGAGTGACATTAAAGAACTACGTGCTTAGGAATTTTGATATAAATACTAATAATTATTCTCTGAGTTCATTTTTGCCAGAATTGGATTTCTATATTGTAACTTATTTATTAATAGTAATGGTAATATGTAGTTGTCAGAAACATGAACTATTCAACTTTTGCTGCCATTTTGACATATGTTTCTTTCTTTCTTTTAGTACGATGCTGTTGGTTGGGCACCAAAGGAGTACAACCCAGATAAAAAACAATCTACAGCTGGGTTTGAGCAAAATAATCCAGAAGCTCTGGAAGGTGGTTCTGCGCCACAATCTGGTTTTGTGTGGGATGATAAATCTGGCTATTACTATGATGCTGCATCTGGCTTCTATTATGATGGAAATACTGGTGAGTTCGTTAAGATAATAACAAATTTCAAGGACAACCATTTTTGCTTTTTGGTAAAGTTTTTGCAGAAATTTTATGTTATATCAATGCCTTCCTTTGGTAAATGCAGACTAGAATTTAATGTGCAGCATATGGTTTTTAAAGTATATTTCACGCATCTACACTCTTTTGTTATCTATGTTCCATAATTTAAGTAGATATTACATATAATATCAATATATACTTTTACAATATGGGAACAGATACTGATATTCAAGATCTCCATTTGTGATATTGTCTTATGCAGGTCTTTACTATGATGGGAACAATGGAGTTTGGTATTCTTTTGATCATCAAACTCAGCAGTATGTACCTTGTAATGAGCAGAACAATACCAAGGCAGCTGGAGACACAACAAATGAAACTTCAAAGACTTCAGATGGAACCACAAGCAAAAAAGCAGTCATATCTGCACCTGCAACTACAGTGAAATCAAATGAAAAAGCTTCATTGCCTGATGCAGTTCAGGCAGCTGCAGCTGCAGCGTTAGCAGCAGAGAAAAAAGAAAAAGAAAAATCTAGAGAGATAAAATTGGCATCCAAAAGTAGCCTCCTAGCAAATAAGAAGAAGATGAATAATGTCCTGGCAATGTGGAAGCAAAGAAACCATGAGGGGCAGGCAGCCCATGTAGTTCTCGAGGACAAGGAGCCAACAAAATTAACTGATGATAAACCAAACAATTCTTACTCTGCACCTGGAGCATCAACTGTAAAAAACATGACAAAAGCTGATTCTGCAAGTTTGAATAGCTCAATTCATCCATCTTCATCTGCTAGCCGTGGGGCTGTTCATGCTGTTACTTCTGAAGCACTGGACACTGATTCACAGATTAAGCTGAGACCTGTTAGTAGTTCAGGGGGCACAATCATGGGTGTTATAAGAGGTTCTGGAAAAGGGATTATAAAGTCTGATACAGCTTTTCCTGTCTCTGTCACTGGAGGTACCTTACTCACTACTGCAACAACACACCCAACAGAAGCAACATCCACTAGCACACCCTTCAAGACTGATGCCTCAGCACTTGGCTCATATGCATCATCTTCATCTGCTGGACGCGGAAAACGCAGGTTTTCAGAGGCACCAGTGCAATCTGGTTCCAGAGATCAACCTCAGTCGACTTACAGAGATAGGGCAGCTGAACGAAGAAATCTTTATGGTTCATCATCTGCTACAGGGGATGATTCGTCAAACATGGGATATGGGGATTCAAGTAAGCATTGTCCCTTTCATAGCTGTATATCATGTTCATTTGCGATTTGCAATATTTTCATTTAAAATTCTGCTGTTAGTCACACTGCCATGTCACCCAGCTAAAATTTGCCCGTGCCCCCCTTTTTCTTCATCCTGTAAAATTTTATCGGTTATTATTTTTTGAGTTCATTCCTGTAAGAATTTAGACATGGTAACTTAGGTATGTCGATACTTTCTAGCACTTGCGTTGCCAATGGCATGTCAACCTTCCAAATCAGTAGAGTATTCTGATATGCTTGTCTATACTTATATTCACATGCTGGAAATGGCTTTATTTGAAGATTGTGATTACCCGTTTCGAAAGGGTTCTTCATCAGCTACGGGGGTGATGCCCTTTCCTCCTGGAGTTGGGGGATGGGCTGCTGGCGATACAAGTGATGCTGAGAATTATGAAGTGATCACTTCTGATCGAGCCCTCGATGAAAACAATGTGGGAAACCGGATGCTTCGCAATATGGGTTGGCAAGGACTGGTAACTCCCTTTCTTTATGTTTTTTGTGTCCATTTTTATTCTGTATTTCATTGTCTCACCAGCTATGTTTTGCAATCCATTTCTGCACTGAAAGATCACAATATTTCTATCTGCGGATCAGTCTCCATTTAGCTGCCGTCTAAAATGTCCAATGTTTTTTGGGAAGCATGTTTTCACCTATCAGATAAAGCGATATGAAATGGTGTGGCATTTACCAACTTATGCTTATTATATAGATGAATTCAGATGTTAGTTCTACAGATTACTCGATTTGTAGATTTCATATTTTACGGATCTCAACTATTAGTTTTTAGTTTTATCTATAATCAGAACAACTTCCATCTTACAATAGGATAGTAAATGTAGTTCTGTCGATAATCTAACTCGAGCCTAAGCCGAGATGACTGCTCACAGAAAGTTCCTCTGTGCAGCGAGGGTATTTTGTATTAGACAACTATGGTTTCCTCGTCCTGACATCAGTTTCGGTGCTTGGTTTCTTCTGAGTGATCAGGGACTTGGAAAAGACGGCAGTGGCATCAAGGAGCCTGTCCAGGCAAAAGCCGTCGACGGTAGGTCGGGGCTCGGAAGCCAGCCGAAGAAAACAGACCCATCGCTAGAGGCACAGGCCGGCGATAGCTATCGAACCATCATTCAGAAGAAAGCCATGGCAAGATTCAGAGAGATGGAGCAACATTGATGTTATCAGTCAATACGAATTCCATTTTAACTTTATTTTAGGAACAATCGCTGTAGATTCTTAAACCTTCTTCGAGGTTTGTCTCTGCAAATACCCTCTCTATCATTTATGACTTATCTTAAGCCATGCTGTCACAATTGTGGTTCGAGTTAGAGTTGCTGGATTCATGGCCTGTTTGAGGCAACTTCATAAGCCGGCTTGCCGCTGCCTGTTTGAAAAATTTATTTTACAGCTATTAAATCTAGAAAGAAGAGAGATTATTTGAAGGGTTTAAATCAAAAATATTAATTTAATTTTCGCCTAACTACTATTAACAATTTACTCTTCTCTAATTTTAAAATTCAATTAGCTTGAAGAAATTTTTGAAAAAAATTAAAACAAGTAATATAAAATAAAAAATAAAACAATAATAGAAAAAAGTCCTAATAAGTTTTTGGGTATCATAACCGAATAGATTTTAATATGTTCAACGCATGACAATCGAATAGGCATTAACATATTCGGCGTACTAGGATCGAAATACATCCGAATGCATTGACATCATATTCCAACTTCAATTTGTCCTTGCTTTATTGCTCTGACGATTACTATAATTAATTTTGAATCTATCAGAGTCACAGTCGCAGTCTGACAGAAGGCAGATTGAGGTTGGAATTTGACACCGTTATCGTTGTACTTACTGGTAATTGTAATCGTAATTGATTCCGACTGTAATCTGATTAAAATTCGATTGCAGTCCAATCGACATTATAATCCAATTAAATCGCAGTCAAATTCCAATCAAATTGTAATCAAAATTGACTGCCAGCTTTGTGACTGCTGACAGCCTCAACCGCGGTCATAATTCAACCAGAATCTAACCACGATTTGATCTGACTCTAATATTGGTCCAATCTCAATCCGTCATCAGTTCAGTCGACTAGACTGCGACGGTGACCTTGATGGATCCAGGGTTAGCTATAGTGATCATCGGAGCAATAATGCGAGGATGAATTGCGATTGAAATCTGACGCCATTGCATTTCGATATTGTTCGGTCCTGGTTCGTCAAAAATGTTAATGCTTATTCAATTGACATCTGCCGAATACATTAGGATTTATTCAGTCAAATATAATGTGTTTGATTTCTATCGATCGAACGAGAAGGGGAAGAGAGAAAATTGAGAGGGAGAAAGCGAGTAAAAAAAAACATTTTAATCTTTTTATCTAAGAATATTTTTGAAAAAAAAAATTGGGATGTGTTTAGTAATTGATAGAATGTGGATAGTCTGACTCTAAATTTAATTGATTGGTTATGTAACGAAGGAAAGTATAGCTATTATTGACACTTATATTGAATTTAAAATTCAAATTCGACAATAACAAAGTTCCAATAAATTTCATGGATAATCTATTGTCTCTGAGCCGATCGATGATAATACAAGTAAATTTTTTATATAATTGAAAAAGATAGAATAAGATAAAAAAAAAAGAACAACAACAAAATAGCTAAAGGCAATCTACATGAGTATCTAAAGTCTTTATCATTTAAAATAATCTTTACTTTCAGTGTTCAAGAGAACAAAGCAATAAGGTAAATACATTGTCATCGTAGGCAACATCAAATAATTTCCTTCCAACGCCTCTCTTTTATTTAAGGAAAAAAACTTCGCAAGACTTTTTTGGTGCGCCAATTACCACTCCATAAAAGCATGATGGTGTTTTTTTTTCCGTCGTAACTCAATGAGAACCAAATACAATACAATGAAAAGCAAAGCTACGGAAACTTTAATTCAAAAGTCGCTCTCGTAAAAAAAAAAAAATTGGTATAGGGTTTTAGTCATATCCATTCCAATTTTAGATTCTATAGTTTTTAAAAGATCGACTCTTAATTTAATTGTCCAAGATAATTATGATTCATGGTTATAAATCACTAATTATAGTTTGGTGCACGATTTGATATGATTTGAAATTATTATTATTTATTAAAAAAGTAAAAAAACACCCGTACTTATTTAAATTGTCTATCTATCGAAGATCAAAATCATATAGTTTACTTATCTTGTTAATCTTATTGCCTTAAAAGTGACATTCCTCTATTTTTTGTTTCTATAGTGGTAGTTTCTTCCGTATCTACCTAGTTGTCAAAAAGTTATATTTCTTGTTTTTTTTTTCATTTTTTATCCAATCATAAGTAATACTTATACTTCCAAAATATTAAAGAGATAAAATAGACTGTTATTTATCAAATATATTACTTCCAGAACTAAATCTCTGTTCTATGGCAATGGACAAGTTAAATTTTTTTTATTATAATAAAGAAGATAAGAAAATTGAGTCTTCTATTACTATCACAATAAAATATCAAAATCTAATCTATTTCACTAAAATCTAAAAAAATTATAAAATAATTTTCAAGTTTTTATCCGAAACTTAAAGATTTTCATGGATGCATGCTTCGTCCGTATTTTTAATAAAAGTGTTTTTATAAGTTTTAAACTATTACTACGACAAATATTTTGAATTTCAGATATATTAATTTCTAATTCATATTTAAACTATATTTTTATAAATATCATAAAAATTATTTATAATATTTTATACCATATTAGCTTGATCAAGAATAATTTTTAATGAAATTAAAGTATTATAATACATAATTAATATTTCATATAAAATATAACTTTAGTTTAACGTAAAGGGAATACAACTAAATAAATATAAAAAATATAAAAAAAATATTTTTCTCATTTTATTTTCATTGTTGATAGAGATAAAAGTTCATCCATAATATATTAATTTAAAATTAAAACTATATTATAAAAATTCATTATAATTAAATGAAAAATAGGATAATAAATACTGAAAAATTATTTGGTTGCATTATTAAATTTCATAAATATTATTATATATATTCTATTGATATGAAAATAAATATATATTAATATTATCAATAATTTATGTGAAAAATAAATATAATAATTCTCTATATTGAAATGAATCTTGTAATTCTTTATATGTTGAATTTTAAGTGTTCGTATATCATGTGAAAATTTTTTTAAGTCTTATTTCATTAATTTAAACTAAATTTATCTTATTATTTATTATATTGGGATATTACCATAAATAAGAAATAAAATTTTTAATCAGTTTAATTTGATTTTCTAAACTTTTTAATTAATCTTGAACATATAAATTTAAAATATTACATAGGTAGTGAATTTAAAAAAATAGATCACTAAATTTAAGTTCGTCAATACCTATAATATTAAAAAATTTGTATTAGTTAATATGTATTCTTATAAAATTAAACATAATAATTAAGTGAAGTTGTGAGTGCTATATGATTTATCAAAAAAATCAATATGCTAATAAATATTTTTGAATTGTCTAAAAATTATCGATCTAATAGCCGTTCACATTCATATATGAATGAGTTTGCCAATGATTACTTCAAATATCAGAATATAAAGATAATTTATTATTTAATTTACTAAATTCTTTAATTAATTTTTTTCATTTTATTAATTTTTTGATTGTATGAGTAAATGTAATTTCATAGAATACATTTAATAGATGAGATAAAAGATTCTTGGTAAAAATCTTCAAAAATTTATTTAGATACAAAACTAAAAGAAAGTTAATCTACATAAATAAATTTAGTTAATCATTATTTTAATTCAATATCAAAATATTTAAATAGACTTATATCGATATCTTTAGTGAATGATAAAAATATAGAAATTTTTATTTAAAAATATTTAATTTTAAATTCCGTTAGATACTTTATTTCGACGTGTCATTTCAATTACTTATAGCTGCTGCTCAATTGAAATTTATAGAAGACTTTGCAATATTTATATTTTGCTTATATTTTTCCGAATAGAAAAATGACTTTTTAAAAATATTTAGCAAAAAAATGTGATTTTAAAAATAGAGTTTTCTAAACCTTAAAAGTTATAGTATTTCTTGTGTTGATTGTTAAAAATTATTTTAGTTCATCATTTGTAAATTAAATGTCCTCGAAATAATTATTTTCTTTTCATTTTAAGAATAAGATGAACCTTCTTAATTTTATTAGGATCGGAGAATCGAAATCAAAAGATTGAAATTTTATAAATTAGAGAAAAATAGAAAATATATATGAAAATAATAAAATAAATATTTTATATATATAATTTAGAGAATAACGATCACTGAATTGTAATTATTGTTAAAAAATAATGAAATAATCTTCGCCGTTCAAAGCACAAATTTTTTTAATCTATTTTTTGCCATCAGAACTGAACTGATGATTCCAATGACAAAATAAAAAAAAAAAATCGATTGAATCAGTGAATTTGAGTGATTTAATCATAATTGATCCGTCGTGTAACAAATCAATTACGTTTTTGGCCCATATAACCAAGTCAATGGATAACTAACTTGTTGATCCAATTATAGTCCTCGGTTAGGCCCAGTTTGGACCCAACCCAGAGGTCGAATCTATCTAATTCAAGAAAAAAAATTATCTTTTATCAAAACAAAATATTTCAATTGATCTACAATAAAAAAACAGATCTTCTACACAACTACAGCAAGAAAATAAAAAGAAAAGAAGCAACAAATTAACTTTAAAATAGATTTATTCATTTAACATATAATGATTATATTTTATTTTCTTTATAATAAGTTATTTTATTTTATTTAAAATACTAGATATTTATTAAAATCTTATATATGTATTATTGATAATAGGAGTCGTTTAACTTCCATGGATAAAATCTGTAACACCCCCATAGTCTTTCCACTTTCTACCAGGGGAGATGTCATTATTTTACTGTCTCTATCTTTAATTCATGCAATATACTAATGCAATATGCTAACAACTAAAATAATCATAAGGATCTTTACATCACTTAAACAATAACCATTTCAAGATCTTCACCTAACATGCAAGTATTAAAACTAACCCAATATGACTCCAGCATTCTTTGGTCTCAACCATAAATAATCCAGTTGAACTTCAACAATATCAAAAGAAAATAATTAAAAATAAAAATTTGGTTTAGACATCTGCACTTAGGATCTTTTACTTCCACTGTTCCGTCGCCACACACACCCATCACTTCATCCGCCATGCCACCTTACTGAAGCTTTTATTTACCTTTATCTGCAGTATAAGGAAATGTAAACTGTAAGCAATAACGCTTAGTAAGTACTTTCTATGCTCACAAAAATATACAACGTATGAAATCATGCAACTAGTTCTCTTACCCTTGATACATTGATACACATGCAAACATAACTGAAAATCATAATTCTGAATACATGTCTCTTGTATAAATCATGCTCTTAAGTATTTTAAAACTTATAAACAGTATATCTGAACTGGAATGATTAACTTTGAAAACTTTTACTTATACTTATACTGATACTTTAAAGTAATAATCATCCTGGATATGGGCTGACATAGTACCAATCTGCGCGCTTTCCTAATAGTGGGTGTGGCCAACCAGAACCTACTAGGGTAAGTGTGAGGTGAGGGCCTTGGCAGTGCGAAGATCTGAAATACATGCCCTTTCAAAAGTAAAATACTTCATTTATACTTATATTCTTATACATACTGACAGAATGCTCTTAATCCCTTAAATCACGAATGGGGAGCACCATAAAGATCATTATGCTCTTGACCCCCAAAATTGAAATGGGGAACATACTGAACATCGTTGTGCTCTTAATCCCCAATTCGAATGGGAAGCATCTTTAAATTTTCTTTATAAAAGAAATATTTTTACACCTTACTTTACCTCATGCATATAATTGTAAGCTACAACTCATCTACAACATGCATGATCATAAATCACATTTTTATCATGGATCTACACATGATGTTAAATCAAATATGACATAACGGGTAAAATCATGTAACTGAAAACACCATGCATAACTGGAAATAATATGCACATAAAAATATATCAATGACATACGATAACTACTTATACTGCATGTGAGAAATACTTACATCCTACGCTTTTTCATCAATTTATACCGTTATATTTTGTAAAGAGAAGACCTCCTACGTGTTCCTTTGCTTTAGCGTGATCCTTTCTAGAAATATGAGCATCTACCTTAATAATTATTAGCCTAGCAGGTCCTTCACAAGAATCTTCTTTTAGCCGAACACTGTTTTAATGCTCGCCATCATGGTAGCACTCGATGAATACAAATATTTCTCCTTGTAACAAGAGAAGCTACTTGAAGTTCCATATTGCCATCTGCTATAACTTCGACTATTTTTAATCCCAATGCGTCAAGTTGAACGCGAAGTTCTTCTATATCAATTTGTTTGTCATGTTTCTTCACATCGTCGCGCTGCCTTCTGGGCTTGGGCCTCTTGTTCGTGGTATTTTTGTTCTTCGGCTGCACCATTATGCGATGCGCGCGCACGAGAGAGAGGTTGCTGAATGCTTGCTGAGGGCGGAGGGAGGTGCTTGGAGAGAAGAGAGAGAGAGAGGGATCGACATAAGGGTTTAGGGAAAGGAAGGAAAGAAAAGGAATATATAAATTAAGATTTTTTTTAACCTAATTACCCCTTTAAATGATTAGTCAAATTAATCAATTTCTCCTTTTTTCCTGCCTATAGATATATTCTGTTATATTCTACTCATAGATAATCTTATGACTTAGTGGTAGGAAGCCTATTCCCCCAAACCACCGGTTCATGGTTCGAGCCTCGGCTAACGAACCATTTATTCGAACTTTTTTTTTAATTCCTATTCTTAATTATTTTTATTCTTTTTTATTATTATTATATTCCTATTTTTATTATTTCTATTCTTATTCTTATTTCTATTTTCCTCTACTAAAAATATAGGAACTAAAATTTGGGCTGTTACAATCCCTTATACCTTATAAAAGTTTCGTCCTCGAAACTTAGAACAGCTCGGGGTACTTTTGCTTCATGTCATCCTCACGTTCCCAGGTTGCTTATTCAAACCTTTGACTTTTCCATAAGACTTTTACTAACGGTATTTCTTTATTTCTTAGTTTCCTGACTGCTCGATCTATTATCCGAATAGGTCGACTTTCATAACTTAGATCTGTCTGAATCTGTACCGTCTGTGGCTCAATCACTTGGTTGGTGTCTGGGACGTGCTTCTTAAGCATTGAAACATGAAATACATTATGGATAGCTGACATTTCCTGTGGTAGCTCTAGCTCATAAGCTACCTTACCAACTCTCTTGGTGATCAGGTAGGGGCCTACATATCTGGGACTTAACTTGCCTTTCTTCCAAAATCTCATTACCCCTTTCATAGGAGCTACCTTAATGAACACTGAATCTCCGACTTGGAACTCTAGGGGTTTGCGTCAGACATCGGCGTAACTCTTCTGCCGACTCTAGGCAGTCTCTATCTTTTGGCGTATGTTCTTTATAACTTAGGTGGCGTCATCTATAAAATCAGTCTTGAGTCCAATTTCTTTCTTCTCGCCACCCTCATACCAACAGATAGATGATCTGCATCTCCTTCCATACAAGGCTTCATAAGGTGTCATTCCAATTGTGGTTTGATAACTATTATTATAGGCAAACTTTGCCAAATACAAATATTTGCACCAGTTTCCTTTAAAATCTAAGGTACAAGCTCTTAGCATATCCTCCAGAATCTAATTCACTCTTTCTGTTTGCCCATCTGTCTGAGGATGAAATGCAGTGCTGAATCGTAGCTTAGTGCCGAGGGCTTTCTGAACACACTCCCAGAAGTGTGAAGTGAAGCGACTGTCTCTATCTGAGATAATGGTCTTAGGTACTCCATGCAGTCTAATCACTTCCTTGACGTATAACTGGGCTAACTGCTCTATGGAGTATGATATTCTGATAGGCATGAAGTGAGCAGACTTTGTCAATCTACCGACAACTACCCAAATAGAATCGTAGCCATTGGTTGTTTTGGGCAATCCTACTATGAAATTCATGGCTAGTTCCTCCCACTTCCATTCTGGAATCTGGATAGACTGTAGAACTCTTCCTGGTCTCTGGTGTTCGGCTTTCACTCTCTGACATGTCAGGCAAGTGCTAACATACTTAATCACGTCCCTCTTCATACCAAGCCACCAGAATTTCGCCTTCATATCTTGATACATCTTGGTGGATCCAGGATGCATCGAATATGGGGTCCCATGAGCTTCTTCTAGGATCTTCTTTCTTAAGTCTGGGTCATTGGGGATACATAGGCGTTCACCCAAATATAATACCCCACTATCAGAGACACGGAATCCTTCATCCTTCCCTTCTTGGATCTCTTGATCCTTTGGATGCTAGGATCTTTGTCCTGTCTCGCTAATATATCCTCAAACAGTGTAGGTACTATGGTCAAGGCGGAGAGCTATCTAGAAATGATCTCAACTCCAAAATTCATTATCTCTTTCTCCAGTGGTTGGGATAGTGTTGCTAGGGACATCAAGGTGGCGCATGATTTTCTACTCAGCGCGTCTGCTACTTTGTTTGTCTTTCCAGGATGATAGTGGATTTCACAGTCATAGTCCTTTACTAGCTCAAGCCATCTACGCTGTCGCATATTCAAATCCTTCTGAGTGAAGAAATACTTCAGACTCTGGTGATCTGTGTAAATCTTGCATTGGACTCCATATAAGTAATGTCTTCAAACTTTCAGAGCAAAGACCACTGCTGCCAACTCAAGGTCATGAGTGGGGTAATTCTTTTCGTAGTCCTTGAGTTGTCTAGATGCATAAGCAATGACTTTACCCTTCTGCATAAGTACTGCTCCGAGTCCCATCTTGGATGCATTACTATACAGGTCAAATCCCTCATTACTTTCTGGAAGGGTAAGCACTGGAGCACTTGTGAGTCTCTTCTTTAATTCAAGGAAACTCTTTTCACAATCTTCGGTCCATTCGAACTTCTTATTCTTTCTGGTAAGAACCGTCAACGGTGAAGCTATCCTTGAGAAGTTTTCCATAAACCTTCGATAGTACCCTGCTAATCCGAGGAAACTTCTGACTTCACTGACATTCTTTGGTTGACCCTAATTACTGAATGCTTCTATCTTTGTCGGGTTTACCATAACTCCATCTTTTGAAATAACATGACCCAGAAACGATATTCGATCAAGCCAAAACTCACACTTGGAGAACTTTGCATATAATTGTCTTTGCTGAAGGGTCTGCAAGACTGTCTTCAAGTGTTCGATATGTTCTTCCTGGGTTCTCGAGTAGATAAGGATGTCGTCAATGAAAACGACCACAAACTTGTCAAGGTACTCCTTAAATATCCGATTCATCAAGTCCATAAACATAGCGGGTGCATTTGTCACTCCAAAGAGCATGACCACGAACTCATAGTGTCCATACCTCGTTCGGAAGGCTATTTTCGGTATATCATCCTCTTTAACTCTTACTTGATGATAACCTGACCGCAAGTCAATCTTGGAGAAAACTGTGGCTCGCCTCAATTGATCAAATAAATCCTCTATCCTTGGCAGAGGATATCTGTTCTTGATCGTCACTTGATTCAAGGCTCGGTAGTCTATGCACATCCTCATAGACCCATCTTTCTTTTTCACAAACAACACTGGAGCTCTCCACGGGGAATGACTAGGGCGGATGAATCCCTTGTCTAATAACTCCCGTAATTATTCCTGAAGCTCTTTCAATTCAGCTGGAGCCATATGATAGGGTGCTTTTGAGATTGGGTTGGTACCAGGAATAAACTCAATCTCAAACTCAACTTCCCTTCTAGGTGCTAGTCCTGGTAGCTCGTCAGAAAATACTTCCGGGTAGTCACATACGATTGGGACTTCTTCTAGCCTTTGGCTTCTTTCTTGCTTAGTATCAACTATATGTGCTAAATACCCAGTGCATTCATTAGCTAGCATCTTCTAAGCTTTCATGGCGGACAAGAACTTCTTAGTCTTCTTCCTTGGTTCTCCAATAAACTCAAATTTAGCCTCGGTCTCGGGTTGGAATACTACCCTTCGCTTACGACACTCAATGGAAGCACCGTACTTGCTAAGAAAGTCCATTCCAAAGATGACATCATAGTCATGCATGTCCAACAAGATCAAATCATTATAAAGCTCTCTGTCTGAAATTCTGACTGGCACGACACGCAACCAGTGTGTAGATGTCATTATTTCACCCGAAGGTAGGGTCGTTAAAAACTGAATATCTAAGGTATCCGGAGTTATATCTATCTTCTTAGCAAATTCCATAGACATGAAAGAATGGGTTGCCCCAGTATCAAACAGTACGATAGCATGCTGATTAAGGATAGGTATATGACCTGTGACCACCGTAGAAGCATTTGCTATCTCTTCCTTGGTGAGGGAGAAGATCCGGGCATTAGGTGTAACTGATGGGGCCTCCAATCTTCCTTGGATGATGTAAGGACCCTCCAGTGCTCCTTGCATCTGATGTAGCTGAGCTGGTCTACCTCCATACTGAGTAGACTATGACGGAGGTAGATTGGTCTTGGTGGGGCACTGTTTGGCGAAGTGTCCCTCGACACCACATATATAACACCCGCTCATGCCCTGGCGACAAACTCCTGGATGCTTCCTCCCACACTTAGAATATGTAGGATACGTAGCCTGCTTACCGGCTGAACCTCCCTTTGTATTATTCCACTGTTTCCTTTTGCCATTGTTGTTTCGCTTCCAATTCGAATTACCTCTCTAAGGTTTCTAACCTCCTGAACTTCCCTGGCCTTTGCTTTCTGTCGAGGCTAGCTTTTGGTGCTTGATACTATTCATGTAATGCTCCGTGATTAGCGCACTGCTGATTAGCTCTTCAGGGGTCTGTGGTCTATTAATTCCACCAGACACATTCAGAGCTATCTTCGATCTCAACATCTTTAGCATCAACCTAACTCTTTCCTTCTCAGTACTGACCAGTTCTGGACATAGGCGAGCCAACCTATTGAACTTCTTTACCACTTCATCTATTGATAAATGCCCTTGTCGTAACTCCGTGAACTCATCATAATGCTTGTTGGTGACTCACATATGGAAGAACTCCTCGAAGAACTTCGTCTCAAAGTCCGTCCATGACATTTGGTTCACCACCCTCTTGGCCTTTACTCGCTTCCACCACATTCTGGCATCTCCGGTCAAACAGAATGAGGCACACTTAACTTTCTCATTCTCAAGCCAGTCCAGCAGTTCCACTATCAGGCCATTATCACTATTTTTTTTCATCTTCACATACATATCTAGGTATGCTCTATTACTTACTGTCTATCATCTTCATATATATATATGCAAGCATGTTTAACTCAAAAGAGAACATTCTAGGTGAGCATGTTTAACTTAAAAGAAGCATTCCTTACTACTCATAAAGTAAATAAAGCAGATAAATACTTGCTTACTTGGAGGCGGCAGGACTGATGCTCGATGTGTGTGTGATGGAAGGGCGGAACCCGCTCTGATACCATCTTGTAACACCCCCCTAGTCTTTCCACTCTCTACCAGGGGAGATGTCACTACTTTACTGTCTCTATCTTTAATTCATGCAATATACTAATGCAATATGCTAACAACTAAAATAATCATAAGGACCTTTACATCACTTAAACAATAACCATTTCAAGATCTTCACCTAACATGCAAGTATTAAAACTAACCCAATATGACTCCAGCATTCTTTGGTCTCAACCATAAATAATCCAGTTGAACTTCAACAATATCAAAAGAAAATAATTAAAAATAAAAATTTGGTTTAGACATCTGCACTTAGGATCTTTTACTTCCACTGTTCCGTCGCCACACACACCCAGCACTTCATCCGCCATGCCACCTTACTGAAGCTTTTATTTACCTTTATCTGCAGTATAAGGAAATGCAAACTGTAAGCAATAACGCTTAGTAAGTACTTTCTATGCTCACAAAAATATACAACGTATGAAATCATGCAACTAGTTCTCTTACCCTTGATACATTGATACACATGCAAACATAACTGAAAATCATAATTCTGAATACATGTCTCTTGTATAAATCATGCTCTTAAGTATTTTAAAACTTATAAACAGTATATCTGAACTGGAATGATTAACTTTGAAAACTTTTACTTATACTTATACTGATACTTTAAAGTAATAATCATCCTGGATATGGGCCCGGCATAGTACCAATGCGCGCTTTCCTAATAGGCCGGGGTGGCCAACCACCGAACCTACTAGGGTAAGTGAGACTGAGGGCCTTGGCCCGTGGGCGAACTGATGCAAGGTACATGCCCTTTCAAAAGTAAAATACTTCATTTATACTTATATTCTTATACATACTGACAGAATGCTCTTAATCCCTTAAATCACGAATGGGGAGCACCATAAAGATCATTATGCTCTTGACCCCCAAAATTGAAATGGGGAACATACTGAACATCGTTGTGCTCTTAATCCCCAATTCGAATGGGAAGCATCTTTAAATTTTCTTTATAAAGGAAATATTTTTACACCTTACTTTACCTCATGCATATAATTGTAAGCTACAACTCATCTACAACATGCATGATCATAAATCATATTTTTATCATGGATCTACACATGATGTTAAATCAAATATGACATAACGGGTAAAATCATGTAACTGAAAACACCATGCATAACTGGAAATAATATGCACATAAAAATATATCAATGACATACGATAACTACTTATACTGCATGTGAGAAATACTTACATCCTACGCTTTTTCATCAATTTATACCGTTATATTTTGTAAAGAGAAGACCTCCTACGTGTTCCTTTGCTTTAGCGTGATCCTTTCTAGAAATATGAGCATCTACCTTAATAATTATTAGCCTAGCAGGTCCTTCACAAGAATCTTCTTTTAGCCGAACACTGTTTTAATGCTCGCCATCATGGTAGCACTCGATGAATACAAATATTTCTCCTTGTAACAAGAGAAGCTACTTGAAGTTCCATATTGCCATCTGCTATAACTTCGACTATTTTTAATCCCAATGCGTCAAGTTGAACGCGAAGTTCTTCTATATCAATTTGTTTGTCATGTTTCTTCACACCGTCGCGCTGCCTTCTAGGCTTGGGCCTCTTGTTCATGGTATTTTTGTTCTTCGGCTGCACCATTATGCGATGCACGCGCACGAGAGAGAGGTTGCTGAATGCTTGCTGAGGGCGGAGGGAGGCGCTTGGAGAGAAGAGAGAGAGAGAGGGATCGACATAAGGGGTTAGGGAAAGGAAGGAAAGAAAAGGAATATATAAATTAGGATTTTTTTTAACCTAATTACCCCTTTAAATGATTATTCAAATTAATCAATTTCTCCTTTTTTTTCTGCCTATAAATATATTCTGTTATATCCTACTCATTGGTAATCTTATGATTTAGTGGTAGGGAGCCTATTCCCCCAAACCGCTGGTTCATGGTTCGAGCCCCGGCTAATGAACCATTTATTCGAACTTTTTTTTTTATTCCTATTCTTAATTATTCCTATTCTTTTTTTATTATTATTCTATTCCTATTTTTATTATTTCTACTCTTATTCTTATTTCTATTTTCCTCTACTAAAAATATAGGAACTAAAATTTGGGCTGTTACAAAATCGGATGACTAACCCAATATAAATTTGTACCAAGTGAGTCAGGGTGAATTCTCTCATTCGTGAGGGTGTCTTCTCTTCACTATATATGACCAAAAGTCGATCATGATTTATCTCTCTTCATCTAGCTATGAGATCGACGATGAAAAATATCAGATATAAACATATAATTTTGTGTAGAAAGGTTATTACGCTCGTCCCAATACCCCTCATCGTCGGTCCTTTGATGATGATGAAGAGAGGTAAATCACGAAGGCTATGCCCTTTAATGTGTTGATAAAAAATGATGGATGGCTTTTAAATCCGGATAAAAGTTTTAAACCTTATGCTAAAGTTCGATTTTTGTCCATCTATAATAATATTTTTATCATTCTAATCAACGAACCTTTCCAAGAGTCACATCATCTTTTGCATCCATATAAGATTAATCTTTTTCCTCATTCTCTAGACTACAACAACAAAGTTGGATGGTCGATTACTAAACTGGAAGACATAAAACTGAGCTAAAAGGGTGACTGTACGCAACAAAAAGTGATTATGTTTATCCTCAGTGTCTTTTACCGTCGATTCCTCAGTGATGATGAAGAGAGGTAAATCACGAGAGGTTATACCCCTTAATCCGTTGACCAAAAATGATTGAGGGCTTTTGAGAACGAATAAGGATTTTAAACCTCACGTCGAGATTCAATCCATAACCATCTGTAACAACATTTATGTCGCTCTAGCTAACGGATTATCTCGAGGAGACTTAGAAGGGTGACCACCGAATTGATAGGCCGATGATAAACTAGAAGGTCGATGGAAGAGTGGAAAGTTAACAATTGAGTTGGAAGGTTGTATGCGGAGATGGGTCGGAGATCGAAACAAAAGAGATGTCGAGGTTTACATTTGACATAATTTCTTTAAAATAGATTCGTCCCCTCTAACAGTACTCAGAGATTAAGACAAACATTTATTTTCTAAGATATAACAACAAAACTATGGGCACAATTAAGTACGGATTATTCACGATGAATTGAATATATATTTGAACACTATCACAGAAGAGTTATCAAGTGAATTGCTCAACAAAGAGCAAGAAAATGTGGGTGAATTTTGTACAGACTTTGTCTGAATTATTTTTTCTTGCATCAAATCACAGACTTCTTAAATAGGCTTTGAGAGACATGTATCCTCCAAATAATGATTGAGAGTAAAGGTCATTTGTTGTCTTTATCTACTTGGTTCAAAACGTCAACTGTCGTCTATCAATGGTAAGTCATTTCGTTTGTTTAGGCAAAACAAAGATTGATCTATTTAGGTAAATCTTGTCGTGACCAATCCGATATTCAACATGCACAGGTCGTACTCACACGAATCATCTAGATTCAGTGCTATTCGAGCACTAGATTTACATCCCCTGTGTGTGAAAACATGAGAGAGAACCTCCCCGTGAAAGAGCTCTCAGTCTCTCAGTCAGTTGTTTTTTCTCCGCACCAACTAGAGAGAGAAGCTCTCCCTTCTCTCTAGGATTTCCCTGGAGGGAGGGTGGTTGGAGGTTGGTCAGGAAGCGATCCTGAGGGTTTAGGACTGCTCCGGGGCTCTCCCCTGGGGGAGTGTTCTCACGTGGTGGCTAGGTGGAGGTGGGCGCTCACTCCGACGAAGGTGGACAGGCGGTGCGCCGATGGTGCATCGGCTGAGCGCTGAGGCGTGGTGTGTGTGCAAAGGGCAAGGCATTAGGGTGTGCGCGTGTGGGGTGGTGGTGCAGGGGCTGTGGTGCTTGAGGCTTCCGGCATGTGCGTTGGGCAGAGGTGCAGGTGCTGAGGTGCTTGTGGCTTGCGGTGTGCGCGTGGGGCAAAGTCACAGGTGGGCAGTGCATGCGGTGTTTTGTTTCTGTGGTGTGGCACGGTGGGCAGAGATTGAACAGGCGACGTTTCTGCGGTGTGGTGTGAGGAACTTTGGCGCTGGGTGTGGCGCGTCTGTGTTTGAGACAAAGGTTTGCTGGAAATCCTCTTTTTCGGTGAAGCTGTGGAGTTTCCGATGAACATAGCAGGGATCTCCGGCAAGGCTAGACACAAGGAAGATTGGGCGGCAAGGATTTCGAAATTTTTCAGGAAAGGAAAGTTTGTAGCAGCTATTATTACATTAATTGCTGTTTTAATACCTGCTTCAATCAGTGGCTTTGCTTCCTAGTTTGGAGATTGTTATCCACATTTTGGGGGCAAGAATTTCAAAAATCTTCAGGAAAGGGAAGTCTGCAGCAACTTTTAATACATTAATTGCTGATTTAATACTTGCTTCAATTGGTGGCTTTGCTTCCTAGTTTGGAGATTGGTTTCCACACTTGGGGTGCTTACTAAATGGCTAAACATAAGAAGCGGAGGGCTGAGATCGAAAATGCCGATCAACCTATCCAAGGAGGCAAACACGTGGCAAATAAGGACAAAGGAAAGGTTCAATTGGTACAAGGAAATAAACATGTGGCAGCTGATGATAGGGCGCAAGACCAGGAGGTGCATGTTGTTAAGGACGTGGCAACTAATGGCAAAGGGAAGGAGGTTGCAATTGATGATGCGACAGATGCTGATGTGGCATGTGTGGAGGTGGCAAAGGAAATGACTGGGGTTGTTGAAGAGGAGAGGACAGAAGTGGATGAGGCGGCGGAAAAGACAGGAGCTACTGAGGAGGTCCTGCCCAAACAATGGGTTAACCTCTTCCGTGAAAATCGGCATGCTGGCTTGGCGATACCTCTAGAGCAGCATATGGCGACGGGCAAAGCAGTGAAGATAAATTTCACGGACATTGACACTGTGGAGCAAGCTATGGGATTCTGTCTGGTAGGATGCTTCATGGGGTGTCATCCGGGGCGTAAAGGGGTGGAGGCTGTCATCAAGAACTGGAAATTGACATGTACCTTTCATTTACATAAAAGTGGATGGGTCATTTTCAAATTTGATACAACAGAGGATCGTGACTCCATTCTGCATGGAGGTTTGAATTTTGTTTTTGGCATTCCGCTTTTTCTTAAAAAGATGCCTCAATGTTTCTTATTTGAGGAAGATGGGCATTTTGCTCCGGTATGGGTGAATATCCATGGACTCCCGCCTGATTGTTGGACGGTGAAGGTGCTCAGCCGCATCGGTTCGGAAATTGGACGACCGCTCTACACGGATAGGCTCACACGTACGCGTGAGCGAATTGCTTATGCTCGGATGCTAGTGGAGGTCGATATGATGAAGGATCGAGTTGTACGGGTTCCGGTGGAATTGCCGACGGGGGTGAGTGTTGATCTTGTAATCGGATATGAGGTTATACCACCTTTCTGCAGGATATGTCAGCGGTTAGGCCATCGCGAGGACTTGTGCAAGGTGGTAGCCCAAATAAAAAAGCATACACCTAGTGGAGATGGTAATGTGAAGCAAGGTACGACATCTGGAGGGGCTGATGGTGCACGGTATACCCCTGGGGACAATGTACAACAATTGCAAACAGATGTTCCGCAGGAAGGTCAGATGAAGGAGAGGGCTGGTCGCTCACGCAGCAGGCAGCGGTGACGTAACAGGCAATGCATGCGCACAGTCAGTGCGCCGGCGGAGCAAGTGGGAAAAGCTGGTGCACCGGTGGGAGCTGCCAATAGCGTGGATGGTGCCCAGGCGAAGGATGCTGGAAAGGCAGGAAACCAGGCCCAGGCGTAGGATATTCAGCGACGTGCTGGGTCATATAAAGAGGTGCAGAAACAACCAGCTATGCAGGGTGCAGAATAGGTGAGCAACCCCCCGCGTGAGGCTGTTGACAGCGTTTCAATGGTAAGAAGATACAAGTAATGACACTTCTTGAGACAAAACTAACGGTGGAGCAACTCCCTTCTATACTTCACCGGCGTTTCAATGGTATGAGCTTTGAGCACAATTTTGGAACTTCTAACCGTGGTCGAATTTTGATATTATGGGACATGCAACGGATAACATTGGATGTCCTGGAGGTGGCAGAGCAATATATTCACTGTCGGCTTCTTTACGCCGTCACCAAAAGGACTTTCTTGGCTACATTTGTATATGGGCTTCACTCCATTGTTGAACGGCGGCCACTATGGGGCTCTCTTCTGTGGCTTGGAGATAGTATTATGGAGCCTTGGATCCTCTTGGGCGATTTCAATTCTATCCTATCCATTGAAGATAAGGAAGGTGGTTCACCGGTGACTAACTATGAAATAAGGGACTTTGGGACATGTGTGCAAGCGTGTGGGTTGGAGGACCTACGTTCCATTGGATGTCGCTTGACTCGGACAAATGGTATCACATCCTCTAAACTCGATCGTGCTTTGGTTAATAATTTTTGGTTAACTGATGACTATGATAGCATTGCGGAGTTCACACCCCCGAGGTGTCTTTCGGACCACTCAAGTTGCATAGTTTCGATTATGGCACAGGGGAATGGTCCTAAGCGACCGTTCAAATTCTACAACATGTGGACTCTTCACAAGGATTTTCATGATTTAGTGGCAGACACTTGGATGGAATCGGTTGAGGGGCATGCATAATTTAGCCTCAAAGCTAAGCTCACAAGGCTTAAGGGGTGGTTGAGGGCCCTTGATTGGGAACATTTTTGCCACATTTCAGAGCGGGCGCGGCGAGCAAAGGAGTTGTTGGAAGCTGAACAATGTGCTTTGTTGGGCGAGGGCAATGGGCTGAGCGGTGCACATGGCGCAAACATGACTCAAGCAGTCACCGCACCAGACATGGCAGATTCTGCACCGCTAAGGGATGCAGGCAGAACACTTGACGGAGCTTCTGGCACATGCGTGGCTCGGACAGAATTTCCACCGCGCATAGAAGATCAGTTACCAGAGGAGGAAGCAGACATGACACTTGACGGCGTCTGTGGCATGTTCATGGCTCAGGGCGACGGTGCGCCACACAGTGCAGAATGTGCGTTGTCAGACAGAACATTTGATGACGCTCATGGCATGTGTGTGGCTCGAGGAAATAACACACCATACATAGTAGATGTTGAGCACCAAGGCAGGCGGAGCAGAATAGTTAGCGGAAGTCTTGGCATGCATATGGCTCAGGCTGACGGCGCACCATGCACAGCAGATTCTACACCGCAGGACAAGCAAGACAGAACACCTGACGGAGCTGGTGGCACATGCGCGGCTCTGGCTGACTGTGCACCATGCGTGGTGGGCAGTCCACCGCAGGACATGGATGGGACTGCAGACTATGCAGCTTTGCGACGGCGTGCCACATTGCTTGCAAATGCAGAGAGACTTTTCTATCAGCAAAGAGATCATGGGGCGTATCTCCGAGGGAGTGATCACTGCACGCGGTTTTTTCATGATTTGGTGAAGCGGAATAATAAGAGAAATGTCATACTTAGCATCGACAAAGCATCTGGGGAGTTGACGGAAAGCATATATGAGGCTGTAGAGGAGTTTGTGGACCACTTTCGCCCTTTACTAGGCACCACAGGGGGCTGTAGTGTGCTGGACAGCGCTGCCATGCCTGGACAACGCCTCAGTTTGGCCCAATCTATAGCCTTAGAGGAGTCTGTCACTGCTGAGGAGGTGTGGGCTGCCCTTTTTGACATTGGAGGAGACAAGGCGCCGGAGTCGGATGGATATAGCTCCAAATTCTTCACCTCGACATGGGACATGGTAAAGAAGTATTTCATTGATGCAGTGCAGGAATTCTTTCGCACAGGACGACTTCTCAAGCAATGAAATCACACCCTTATAGCGTTGGTTCCGAAGGCCGACCATGCCCCGACGGTTAATGATTATCGGCCTATCTCTTGTTGCACGATCTTTTACAAGGTTAACTCCAAGATTATGGTGGAGCGGCTATCAGAAGTGATGGACAACTTATTGGATCCGACACAAGCGACTTTTGTTAAAGGGCACTCGATTGGTGAAAACATACATTTGGCACAAGAGCTACTTCGGAAATATGCACAGAAGCGGATATCCCCTCGGTGTATGCTCAAGGTGGACCTTCGGAAGGCTTTTGATACGATCAATTGGGGTTTCTTGATGTCGGCGCTTGTTGGTTTTGGTTTTCCTTAACAATTCCGGCAATGGATATATACATGTGTCTCTACAGTCTCCTACTCCGTTAGCATTAATGGAGCAATGTATGGTCATCTTAATGGACGACGGGGACTTCGGCAGGGCGATCCTTTATCTCCTCTACGTTTTGGCTTATGCTTGGAAGTTTTCTCTCGAAATTTGAAGGTGATAGCGCAACGACCCGGCTTTCACTACCATCCCATGTGTGGGGAGGTAGGGGTCACCCATTTGGCATATGCGGATGACCTATTATTATTTGCTCGGGCGGATACTACCTCACTTATAGAGATCTCACGGTGCTTTGGGGAATTTGGAGATATGGCGGGCCTAAGGGAAAATCCTTTGAAGTCCAACATCTATATGGCCAGGGTGGATGATCGAGTAAAGGAGGACCTCCTCCGTATTACGGGCTTCCAAGAAGGCACTTTTCCTTTTCGATATCTTGGTGTACCATTGGCGGAGGAGAAACTTCGGATTTCTAGCTATTATCCCTTACTTGATGCGGTGGGGCGGAAGATAGTTGGATGACCGAAACACACTTTATCTTATGCGGGGCAGCTTGAGCTTGTGCAATCGGTGCTCCAAGGAGTGGAGTGCTATTGGCTTTCTATCCTACTGGTTTTGAGTGGCGTGGTGGATAAGGAGTATAGTATTTGCCGCTCTTTTGTGTGGTCTACCAAGCATCCCATGGTGTCATGGGAGACTTTGTGCCTTTCAAAGGAGGAAGGGGGATATGACCTCCGGGACTTGCGAGCATGGAATTCGTGTCACGCCCCGGGGGAGTCTCCGTCGGACAAAAATTCGGCAGCATCTCCCCTATACGGGTGACAATATGAAACTTACATACAAGACCTACACGACCACTATACCTCGGTCAACACGATCGGAATCCAAACAATACACGCAGGTCATAAATAGGCCTCAGGCCAACAATCAAAAGAAATAACCAAAAGTCTATCACATCTAGACTTACCCCTTCTGCCATCTGGACAGAAATACTCAACCAAATCCAATCGAATAAAAATCCGAATAAAGGTCCATAAGGACATACCAAATATCCACGAGTATATAAATCAAACACCAGTCCTAAACATATCTTCTAGTCAAAATATCCAAAACCATAAATCAAATAACAAGAAAACTATCATGACGAGGGAGTTTGACAGCTGGACTCTCCTGGCCACTTTATCCTGAAATAGATATAAAACAACGGGGTAAGTTCAAAGAACTCAGCGGATAAAAGTCGATATGCTCAGTAAGATACAACTAAAAATAACAATCATGCAAGTACAGTCTCATATATAGGATATTTAAGAAAGAAATACGAAAAGACTGTACTTACCTGAATCTCCTATCCTGATATAGGAGCATGTGTCATACTAGCAGAAATAAAGTCGTCAGACCAAATATAAATATGTATCATGTATGCATGACAATCATATGCAACATCCAAGGCAGCAATCAAAATGCAGCAAACACAATACAAATGCTATCCATGCAAAATGCATGCGATGCAAATGACATGGTCACCCCTGACGCCAGTCAGCCGCCTCACACGCGATGGTGAAACCGAGTGGGTAGGGCTATGACAACTGTGCACTCTGCCATCACTGCTCCTGAGTGACCGAGTGGACAGGATGCTGTCGGAGTACACCTATCCTCCTGCCCCAAACAGAGTGGGGGAGCAAAGCTCTCATCTCCCGGTGTCATAGACCAGAGGAGGGATCCCTGCCCGCTACCACACTGCCTCATAGCTATCCATGAGCGGACCAGCGGAACCTGACAGAGCTACTGCACACACCCTCATGATGTACCAGAGACCATATGCTTGGCTGGGCTCACTCTGAAAGGAACCCGTCCGGCCCGACAAGAAGCAATCATGCAAGATGATGCATGATACTAAAGCATGCAATACCAATTAAAATATATATCCGAATAATATGCACAACCAATAGGTACATATCAATGATCCAAGTAAAATAGGAAAGATATAACTAAAGGCTGATCAAATGCATGAATCAAGTAGGCACAATAACATACAAGACAGTTAAACATAAAAATTATGGTAAGCTATACTAACTAGCATATCAACATGACTATATCTAAAATATAAGTCAAAATACTCACCTGCTAAAATGCTCGAGAAAACAACGAAATCGTCACGCCCGCGAACCTGCCTCGTGACCGAAATCTGCATAAAACATAACTATTGTTAAGCACAAAAATGCAATCCACCGCCAAATCAAATACTTAATCAATTTCTTACATAACCAATTAACCCAAAGGCTTAATAAAAATCTCGATCACCTTCCACCTAATATAACCGTCTTTTCGTCCAATTACTCGAATATGATTTCACAACCCCTATCATCATGTGTACAACATCCAAAACAAAACCTCACAACTAACTCACCCAAAGTAGATCCATCCCACAACCCAAAATTTATCCGCAATCAACCAACAATCTAATCTCCATTGAATATAATTACAATTAACCGAATAACACAATCAAATCATGCTATGAATGCTGCCTACCTGCTTTAGGATTCCATATGTAACTCAGATTTAGTAAATAATCCAATTTGTCCATTAATTAGCTAATTTACTCACTTACACAAATCCCAATTAACTGATCATCCGATTTACCCTTACACGATCACACGACAGCCCTTCACAGCCCACCATTGCACGAAATTAAGGATCTAATGAACCCTAATTGGAACCCAAATTAACCAACAACCATTTACAGCCATACACACACCACACAACAGATTTTCTATTCAATTAATTTAATTAATCCGATAAATCAATGAACTCAACTTAATTAAACTCTTAATTTAACCAAAACGTAGTTACAGATAACTCACCGATGCGGGTTGATCGTAAACAGGGGCGCTGCCGCTCGCAGAGAAGACGGATGAGAGGAAGAAGACGGCGGGAGGAGTCTACCACCGTTTGCCGTCGGCGCAAATCCTCCGCCCTTTCTTGACCGCGAGAAAGGCAAAGAACGACGGCGGCTTACGGCGATGGCTGTAGGTGCACGCGAGAAGAAAGAATGGCAACGATTCTTGCGGGTGAAGGCGACGGTGCGGTAGCTACGGACGCATCGTGACAGGACTGAGTGGAGAAGGCGGTCGCGGGCTTGAGCGGCGTCAGTGGCAGAGGAGCCGACGCGTGCGGCTATGGACGGCGAGCGCGTGAGGAAGAAGCGGTGATCTAGTGGCCGCGGACTGATCGTCGACTGCTGGTTGCAGTGGCTTCGGGAGCGAGGAAAAAAGGGAAGGGCTCGGGAACAAGGGGCTCTGCGGCGAGAAAGAGGTTTCGCGAAGGAAACCGTCTCGAGAGGAATCGCGGAGAAAGTCGCGAGAGGAAAAAGGCGTCGGGGCGCGGCGGGGAAAGAAAAGGAGAAATCTAGGTTTTCTATTTAGGTTAATACCATATATTAACCCCCTTAAATAGACTCCACTAAAGCCTATTTATTTTATCCCCATAATTATCTCGTACATGTTCCGTTTAAATCCAGAAAAATTCTGGAAAAATTCTATAAAAATCTAGAAAAATTTCTAGGAATATTTTTCTTAAATTCATGGCCATTAATTTAGTATTTTAAATTTCCCATATTTAACATTCTCCCCCACTAATAAAAATTTGGTCCCCAAATTTTCTACTCAGATGCATAATGAGTAAGAGATACCACAAGTACTGAAAACATATCTCACATATCTTAAATAAACAGGTGGGGATATTGAGCTCTGATCTTTTCCTCAAGCTCCCAAGTAGCCTCCTCATCAGTGTGGTGACTCCACCCGACCTTGACAAGTCGCACAATCTTGTTCCGCAACTATCGTTTCTTGTGATCCAGAATCCATACCGGATCCTCTGCATAAGTAGCATCAGGTTGAATGGAACCTGACACATCTGACAGAATATGTGTAGAGTCTGGCACATACTTCCTCAGCATGGACACATGGAATACATCATGAATACCCGTCAAAGATGGTGGTAGCGCTAAGCGATAAGCGACTGCTCCGATCCTCTCTAAAATCTCAAACGGACCGATGTATCTAGGAGCTAGCTTACCACGGAGGCCAAATCTCTTCACCCCTTTCGTGGGTGAGACTCGAAGGAATACATGATCACCAATTGAGAACTCCAGAGGTCTCCATCTCCGATCTGCATAACTCTTCTGGCGATCCTGCGCCTCTGCCATCCTACGTCTGATAGTACGGACCAACTCTGCCTCATGCTGAGCTCTCTGGGGTCCTAGCAACTAGGCCTCCCCAACCTCCTCCCAGAGGGTGGGTGTACGACACTGTCTACCATACAATGCTTCAAACGGGGTCATTTGGATAGTCGAATGATCGCTGTTATTGTAGGCGAATTCCACTAACGGCAAGTGGTCCTCCCAGTTGCCCCCGAAATCAATAATACAGGATCTCAGCAAATCCTCTAGTGTCTGAATGGTCCACTCAGACTGTTCATCTATCTGAGGATAAAATGCAGTACTAAAATGAAGCTGCGTGCCTAAGGCCTGCTGCAGACTCTGCCAGAACTGGGATGTGAACCGGGGATCTCTATCTGATATAATGCTCAAAGGAACACCATGCAATCTGATGATCTCTCGACAATATAACTCTTCCAAATGATCCAGAGAGTTGGTCTTCTGAATCGCTAAGAAGTGCACGGATTTGGTTAGTCGGTCAACGACTACCCAAATCACGTCATGACCTTGACGTGTCCTAGGCAAACCCACCACAAAATCCATGGTAATGTGATCCCACTTTCACTCGGGAATAGGAATCCTTTGAAGTAGTCCGGTTGGTCTCTGGTGCTCAACCTTCACTTGCTGACAAACTAGAGATCTAGCTACAAAATCTGCGATGTCTTTCTTCATGTCGTTCCACCAATACAAATGCCTTAAATCTCGATACATGCAGGTTTCGCCTGGGTGGATCGCAAATCGAGAGCGATGAGCCTCCTGAAGTAACTCCTCCATGACCGGGTGAGACTGAGGTACGCATAATCTGCCTCAGAAATAAATTATACATTCGTCATCTCGGGTGAACTCAGTCTGCTGTCCAAAGGTTATCTGACTGCCAATAAATTGCAAATGCTGATCACTGGCCTGAGCCTCCCGGACTCTCGTCCGGATAGACGACTGAGCAACCATGGTAACTAGAACGCCCTGCTCTGTTGGTCCCTGCTCCTCAAGGCCCAACTCGGAGAAACCCTGAATCAAATCCGTGACTAAAACTCGGTAGGAAGCTAAAGTCCCTCGGGACTTCCAGATAAGTGCATCGGCAACCACATTGGCTTTCCCTGGGTGGTAGCTAATGGTACAGTCATAATCCTTCAGGAACTCCATCCATCTCCTCTGTCGGAGATTGAGTTCCTTCTGCGTAAATAGATATTTGAGACTCTTATGATCAGTGAGAATCTCAAATGTAATACCATACAGATGATGCCTCCAAATCTTCAAGGCAAAGATAATAGCAGCTAGTTCTAGATCATGTAATGGGTAGTTTTTCTCATGCTCCTTCAATTGGCGAGAAACATAAGAGACCACCCTGCCGTTCTACATCAGTACTACGCCTAAACCCTACAGAGACGCATCGGTATAAAGGACGAAACCGTCGTCCCCTGATGGCAATACCAGAATCGGTGCTGACACCAGTCTTTTCTTCAACTCTTGGAAACTGATCTCGCACGCCTCGACCACGTGAACTTCACGTCCTTCCTGGTAAGGCGTGTCAATGGCATAGCGATGCTCGAGAAACCCTCAATGAACCGTCTGTAATAACCGGCCAAGCCTAAGAAACTGCGAACCTCCTAAACTGATTTCGGCTGCTCCCAACTAGTGACAGCCTCGATCTTCTGGGGATCAACTGAAATGCCCCTACTAGAAACCACCTGTCCCAGAAAATCAACTGAGGGTAACCAGAACGCGCACTTATTGAACTTTGCATATAGTCGCTTCTGTCGGAGCCTATCCAAAACAAGGCGAAGATGTTGCGAGTGTTCCTTCTTGGAACGAGAATAGACCAGAATGTCGTCAATAAAGACAATGATAAACCGATCTAGGAAATCCATGAATACCGCTGGAGCATTGGTAAGCCCAAATGGCATTACCAAAAACTCATAGTGTCTATATCTGGTACGGAACGCTGTCTTCTGAATGTCTGAGTCTCTAACCCTTAGTTGATGATATCCGGACCGCAGATCAATCTTAGAATATACTGATGTACCTCTGAGCTGATCAAACAAGTCCTCAATACGTGGCAGGTGATATTTATTCTTGATGGTGATGGCGTTCAACTGCCTATAGTCGATGCATAATCTCATCGAACCGTCTTTCTTCTTCACGAAGAGAACCGGAGAACCCCAGGTAGATACACTAGGGCGAATAAAACCTCTGTCCAAAAGCTCCTGGAGCTGAACCTTTAACTCGTCCAACTCTCTCGGGGTCATACGATAAAGAGCTTTCGATGCCGGCGACGTCCCAGGAATTAACTCAATCGTGAACTCTACTTGCCTTCTGGGAGGCAGGCCCGGTAACTCCTCTAGAAAGACATCCGGATATTCTCGGACAATAGGAATGTCAGCGATTTGAGAGTCACCACTGTCTTCTACATTGATCATAGATAATAGAAAACTCTGGCAACTGTGCAATAAAAGCTTCTAAGCCTGAATCGCAGAAATGGTCGATATGTCATCGTCCCGGATGCTAGTGAAATCCCACGAGGGTTGGTTCGGAGGTCGGAATGTGACCACCCTCGTCTGACAATCAACTGTGGCATGATATGCTGACATCCAATCCATGCCAAGGATAATGTCAAACTCGACCATGTCCAGTACCAATAAATCTACAGTAAGTATGATGTTATCGAAATCTAAGGGACAACCTCGGATCTCCTGGGTAACGTCCAACGTCTCACCAGACGGTAGGGAGATGATTAATCGTTGTGATATAATAGTAGGTAGTCTACCAATCTCTCTCATAAATGCACGAGAAATAAACGAATGCGAACTGCCAGTATCAATTAGCATAATAGCTGAAAATGCATAAATTGAAACCGTACCACGAAAAATAGATTCGTTGGCTCGCTGCGCATCCTCTCTGGTAATCGCATGAATCCGCCAAGTCTTCGGTGGAGGTGGAGGTGGTAGCACTGCCAGAGGTGGTTGTGTCTAGGCCTGAGACTGATGCGAAGGCTGATATGAAGGCTGCGGTAGTCTTGCTGACGTAGATCTGGTGAACACATACTAGTGGCGGTGCAGCGATCTTGAATCGGTGGTGAGGCTGCGGTATCTTGTACTAGTGGCTAGGGACGCGATCGAGGTCTGAAAGCAGAACCTGTGACATCATACGCACCTTTGGTGTACTCCCCATGCATGCCATATCGACTCTGTAGGGAGGCTCCTCTCTTGCCGGCGTTGCGAAGGTTTGGCTATTTGGCCCCCTCTCTGCCAGACTGACGCAACTGTCCTCCCTGGATAGAAACCCGGGAAGCCACATGCTGAGCCTTTAACGAACAATCTCGGCTCAGGTGTCCAGGTAGTTTGCAATAATATAGTATCTAAGGTCTGGAGACGGTATGCTCTCTCGATCCTACAACGAGTACTGATGAGGTGTCACTAGTGGATGGCCTCTCGCTCTCGAGAAGGCAGGAGGGTCCATCCCGAAGATCGTCTAATTTACGAGGTCGTCTAGATGCCCCAGTGAATCGATCCGTATTGCATCCACTTTGTTTGCATCCGATGTCAGTGGTCTGAGTGCATCACTGTGGTTCATTCTGTCTGTTTCCTCTTCCTGTCAGTATTAGCTCTCTATTGAGCCGACTCAATCAACAGAGCTCTATCCAATGCCTCTCGGTAGGAAGAACTGCCAAATCCTGCCATCTTGACCTGAAGATGCCCATCTAGTCCCTAAACAAATTGAATCATGCGTGACCTATCCTCAGTGACTAACTTTGGACAAAACCTAGCTAACCGATTAAATTCTACATTATACTCCATCACTGAGCGATTATTCTATCGAAGATTCAGAAAATTCGGCGGTAGCATCATCGATATGATTGTAGAATCTTGACTCTCAAAGCCTCTCTGAATCTCACCGGTGTCTCGCTCATTGATGATCGAGCGCTGCGTGTCCCGCCAGACCTCGGCCTCACCTCGTAAATGGAAGACCGCCAACTCTGCCTTCTCCCACTCGGAGCAAACCATATAGTAGAAAGTACGCTCCATAGTCTCGATGCAAGACTGAGCCACGCTCGGATCAGTCTCTCCGCTGAATAAGGTGAATCGACTTTTCATCGACTTTGCTAAACCGGGAATCCGAGCTCGTGCCGCAGCCACATCAGTAGGATAAGTAGGGGTCGTCGCAGGAGCTGGCGAAACAACTATAAATGGTGTTGCTGCATACGCAGGGGCAGATACCGAGTGAGGGCCGACCGACTCCACTGATGGGCCTGTCGGGTCTGTAGTAGCAGGCCTTACTGGCGGGGGTGTCTGGTGTGTAGTAGCAGGGTCTCCCGCTGGTACATCGGATACCCCAGAAGTGGGTATCTCTGGAGGAGGAACCGCCGACGATTGAGGATCCACGACTCCCGCAGCACCATGTGGAATCTGACCCTGATCAACATGCTCACCCTCAGTAGATCTTTCTGGCAACTCCGTCGCCAAAGATCTCAAGGTCCTCTGGCGTGGCTGCCCCGCACCACGTCTTGGCGCAGGAGCACGCCCACCTCGTCTCATATCTGTTAATTTTTTTCCAGATATTGCTACAAGTAAAAACATATAAAATAAATCATCATACCTATTATGCCGCCAGGAGAGGTCCCGTCGTCGCCAAATCCCCAAATTGACCTCGTCAATAATACCTCGAATTTCCGAAACATAAAAATTATTGGAAATCCATACCAATCCAAAAATTTCCAAATTTACTCGCAAAAACTTGCCAAACGTGGCAAACTCCGGAAAATCCAAAAACCCCTAGGAACTCAAAAACTTAGGCGCTCTAATACCAAATAAATTGTCACGCCCCGGGGGAGCCCCCGCTAGACAAAAATCCGGCAGCATCTCCCCTTTACGGGTGACAATATGAAACTTACATACAAAGTCTACACGACCACTGTACCTCGGTCAACATGACCGAAATCCAAACAACACACGCAGGTCATAAATAGGCCTCAGGCCAACAATCAAAGGAAATAACCAAAAGTCTATCACATCTAGACTTACCCCTTCTTCCATCTGGGCAGGAATACTCAACCAAATCTAATCGAATAAAAATCCGAATAAAGGTCCATATGGACATACCAAATATCAACTAGTACATAAATCAAACACCAGTCCTAAACATATCTTCTAGTCAAAATATCCAAAACCATAAATCAAATAACAAGAAAACTATCATGACGAGGGGTTTGACAGCTGGACTCTCCTGGCCACTTTATCCTGAAATAGATATAAAACAACGGGGTAAGTTCAAAGAACTCAGCGGATAAAAGTCGATATGCTCAGTAAGATACAACTAACAATAACAATCATGCCAGTACAGTCTCATATATAGGATATACAAGAAAGAAATATGAAAAGACTATACTTACCTGAATCTCCTATCCTGATATAGGAGCATGTGCCATACTAGCAGAAATAAAGTCGTCAGACCAAATACAAATATGTATCATGTATGCATGACAATCATATGCAACATCCAAGGAAGCAATCAAAATGCAGCAAACACAATACAAATGCTATCCATGCAAAATGCATGCGATGCAAATGACATGGTCACCCTTGACGCCAGTCAGCCGCCTCACATGCGATGGTGAAGCCGAGTGGGTAGGGTTATGACAACTGTGTACTCTGCCATCACTGCTCCTGAGTGACCGAGTGGACATGATGCTATCGGAGTACACCTATCCTCCTGCCCCAAACAGAGTGGGGGAACAAAGCTCTCATCTCCCGGTGTCGTAGACCAGAGGAGGGATCCCTGCCCGCTACCACCCTGCCTCATCGCTATCCATGAGGGGACCAGCGGAGCTTGACAGAGCTACTGCACACACCCTCCTGATGTACCGCTACCCATGAGTGGCAGCATGTGCAGACCATATAACTGGCTGCGGGCTCAACTATAAAGGAACCCCGTCCAGCCAGCATGCAATCATGCAAGATGGTGCATGATACTAAAGCATGTAATACCAACTAAAATACATATCCGAATAATATGCACAACCAATAGGTACATATCAATGATCCAAGTAAAACAGGAAAGGTATAACTAAAGGCTGATCAAATGCATGAATCAAGTAGACACAATAACATACAAGGCAATTAAACATAAAAATTATTGTAAGTTATACTAACTAGCATATCAACATGACTATATCTAAAAGATAAGTCAAAATACCCGCCTGCTAAAATGCTCGAGAAAACAACGAAATCGTCACGCCCGTGAACCTGCCTTGTGACCGAAATCTGCATAAAACATAACTATTGTTAAGCACAAAAATGCAATCCACCGCCAAATCAAATACTTAATCGATTTCTTACATAACCAATTAACCTAAAGGCTTAATAAAAATCTCGATCACCTTCCACCTAATATAACCGTCTTTTCATCTAATTACTCGAATATGATTTCACAACCCCTATCATCATGTGAATAACATCCAAAACAAAACCTCACAACTAACTCACCCAAAGTAGATCCATCCCACAGCCCAAAATTTATCCGCAATCAACCAATAATCTAATCTCCACTGAATATAATTACAATTAACCGAATAACACAATCAAATCATGCTATGAATGCTGCCTACCTGCCTTAGGATTCCATACGTAACTCAGATTTAGTAAATAATCCAATTTGTCCATTAATTAGCTAATTTACTCACTTAGACAAATCCCAATTAACTAATCATCCGATTTACTATTACACGATCACACGACAGCCATTCACAACCCACCATTGCACAAAATTAGGGATCTAATGAACCCTAATTGGAACCCAAATTAACCAACAACCATTTACAACAATACACACACCACACAACAGATTTTCTATTCAATTAATTTAATTAATCCGATAAATCAACGAACTCAACTTAATTAAACTCTTAATTTATCCAAAACGTAGTTACAGTTAACTCATCGATGCGGGTTGACCGTAAACAGGGGCGCTGTCGCTCGCAAAGAAGACGAATGAGAGGAAGAAGATGGCGGGAGGAGTCTACCACCGTTTGTCGTCGGCGCAAACCCGCCACCCTTGCTTGACCGCGGGAAAGGCAAAGAAGGACGACAGCTTGCGGCGATGGCTGCAGGTGCGCACGAGAAGAAAGAACGACGACGGTTCTTGCGGGTGAAGGCGACGGTGCGGTGGCTACGGACGCGTCGCGACGGGACTGAGTGGAGAAGGCGATCGCGGGCTTGAGCGGCGTCAGTGGCAGAGGAGCCGGTGTGTGCGACTGTGGACGGAGAGCGCACGAGGAAGAAGCGGTGATCCGGTGGTCGCGGACTGATCGTCGGCTACTGGTTACGGTGGCTTTGAGCACGGGGGAAAAAGGGAAGGGCTCGGGAACAAGGGGCTCTGCGGCAAGAAAGAAGTTTCGCGAAGGAAACCGCCGCGAGAGGAATCGCGGAGAAAGTCACGAGCGAAAAAATGCGTCGGGGCGCGGCGGGGAAAGAAAAGGCGAAATCTAGGTTTTCTATTTAGGTTAATACCATCTATTAACCCCCTTAAATAGACTCCACTAAAGCCTATTTATTTTATCCCCGTAATTATCTCGTATAGGCTCCGTTTAAATCCAAAAAAATTCTGGAAAAATTCCTAAAATTCCCTAAAAATCCCGAAAAATTTTCGGGAATATTTTTCTTAAATTCTTGGCCATTAATTTAGTATTTTAAATTTCCCATATTTAACAATTCGGCTCTACTTTGCCGAGTATTATGGAATCTACAACGGAATGCGGAGTCTCTTTGGGTGAGATGGATTCATCATCAATATCTCAAACACATGGATGTCTGACATTGGCAAGGGAGGACTTCGGACTCGCCTTTGATGAAGAAGATAGGGCAACTTCGGGACATCATATTGCAGTGAGCAGGTGGCGTGCTAGAGGCCAAAACACTGCTGAACGGCTGGTATCAGGAGGAAAACAAACCATGTGCATGCCCGGGGTGTTGCTGGACGGTGCACAGTGGGGTTGCCGATGAGCAGCATGTAGACAGCTTGGACGGTGGCCCGTGGTGCGGCCTGGCAGAGCACCATGGGACTGCAGATAGCGGGCAGCAACAAATGCGGTGGAATTAGCACGTAGCGGCTCGAGCATACCGCGGCAGCGTGCATGGCGTAAGGCGTCATCAGCGGACGTGCGAGCACCTTGATGGTGATCGTGGCACATCGTGGCAGCGAGCGATGCACCATGCTTTGGATGGCGAGAAAGACCGCGCGCCTGCCGACGGTGATCGTGGCACGTCGCGCGGCTTTCGATGCAGCCGCACCATGCATTAGCGGGGTAGAATGCTATGGGCTGTTGATGGTGATCATGGCACTTGCGTGGCTCGGACAGACGGCGCACCACGCACTGGGTGGACAGGAAGAATGCTGAGACCTGCTAACGGTGATCGTGGCACATGTGTGGCTCAGACAGACAGTGCACCATGCACTGGGCGGACAGGCAACCTTCTACGGGTTGTCGACGATGATCATGGCACATGCGTGGCTTGGATAGACGACGCACCACGCACTGGGCAGATAGGCATAATACAACAGTCTGCTGACGGGGATCGGGGCACATGCATGGCTCGGACTGGCAATGCACTATGCACTAGTGGGACAGGCAGTCTGCTACGGGCTGCTGACAGTGATCATGGCACATGTATGGCTCGAGCAGATTGGGTGCAACTGGATGATCCTTTGTGCGGGGCTGACGGAGGGTTGCGGTGAGGTTGTTCAGTGCACCGCAGTGCTCGTGGCACTGGGCGGATAGGTGAGCCTCCATCGGAGGCTAGTGGAGCCTTGTGGTGTGGACCGCCAGCGCATCACGGGGCACATGACACTGGACGGACTGACGAACCTCTATCTTGCAGTAGGTGGGCGTCAGTTACTATAGCGTATAGATTTTTTCAGCCGCGAGGTACTGCGGTACCCTGGACAGCGGCGGTGTGGCGGCCAGACATTATGCCTAAGCATCGCTTCACATATTGGTTAGTGACACATGGGAGACTGCGCACGGCGGATCGCATGGTGTATGAGCCAAGGAAGGAGTGTGCACTATGTCATTCAACGGAGGAATCCAATTCCCACATTTTCTTCCGATGCTCCTTCACTAGGCGACTATGGGATATGGTGCGGAGATGGCTACACATATGACCCTAGATATATACGATGTCTCGCCTCTTCCAGGCTTTCCGACGTGAGATTCGTGGGAAAGGATGGGTGAGGAAGGCGCGTGATTTGGCTATATCCTATATGATTTTTCTTGTATGACAGACTCGTAATCGGAGTCGTTTTGAGGACCGTGAGTCTAGTATTGAGAGGTTGTTCCTCAAGATACAGACACATATTTATCGCTTTCTAGAAGCATAGCTTCTGTATTTCTCCACATTTTCATATATATATATTTATCATTCCCAAAAAAAAAAAAATGAGAGAGAACCTCCCACTTATATATAAAAAAAAAATCATAAATATTATGATTAAATATAAATGAATGAATTTATCCTACAACTTTAATATGAGATTAAAATTTCTTCACGTGGGAGTCCACTCCATCAATTTATTATCTCTGTTTCATTTAAATTTTATTTTATTTCCTTTAATCATATATCCAGATGCAGATTCCTCCCATTGCTTGTTCATGCTTGCTATTTTTTTCCCCGATTTTATCTCACTTTTTTCTACAACTACCATGATTCTGATCGAGTTCAGAAGCAAGCCTCTTTGAATTTATTGTATGAAGTATTAGGGATTTTGTTGAAAAATTAGTTTTGAGCAGGTAAATTAAATGAGTTCCATCTAATAAATCTATAATAATTTATAATAAAATCAATATTGAATGAATGAAAAATTAATTATGATTTAATTTAGATCGTCGAATGGACAAATTAAATTCATCCAAATGAGAGAGCATAAATACCCCTTTAGATGATTCAATCTTAGCTATCAAATTCAAAATGGAGGATTTAAATGCATCCAAATAAAGAGATAAAATGTTCTTTCAATTGGGATAAGATCTGAATCATTACTTTCAAAATGGATGAATTAGATGAATTTAAATAAAGGGACATTGTGTTCTTTGGAAAGGGTGTTACCTGTTCTTGAAGTATTTACTGCTCGCGTCGGAGGAATGATCACGATGGAAGAATCCTCAGGTTACCACAAACCAAATTTTTCCGATGTTTCTCTTTGCCTCTCTCTCGAAAGCCACCCGCCGGGAAAAAAATCCTTGGACGCACTCCTTCCCTTTTAAAGGGAAGGAAATGCACGCACGACTTCAAGTCGTGCGTGCTTGAGGCGGTTCCACGAACTGCCTCTGTGCAGTTCGTGGAACTGCAGGCTGTTCGTGGAACTGTCCACATCTTCCACTCGTTCAAGGTATGTCACATAGACAAAATGATCACACAAACCATTTTAGAAGAGGTGTATAGTCACTTAGACTAAATCGAAGCAACATCTATTGTCACAAAAGACTAATAGAACAGAGATTAATAGTCACAAAGACTAAATGAAACATCCAATTGATATATTAGAAAATGGTTCGTGCGACAGTAAGCACATTGAGCGTTCAAATGTTAAGAAAGTTGTTACACCTTACATAACTGCTCATAGAGTGATGTATGCTAAGAGAAGTTGTTATGCCTAACTTAGTCACTCTCCGAATGATACATAATCATTCTCCCGATGACACAGAGTCATTTCCAGGTGGTACAAAACCATTTATATTATGACACAACCATTCTCCAGGTGACACAGTCGTTTTCCAGATGATACAAAATCATATTTCTGGTGGTACATAACCGTTTACCTGGAAACATCCTCGTCTTGCTATTTACCCAGATTAAATAATCTTATTTACATCAATATGAACATCTCTAATCCCTCTTAATGATCATCATGTCAAGAGCATGTCACATATTCCAAATATTTCTATACACAACAGAAAAGAGTCGACTAGTGAATAATACTCATTAGATGTAAACCTATTTAATCTTCCTTTTTAGTGTGAATCTATTCATTTTAATCAATTGCTTTCCTAGTCATGTTCCATAGATCGAATCATACATAGTCATAGGTGGACATGCTAAAGTAGAAAACCTTGATTAAAACTTCAAGTAGACACCTAAATAGTCACAAAGGGAAAATTTTGAGATCAACATATAATCTCAAAGGGCTCACATAGTAGAGAAGCAGGGATCCATTCTCCTACTACCCTTGGTGTCGTCTTAGCACATGTGGTATGATTCACATGCTACGATGTCTTTCCTCTTTACCAATAAAGAGTGCATGTTATTATCAAAGTAACATCGTACATATTTCGATCTAGACATTCCCAATGCCTAATCCAGTATACAACATATGAATCCAGAATTCAACATATGACCTCTCATCTGGCTTAAAACAGGCATAGTAAATGGTGGGTTCATTTACTTCGATCATTTACCACAAAATGATCTTATCTTGATACAAATATCAAGACGACCCTAACTTATAGGAATGTAATAAATTTTACAGCTTCCAAAGCTAACAACCACATAGGCTGACCTATAAGCAACGGTCTTACCTCTATTCATACACAACAAATAGAGATGATTGTCCATGTGAGAGGATCAATCACTACCTGCCAACATGCTTATCGAGATCTTATCACTAGAATGTAACATAACATACACTGAATAGATTATGGCTGACATTTCAAATAATCAAATCATAATAATCAATTGTCATTACAAAACTGTTACATTCTACGAAGTCCCATGGACTTTACATACTGATTAAATGACTCTCTAGTCATTGGCTTAGTAAAAGGATCTACAAGCATAGCTCGTGTAGGGATATACTCAAGAATCACATTCTTTTTAGCAACAATATCCCTTATAAAGTTGTACTTTATAGTTATATGCTTGCCCTTGCTGTGATATTTGGGATCCTTGGAAAAAGCTATCGCAGCTTGACTGTCACAATAGACGGTCACTGGACTCCCACTGTCCTCAGCAATCTTCAAATGCTTTAGGAACCTCCTCAACTAGACTGCTTCTTGCACAGCTGCTGAACATGCCACATATTCAGCTTCCATTGTAGATAAGGCCACACAGGCCTGTTTCTTGCTGTTCCAGGAGATGGCGCCACCATTCAATAAGAACGCATAGCCTGATGTTGATTTTCTATAATCCAGGTCCCCTGCCCAATCTGCATCTGAATAGCCCTTTAGGCTCATATCTGATCCTTGATAACATAGACAATAATCTGTCGTCGCCTTCAGATATCTGAAAATCCTTTTTACTGCCTTCCAGTGTCTCGATCCTGGGTTTGACTGGAACCGGATGACTAAGCCCACTGCATAACTGATATCGGGACGAGTACACATCATAGTATACATTAAACTACCTATGGCACTTGCATATGGTTTTTTATTCATCTCGGCTATTTCAGCTGGAGTCTTGGGACTCATACTTTTGCTCAAAACAGTACCTTTCGCAATAGGTGTCTGTTCACCATTGTAATCAGACATGCTGAAATGTTGTAACATCTTAGTTATGTAAGACTCTTGTGACAAACCCAAAAGTCTCTTTGATCGATCCTGGATGATCTTCACCCCTAAGATGTATTCAGCTTCTCCCATATCTATTGTGTCAAATTGAGAAGACAACCACTTTTTGACTTCTACAATAAAACCTATGTCATTTCCTGCTATTAGCATATCATCAACATATAATGATAAAATGACATACTTTCCTTTTTCCTTCTTTAGGAAAACGCAATGATCCTCATTGATCATTTCGAAACCATAAGATAAAATCACTTTGTTAAATCTTATGTTCCATTGTCTTGAGCTTGCTTCAGCCCATATATAGATTTCTTCAATCTACATACTTTATCCTCTTGGCCTAAAGCAACGAAACCTTCTGGCTTAACCATATAGATTTCCTCGTCAAGCTCACCGTTAAGGAAAGCGATTTTGACATCCATCTGATGTAATTCCAAGTCATAATGCGCCACAAAGGCCAAAATAACTCGGATTGACACAAACTTCACTACGGAAGAAAATATCTCTTCAAAGTCAATACCCTCTAATTGGGTAAATCCTTTTGCAACCAAACGAGCCTTGTATCGGTTAATCGATCCATCAGACTTCCTCTTTATTTTGAGAATCCACTTATTCCCAATAGCCCTTCGGCCAGGAGGAAGATCGACTAACTCCCAAACTTGATTCCGAATCATTGACTCTATCTCTTCTTCCATTGCACTTTTCCACTTATCTCTAACTCTACATTCCAACGCTTCCTCAACTGATTGAGGTTCATCTTCGTCAACTGGGAGTATCATCGTTGCCTCATTCTCAATATAAAACCTCCTTTTAGGTATAATGTTACGAACACTTTTCCATAAGTTGGATTGTTGAGAAGTCAACCCGTGATCAGGTACATTACTCCCACTCGGTTGACTAGGTTCAGGTATCCCACTGGACACCTGTCTTGTTGATAACGACTCATCCTCCTCAAAAAGAGGAACTGTCTTATCAACTTTACCCTTTGTTGGGAACTCAGTTTCTAGAAAGTGGCATCTCTAGACTCAATCTCAAAGATTGTTCCATCTTGTTGCTCACCTATAAAAAACATAACCTTTTGAGGTCTCAGAATATCTTATAAAGATACATTTCTTACCTCTAGGTCCGAGTTTTCCATATTTTTGAGAACTAACATGAACGTAGGCAGCTGACCCCCAGGGTCTCAGATTGCTCAAATCTGGTTTTCTGCCCGTCCAACGTTCATATGGAGTTGATGGAACTGACTTTGAAGGCACTTTGTTAAGTATATAGGCCGCAGCTAGTAATGCATCTCCTCAATAGGAGACCGACAAATTAGCCTGCGCCATCATAGACCTAACTATTTCATGAAGAGTCCTATTTCTTCTTTCAGCAACCCCATTTTGCTGTGGAGTTCCTGGGATCGTTAGCTGTCTAATAATCCCCTTATCATTACATGTTGCCTTGAACAAATCAGACAGATATTCACCCCCACAGTCAGTGCGTAAGGCCTTAACCTTACGTTCCGTTTGATTCTCAACTTCGTTCAAATAATGAATGAAATAATCCAACGCTTCAGATTTTTGAGAAATCAAATACACATGACCATACCTAGTGAAATCATCAATAAATGTAATGAAGTAGGAAGCTCCATGCCTAGCCTTCACACTCATCGGACCACAAATATCCGAATGAATCAATTGCAATGGCAAGTCTGCTCTAATAGCCTTTCCAAATGGTTTCCTAGTTGCTTTTCCAGCAAGACAATGCTCACATATAGACAAGCTAATCTTAGCACGAGAGCCCAATAAACCCTCTCTAGCTAATCGATTCATGCGATCTTGTCCTATATGTCCCAATCTAGCATGCTAAACCTCATCAGATATCTCCGCATTACTAGTAAGAGCAATGTTTGAAAAACAACTATGAATCGCACAATTCACATCAGGCACCACATCTAGTACCATAAAACCATTAGATAAAAAACCATATCCGATTGACACAGAGTCAATCTTAAGTTCTACACAACGACTGAAAAAATTTACAGAGTACCCCAAATCAAGAAGACAAATAACAGATACAAGATTCCTTCGAATCTCTGGAGCATACAAGACATCATGTAGAAACAAAGTACTTCCACCACGAAGGTTAAGTTTGCAAGTGACGACTCCCTTGACTTCGACTCTTGCATTGTTTCCTACATATATCCATTTGTTGCCAGTAGGTACCCGGTGGTACTCCACATATGTAACCCGCTCTCGAGCTACATGGTTGGTTTCTCCCGAATCTATAATCCACAAAGGATAAGAATCAGGCATCAACACAGTACTAGCAACAAAATGCTCAGAAGACAGACTAGAAGTTACCTTCTTAGGCTCAGTACACTCCCGAGCAAAGTGGCCCTTCTTGCCACAATTAAAGCAAGATAACTTGCTTTTAGGTTTCTTCCCTGTCTTCTTCTTCTTGATTTGATCCTTCCCAGCAGCAGTAGAAACCTCCTTATTCTTTCCCTTTCCCTTCTTGTACCATTTTTTCATGGATCCAGATGATCCAGCAGAGCCGACAGCCAAATAGGCTTGGCCAGAAATCCTCGCGGATTCTACTCTCTCAGCCTCCAGCTCAACATGGCGTGAGACATCAGCGAAAGTCTTAATACTTTCACTGTGAGTTAAGGTCTGCTTCATGGTCTCTCAAGAATCGGGAAGAGAACGAATAACCGTCTGAACCTGTTGTTCATCGGTCAACTCATGACCGGCAGTTTTCAGCTCCCGAATCATATTTGACATCTCCCTGAGATGTTGAACCATCATTGCATTCGGGTGCTTCTTGTAGCTGTCGAACCTGATCGTCACCTGCCGAAGCTTACTCAGACTTATTCCACTGTATCTCTCTCTAAGGGCTACCTAGACTGCATGAGTTGAAGGATATGACTCATACTCTAACACTAGGTCATCCACCATTGAGCTTATCAATATGCCCTTACCAGTGGAATCCTTCCTTTTCCATACCTTATAGGCATCAAGGTCGCGTCTGTATTGTGCTGCGTTACTCTCAACAGGTTCCAACATAACCTGATTAACAACCTCTAGGACTTCCTGTTCCTCAAGAACATACTGAATCTTGAGGTGCCATATCTTATAGTTATCCCCATTCAGTTTTTCACCTTTGTTCAGTTCAGCTATGATGTTTTTAGTTGCCATAACTTAACATAAATAAACACATTATTTAGTTACTCAGTGTATGCTTTTATGTATGTAATCTCAAAAATAAACTCAAGATAAATTTGATCTGGTTTACAAAATCAAGTGACAACTGCGTTATCACTCATCATTTGTATGTGTCAATCAGACTTATATTGATATATTTTATTACATACATTCCACTTAATGATATTAATCATTATTACAGCATGATATTACACATTAAATGAACATATCATTATATACTCATTTGAACTAATCAAGGGTATATACAATAATCATGCATCATGTAGAGTCAACAGCATTAAATGAACTAATCATTTTAAATGAATACATCATTAAAATAAACATGATGTACAGTGTCAACAAATAACAAACTATACTAAGAATATAACAGATACATTCTTCCTACTCATAAACTAAAAACAACTCCTAATAGACTAGATAAGCGATTACTGCTCCCACTAGAACAAGCCCTAGCGCAGCAGTAATCATGACATGTCCCATCCGTCTGGACTCAACTACAGTACTCTCTGCTGGGACACTCACAGGCAACACATGCTGCCCTGATACAGAGTCCTTTAAAGACCTCACTAATCGAGAACCAAAATCCTCCACAGGGTCTTTTTCAGGATCCTCTTCACAGTCAGCATAGTTAATCAGCTCTGTGCACAACTGGACATATGAGAAGCGTCTTTCATGTAACCCCCAACATTGTCATGCTACATCAGCAAGATTGTCGGGCAATGAACGAATCAACGCCCAAATCCTGTAGTTGTCTAATACAGGAAACTCCTGCATCTCGAGCTTCCAGAATAGCTTGTCCAGCTTCCCTATGTGTCCAATGACTCCATGGTAAGGGTCATAGTCCAATTCTTCAATAGCCTCTCTATACCGGTTGCGCAACACATCGCGCCGGGTCATAGTGGTATACATCCGCGCCATCTGTAAAATTGAAATAAATCATGTCAGTACATAACCGAAAAAACCAGTACAAATATCGATATATTTCAATTAATCAAGGCACAGAACAAATACACAATTATCAAGAAGAACTAAACTTCTTGAATTTTAGGCTACATATAATTTACCCATTGATCAATCAATTTTGACCCATAGACAGTCATAAACTAATTCTATCTATGAGTTAAAAAATAAATTTTGTAATCTGTACTAAACAGCAAAAAATTTTATTTATTTATGAGTTTTTTTTAATAAATATGAAAAAAAATTTAATCCGTATAAAACAGATTAATAAAAAAAACATTTTTTTTATTTATAAAAAAATTTCCCGTGCGCCCTAATCCCGAGCGCCGTCTCCGAGCGCCTGCGCGTCGACGACATCGCGATCGCCGCTTCCGAAGTCGTCGCCTCCGCGCCGCCTCCGAGGCCGTCGCCTCCGTGCGGCCGCCGCGCCTCCAGCGCCTTGAGCGTCGGCGGCACGCGATCGCGACATCACCGCATCCGACGGCGCCCATCGATCGCCTCCGAGCGTCGCCGAGGTGTCGGCGACCACGTCGCCTCGAAAGCAGCGCTGCACGTCGTCGGCGGCAATGGCCGCCTCGACGGCGCCGCCCGACCGCCTCCGACGCCTCGGTCGTCGGTGCGTCGGCGTCACGCCGCCTCCGGCGTTGCCCGTCGGCGGCAAGCCGCCTCCGACGGCGCCCACCGACCGTGACAGTGCCGCTTCCGAGCGACCGGATGCCGGCGACGGTGACTGCGCCGCGCGAGGAGGTAACCAGAACAGAGAACTCTGTTCTGTTCTCTTCTCCGGCGAGGAAATCAAACAGGTAAAAAAAAATTTCAGAATTTAACCGGCTCTGATACCATTGTTACCTGTTCTTGAAGTATTTACTGCTCGCATTGGAGGAATGATCACGATGGAAGAATCCTCAGGTTACCACAAACCAAATGTTTCCGATGTTTCTCTTTGCCTCTCTCTCGAATGCCACCCGCCGGGAAAAAATCCTTGGACGCACTCCTTCCCTTTTAAAGGGAAGGAAATGCATGCACGGCTTCAAGCCGTGCATGCTTGAGGCGGTTCCACGAACTGCCTCTGTACAGTTCATGGAACTGCAGGCTGTTCGTGGAACTGCCCACAAAGGGATGCGATCTGGATCGTCCAATTAAATTGGATGGATGATATCTGATTCAATCAAGATATTCCTCTACCCTTTCACAAAGTATAAATAAGATCTCTCTCTCATTTGAATCATTCAATTCATTCCAATTTAAAGCAAAGGAAGTATTATTGTATTTCATACTTGCATTTTGAAGAGTTCGAGAAACTTTTTCGATTCGAAGGTTTTGCAATTTACAATGTTACTATTGTAAGATAAAGTCGTTATATTTTGAGAGACGATTACCATATTCTGTGAGCACCATATACATGATAGATTTATCTTAAGGAGATAGAATCCAACTTTGATCTTAATTTTGCCTAAGTAGTGTTATATCGTCATTCTACCGGTGCTCAGATTGCACCACCTTTACCAAAACCCAACAATCTTAAGGTGATTTTTTCTATACAAATATACTACGAATTCATCATCAATGGTCTCATTCCACCAGTGCACAATGAAAAATCAAAGAATTTTATTGATACTAATTTTAAAAGATAGAAGCAAAAGATGTTTTACCTAACCATGTTGAACCTTGCAAGGTTCTTACATGAAGATACCTCCACTATCTCTCTAGGAGAAACTAATAAAGAGAAGAACACGACATATAATGCTTGGAGATATAGTGATTTCTTATGTCAAAATTATATCCTCAATGACTTGGACAACACATTATACGTCGTGTATAGTACCATGATAACTGCAAAAGAATTATGAGAATCTCTTGAAAAGAAGTATAAAATAGAAAATGTCGGACTGAAGTAATTCATCATTGGTAAATTCTTAGACTTCAAGATGATTGATTCCAAAATCGTGATGACTCAAGTCCAAGAGTTACAGTTGATCCTATATAGTTTGTATGTCGAAGGCATGACAATGAATGAGTTCTTTCAAGTTGCCACGATAATCGAGAAACTCCCATCTTAGTAGAGGGAATTCAAATTATCTAAATTACAAGTGAAAGGAGATAGAATTTGAGGATTTGATTATAAAACTGTCCACTAAAAAAGATAATCGCACGTAATCAAAATAAATAAAAATGCCTATGTATACTAAGGCAAATCTGATGGGACTAAACATTGACAAAAAGAGAAAGTATCTCGATAAAGGACAAAGCTAAGGGAAGGCCAAGAAGTTCCAAGGAACATACCACAACTGTGGCAAACCAAATCACAAGACTAAAGACTACCGTCGTCCAAAGAAAGCCACCCAAGTGCACGTGACCGAAGATAAATTAGTGTCAATAGATATATTAGAATTATACTTGACTGCCATTTAATTTGAAGACAACTTAGTGGATAATCCAAGGCAGTGGTGGATCAATACCGATGCTACATAACACATATACTCTGACAAGGTCCAATTTTCAACTTATACCTTGATCGGTCTGAGAAAAATAATCATGAGTAATTTTGCAACTTCTAACATTGTTTTGGAAAAGTGGTATTGAAGATGACATACAAAGAAGTGATACTAATTAATGTGCTTCATATTCCCAACAACCAAAAGAATTTAATGTTAGAATCGACTTTTATCAAAATTTATTTCAAGTTAGTATTTGAGTCCAATAAATTTCTATTGACAAAAAGTGATCAATTCATAGGCAGAGGGTACATAGAGAATGATCTATTTAAAATGAATATAATAGTTGTACATCATGACTTCAATAATAATAAAATTATAAATTCTATTTATTTGATCTAGTGTTCTAATTTATGGCATGTTAGACTTGAACATATAAATTATAACACTTTATGACAACTTATGAATTTAAATTTATTACCACCATTTAATGTTGATCCAATACATAATTATGAAATATGCATTGAAACTAAAATGATAAAGTTATCTTTTTATTCGATGGAAAAAAGTACGACTACTTTAGAGTTAATTCACAGTGATATATGTGATTTAAAATTTGTGCAAACTAGAGGAGACAAAAGTATTTTGTTACTTTTATTGATGACTGTACTGGATACTATTATATGTATCTATTGAAAGGCAAAGATGAAACCTTAGAAGCATTAAAAAATTTTAAGAATGAAATTGAGAATCAAAGAATTTATTTAGAGGGTATCGCATGTTGAGAAAAGTTAGTGTTTGTCATAATGATATATTGTGATAATCAATCGACAATTGAAAGGACACAAAATAATATGTACAATGGTAAGTTATAACATGTTCATCCACGACATAATACCATTAGACAGTTGATCTCAAATAAAATTATCTCTATTGATTATATCAAATTGAAATATAACTTGATGAATCTATTAATAAAAAAGTTTAAATAGAGATCAAATACTGCACATCAAGAGTAAGGGTGTAAATGAACCGAATCAAATTGAATTTTTTTAAAAAAATTAATATTCGAGTTTGAGTTCGAATTCGAATTGACATATTCGAGCTCGATTCGAAGTTTGAAAATTTAATAATTTTGAGCTCAAATTTGATTCGAATCAAAGCTCGAGTTCGGATTCGATTCAAAATTTTCGAATATTAATTCAAACGGTTCGATTACTATTCGAAATTGAGGCTCGATTTAATATTCAAAAATTGATGCTCGATTTGATATTCGAAAATTGATGCTTGATTTAATATTAAATTTTTTTTAATAAATAAAAAATTAAGGTTCGCGAACAGTTCATGAACAATCGAACAATATTATTTCGGCTCGAGTTCGATTCGAAAAATATTTACACATATTCGAGTTTGGCTCGAATTCGATAATTTCAAATTCGAACCAAATATTATTCGAACCGGCTCGAAAAGTTCACAAACTGGCTCGATTCATTTACATCCCTAATCAAGAGGAATGAGATTAAAAATCCACAAACAAGAACATTCATAGTGGTAACCTAGCCTTGTTGATTGGTGTAACTGCATATGCAGCGTGCACACGTTGCTTTACGTGCACGTATTTGCATGAATCTTTATTACACTTCGTAACGCTTGAGTGAAGACCCCTTTTATAAGGGGGTGCATCCAAAGAGAGAAGAGAGGGAGAGAGCAGTGAGTCACGTCGAAAGGTTGTTCGGGAGATAATCGGAGTGAATAGAAACACCAAGGCGCTGTTGGAATTTGTCTCGTGGAAGAGAGGATCTTTCCGGTGTGATCGATCCTTAGATCGCAAGCAGAAACTTCGTCCAAAACAATACCAGAAAGCGAGAAGAATTCTGACGATCACTGTAAGTTTCATTATAGCTTTCATGCTTCGTTCTTTCTTTTATATTTACTTAGATAATCTCAATTAGATGCTAAAACTGTAGGGGATCAATTGGATGCTAGAGGGGGGGGGTGAATAACGCGTTGTCATACGTTGATAGAATTTGATCACGTTTGTCTCTACAAAACTCGTTAGCGAGCAGCGGAATAGTAATGAAAGCAATAACGAAATAGACAAAACACGCAAACACACGGATATAACGTGGTTCGGAACCGAACAGTTCCTACTCCACGAATCGAGCTCTAAAGAGCTCTAGCGATGCCAATGCAATCACTAATAACAAATACTCCTCGGCACAAGTCGGAGGCGGAGAAACCTCGTACAAACGTTCTTACAACAATAAGAAATGAATACAAGCAAAATACAAGAGAGAAATATAATGTAAGTAAAGAAAACTACTTTACAAGAGCTTTTGATTTGCTTGCTTTTGGTTGCCTTGAACTAGCCTTGAAGGACTGGAAAAGTACCAACTATTCCCCTTCAAATCGCCCAAGAAAAACCTTGTTTTGAGCCTTCCACGAACAACTGCTTTTATCCTTCATCGGGCTGAATTTTCGCCTGGAAGTCGACTGCCATAAGGCCCCGGTCGACTGCCAATAATGTAGCTGTGAGACAACGACTCAATCCACGCTGAAAAAGTTCCAACGAGACTCACCACGATCGCTAACATTGCGCCGATCGACACCAAGTCGATCGCTATGGCATGGAGCATTCTTTTACGACTCAAATCGATCGCCATCCATGGCATTTCATCCCTAAATGGAAGTCGAGCTCTAGTCGACTCACGACTGTCGAACCGACCATAATGTCAGTCGACTGCCAACCTCAAACATGAGGTTTAAACTCAAATATGGTGCCCCGATACTTGCTAGACTACCCTTAGCTTAGACCTAAGCCTTCTAGCCACCTCCATCATCCTCATGCCTCTCGGATCCCTCCAAGTCATCCATGACTTGTTCATCCATCGCGCTAGCCTTCAGGTGCTTCCATCGGCTATGTCATACTAACGGTGTCTACACCGCTAAGGCACATTGGACTTACGCCGCCAACCATTGGACTTATGCTGCCAAGACTTCACCCTTGGACTTTACGCCGCCAATATCAATCGCCTTGGATTTCTCAAATGCCAAGACTCAAGCTTGGACTTTCCCTTGCCAACCCATGTTGGACTTTCCATGCCAAGACCCATGCTTGGACTTCCCTTGTGCCAAGTACTCAAGACTTGGACTTTCCCAAATGCCAAGTGTCCCACTTGGACTTTCCATGCCAAGTACCCATGACTTGGACTTTACCTTTCCAAGATCATGCTTGGACTTTCCCATAATCACATGGTCAACCCTAGTCAACCATCAAAGTCTCCCTCGAGTCAAACTCGAGTCTGGTCAATTATAACCTAGGTCGATTGTATAAACAATCTCCCCAAAACATTAACTGACATTAATGTCAAATATCAATGTCAACTCACTTTGTCAAACATACTATGTCAAACATCTTATGTCAAACATCAAAATATCACTCGAGTCAAACTCGAGTCTGGTCAATCGTGACCTGAGTCGATTGCACCAATAATCTCCCCATTTTTTATGTTTGACAAAACAAACCTTGAGTTAGGCCCCTAACTCAAATTCCCTTACCAATTTTCCAAATTGGTAAATTTACTCTCCTCCTTTTTGACATACATCAAAAAGGTTCTCTCCAAGGAGGTCAATATCTCATGTCCCAATGAGATCTTACAATCTCTCCCTTGGTCCAAAAATACCTAGGATGCCTACCATCTTCCTAGTGATAAGTCTCATATCACTTAAGAGAGACAATCCTATTCACTCTCCCAATTTCCAAATTTGGTATCAAAAACCCATCAATTTTTCCAATTGATGACATTCTCCATAACTTCTCTCCCTCAAGAAGAGAAAAACACATCCATCATTCCATGATGGATACCTCCCCCTAAAGGCTTGCTCCCCCTTGACCATTGCACCAACAATGTCCTTGGGAAGTCCCTAAGCCAATAGGAACTCTAAACCATCAAAAATAAGGTTCAAAGTTTAAACTTGAACTTTCCACACCTTAAATTTGATACTTTGACCTAACACCTCTCCTAATCCATATCCAATAGATTTTCACCCTTTATAATGCTTCCCAAAGCATATCCTAGGGTTAGGAGTGGTTAGGAAACCTTTCCATAGCTGAAATCAGGCTAAACAAACTTTGTTTACCCGAAATCAGACTTGACAGTCGACTCCTAACAGTAATCAGTCGAACTGCCCTTCATCAGTCGACTGCCAACAAGTGGCAGTCGACTGATAACTGAAATTCCCGAATTTCAGCTATTAGAATCGAATTTTGAAAAAACATAAGTAATTCTACGTATTTTGAAAAATCGTGAAAATTCATACGTATATTACTTATACGTAATACAATGAGTGAAAAATGTTTGAAAAATATTTTACCCATAAAATATCGAAATTGATACAAAATTCAAAAGTGAATAAAAACTTCAATGTTTTAGCTCACTTTGTATCAACTTTATCAATGGTGATTGCTATCAAAAGATAGACTTCACCAAGGTTTTCTAAATTGATTTTAAAACTATTTCAAAACTATATTTTGGATCATATTCCTTGGGCTCTATGCACATGACTTGTACACAAGCTTTTCCAATGATCCACTACTCATATAAGATGAGTTTTGGTTCATCTAGATGCAAAAACTATGCATCTTGAACTTAATTCATATCCTAGCATCTCACATGTATCTAGGGTGTATAAATACACATACATGTCAATTGGATGTGAGATGTGGGTTTTGGTTCATTTGATCTAGGGTTTCATGCATTTTCTAAGGCAACCCTACTTGATTCCCTTATGAATGAGACTCCAAGTCATGCCATAGTCCTTAAATCAATTTTCAATCAAGTTAATGCATGAAATGATCATGGCATAATGATAGCAAAATAAAAACATGACCAATGATAATGATGTCATGACATATGATATAAAACTAAACATACATGACATTAACCTAAAACCTAAGCATAATCATGACATATAAAATGATTAAAAGTAAACATGATGTCATGACATGACATATGACAATCAAAGCATGACATATAAAATATATAGGTATAGTAATACCTAAATTTTAATATTAATTGTCATTTGTTGGGATTAAGTTCATTTTGCCATATTAACCTAAATTCTCCCAAATGTGCCAAAAACCCAAAATGACACACTAAGACTCTAAACCCAAATTGTGTCAATTTGATCAATTTATCAAACTTCTCAATTAATATTGGCACATCCTAAAATCTTTTAAGGATTATAATTCAAATCTATTTCCAAGGTATCCATAACCTTGAAAATAACCTAAAGTGTCACCTTTACCATGGTTAGGTTAACTACCCATCCAATCAAGGTTGGCACACTCTAAACCCATCTAGCATGAATCAATCACGCTCTTAGGAATTCAAAATCTATTTGAGCTCATTGGGTTAATTAGGTATTCCTTAGGGATAACCTTTCTAGATACCCTCCTAATGACCCTCCTAGGCTTGCTAGCCTTGGTCATTTGGATCTTACCTAGGTTGACTCTAGGGGTAACTCCCCTTGCAACCTTCTTAGTGGCCACCCTAGGTTTCCTAGAAACCCTAGCCACTAGACACTTACCATGGTTACTTTTAGGTATAACTTCCCTAGTAACCTTGGTCTTCCTAGACCTAGTTTGTGTTCCATAATCGAATAGAACACTATTATAAGCCACCTTAGGCTTAGGTTTGTGACCCAAACCATTCTTGCCCTTGGTTTACTTTTGTTTCTTGGATCCTAGATGTTGACTTTGAGGTTTTGACCCTTGACTTTGACCATTATACCCTTGCATTTGATTTTGCATAATCTTATTGAGGGTCTTTTCAAGTTTTTCAAGCCTTGACCTCAAGGCTTGGTTCTCTAATTCTAATTGCCCAATTTTAGAATTTTTAGTTAATCCTTGGACATGGTTCTTTCTAGGCATATGCCTAGTCCATTTAGGGTTGAGACCTAGATGCTCTTGTACCTTTCTAATGGTCTCCCTAGGTAGGATTTGTCTAGAATTGTTTGACCTAGGATTGTCCTTAGGCAAAATATTTCTAGGGACATTAGTCCCAAATTTCTCCTTCTTTGAAAGATAGATATTTTTGGCTCCTAAGCAAAATTCCTTATTTCTAGCATGCTTTTTATGATAAATAGCAAGACTATTAAAGTTATTCCTAGCATGCTTTTGACTATAAAAATTAGAAGGAGCATTACTAAAATATACCTTAGGGTTAGCCTTAGCTCCCCCTACATGTGATGCTCCATTTTGAGTCTTTTTCTCCCCCTTCTTGCATTGACTCCGGTAGTGTCCCGGTTGTCGGCACTTGAAGCAAATGACTTGCTCCTTGCTTTTGATAGTTGGGGGACCGACATCCTTGACCTTTGGTGCCGGAGAATCTTTTCTAATCTTCTTTAGGCACTTGCTCTTATAGTGCCCAAATTCCCTACACTCAAAATACATAATATTATTTTTATTTTGAATTACGGTGTTCGAGTTACCTAGGGTGGTTGTGGTGGTCGAAGTGGATTCTTGAGCTTGCCCCTCCTCTCTACCGGATGTAGATGGTTCTTCTTGTTGCTCCGGTATTGAGAATGCTCTAATTTCCTCCCCCTCAATCCTAGAAGTGCAGGTCTCCTCCAATTCTTCCTCTTCCTCTTCCTCCTTGGATGTTGATGGTCTCTTAACCTCCAAGTCCTCACTTCCTTGTGGGGATGATGCATTTTCCTCTTTAGTCCCTTCCTCTTGGACCGATGATGGACTTTCATGGAGTTTGGCCACTTGGCTCCATAGCTTATTTGCATCTACATAATTACCTAACAAACACAAGATATTGTTAGGTATTAAATCAATTAAAAACTTCATTACCTTCTCATTTTTCTCGAAGGCTTGGACTTGCTCTTCGGTCCATCTCTTTCTCTTGAGGAACCCTCCCTTTGGTCCTATTGGATATCTATATCCCTCCATCAAAATGGACCATTCTTCGAAGTCCCTTATCATCAGAAAGCCCTCAATTCTCGCCTTCCATTGTCTAAAACCTTCTTGTCCATAGAAGGTATAAGGGATAGGTGTGTTGATATCCCATCCTAGTTGTTCTTTAACTTCCATCTTCACCCTCTAGCGTGCTCCCTTTGTTGTTAAACTTGAAGAGAGGCCTCGCTCTGATACCACTTGTACGAGATCGATTGGACGCTAGAGGGGGGTGAATAGCGCGTTGTCATACGTTGATGGAATTTGATCGCATTTGTCTCTACAAAACTCGTTAGCGCGCAGCGGAATAGTAATGAAAGCAATTGTTACGCCCCGAGGGAGTCTCCGCCAGACGAAAATCCGACAGCACCTCCCCTGTACGGGTGACAATACCAATTTTTAATACAAGGCCTACACGGCCACTATACATTGGTCAACACGACCGGAACATACCACAACACAATATACATAATATGCGGCCTCAGTCCATCAACTAAAATAAGTAAAAGATCTAAAACATCAAGACCTACCCCTTCTGCCATCTGAGCAGGAACATACAACCAAAACGAACTGAATATAAGTCCACAAGAACATAACAAATATAACCAAAACATCCACCGGTATACAATCCAAACATAAATCCTAAACATATCCTCTAATAAAATCCCAATCCAAAAAACTAATAACCAAAACCATAAGACCAATAAAACCTATCCACTTCGACGAGGGGGGTTGGCAACTGGACTCTCCTGACAGCTTCATCCTGAAATAAAAAAATAAATCAACGGGGTAAGTTCAAAGAACTCAGCGGGTATAGTCGATATGAATAGCAAGAAATAGCTAACAATACTCATCATGTCAGTACAGTCTCATATATATGGTCAGCAAGAAATAAATGCAAAAGGACTGTACTCACCTGAATCTCCTACCCTGATATAGGAGCAAGTGCCCTACAATAAGAGTCATCATCATATACAAACATGTATCCTGTATGCATGACAATCATATGCAACATCCAAGGAATCAATACAATAATGCAGCAAACACAATACAAATGCAATCCGTGTAAAGTGCATGCCGTGCCAATGACATGGTCACCCCTGACGCCAGTCAGCCGCCTCACACGCGATGGTGAAGCCGAGTGGGTAGGGCTATGACAACTGTGCACTCTGCCATCATCGCTTTGCTCGAGTGACCGAGTGGAGGGATCGCCGAGTACACCTATCCTCCCGCCCCAAACATAGTGGGAGCTAAGCTCTCATCTCCTGTCATAGACTGAGGAGGGATCCGCCGCCACCACGCACGCCTCATCGCTACCCATGAGCGGCAATGAGCTCGACAGAGCAACTGCACACACCCTCCTGATGTACCACTAACCCATGAGTGGCAGTGTGTGCAGGCCATGTAACTGGCTGCGGGCTCAACAATAATGGAACCCCGTCCAGCCAACATGCAATCATGCAAAAATGATGCATGATACTAAAACATGTAAATCCTACTCAAAATACCTATCCGAATAATATGTACAATCAATATGTACATATCCAAAAATCCAAGTAACTATGATCCAAATAAAATAGGGAACATATAATCATAACCTATCACATGCATGTATCAAGTAGACACCAAAAGCATACTAGGCATATAAACATGAAAAATTATTATAAGCTATCCTAACTAGCATATCAACAATGACTATATCTAAAAGATAAGTCAAAATACCCGCCTGATAAAATGTCCGCAAAAGAACCAAATCATCACGACCGTGAATCTGCCTCGTGACCGAAACCTGCATACAACATAACTATTGTTAAGCACCAAAAATGAAATCCACCGTCAAATCGAATACTTTATCAATTTGTTCTACATAACCAATTAACCCCGTAGGTTACAAATTGTGATTAACTCTTAAATCCAAGAACATATCCTTGCAATTAATCTCACCATGATCAATACTCATCATATGAAAATATTATCCATAATGGCAACAATCACCATAGTATTACAATGATATAATCTTTGGTTGCACCTCGAAACAATCAATCAATCAATATATTATCATCAACCTCAATTTATTGTCCTCACAGCCAAATCTATAGCCTAGTACAAAACCACCCAAAACACCTTCTATAACCACTCCCTCCTTCACAACCGGCCAACAACTCCCTACAGGAACATCAAAATCAACTTTAACACCCAAACCCCCAACTCGCAGCCCTGGGAACCTCCAATGGCAGCCCTAAACCGAGCCACTCCCGAATCCATCAACCCACCACCAAATACAACAAATTACGAATGAACCAAGAAGGGTGAATCACAGCTTACCGGACTTAGAGATCCCTCGACAGCAACCGTCCTTTATCCGCTGTTCACCGGAGCAAACAACACTACGATTCTCCTCTGGCGTTACTCGGCCAAAAAGGGCAGCGGAGGAGTCGGCTGTGAATAGCGAGCCCACGACACGCCGGGCGGCGGTGGCTACGAGCACAGAGAAGGAGAAACGGTGGCTCGTGCGGCGGTCGAAGGTGAGGAGCCGATGCGTGCGGCTGTGGGAGAGGAGGCCGGCGTGACCTCGACGTCGGGCTGCTGACTGCAGACGCGAGGAAGAGAAGAGGCTCTCAGATGCTCGCCGCATGCGACTCGAACGAGCAACGGCGGAGAGAGCGCCACCCGCGGCGGCCTGTCACCGAGAAGGCGAGCATCGATGCTGGAGGAGGAAGAAGGGTGCGTCTCGCGGTGGTCCGAGGCGAGGAAGGCGGCGCCGGCTGCTGGTTGCGGTGGTCCTGGGCTCAGGGAAGGGCGGCGGCATGGTCGTCGACGAGGGTGACTCGGGCGACAACGACGAAGAGGGGATCGCGTGGCCGACGCATGGGGAGAAGAAGACTCGGGAAGTTTGGGAACGGGAATCGAGGGAAGTTTTAGAGAGAAACCTAGGTTTTATTTTTATTAACCCCTTAGTAAATTAATTATCCCCGTAAATATCTCATACGAGCTCCGTTTAAATCCAGAAAAATTCCTAAATTCTCCAAAAATCCCAAAAAAATTCCTAGAATTATTTTTCCTAAATTTTTTGCCATTAAATTTAATATTTTAAATTTCCCGTATTTAACAGCAATAACGAAATAGACAAAACACGCAAACACACGGATATAACATGGTTCAGAACCGAACGATTCCTACTCCACGGATCGAGCTCTAAAGAGCTCTAGCGATGTCAATACAATCACTAATCACAAATACTCCTTCTCGACACAAGTCGGAGGCGGAGAAACCTCGTACAAACGTTCTTACAACAATAAGAAATAAATACAAGCAAAATACAAGAGAGAAATATAATGTAAGTAAAGAAAACTACTTTACAAGAGCTTTTGATTTGCTTGCTTTTGGTTGCCTTGAACTAGCCTTGAAGGACTGGAAAAACACCAACTATTCCCCTTCAAATCACCCAAGAAAAACCTTGTTTTGAGCCTTCCACGAACAGCTGCTTTTATCCTCTATCGGGCTAGATTTCCGCCTGGCAGTCGACTGCCAATACTGTAGCTGTGAGATAACGACTCAATCCACGCTAAAAAAGTTTCAACGGGACTCTCACTAGTCGACTGCCAACATTGGCCGATCGACAAATTTCGTAGTCGATCGCCTAATCGGCTACGGAGTATTCTCGCTTTCACGACTCAACCGGCTGATCGATCGCCCATCGCTGCTCGAATGGCGATCGCTAAGGCAATTTCAGCCCTAAATGGCAGTCGAGCTCTAGTCAACTCACGGCAGTCAAACTGGCCATAATGCCAGTCGACTGCCAACCTCAAACATGAAGTTTAAACTCAAATATGGTGCCCCGATACTTGCTAGACCACCCTTAGCCTAGACCTAAGCCTTCTAGCCACCTCCATCAGCCTCACGTGTCTCGGATCCCTCCAAGTTATCCATGACTTGTTCATCCATCGCGCTAGCCTTCAGGTGCTTTCATCGGCTATGTCATGCTAACGGTGTCTACACCGCCAAGGCACATTGGACTTATGCCGCCAAGACTCCGCTTGGACTTTACGCCGCCAACCATTGGATTTATGCTGCCAAGACTTCACCCTTGGACTTTACGCCGCCAATATCAATCCCCTTGGACTTCTCAAATGCCAAGACTCAAGCTTGGACTTTCCCTTGCCAACCCATGTTGGACTTTCCATGCCAAGACCCATGCTTGGACTTTCCTTGTGCCAAGTACTCAAGACTTGGACTTTCTCAAATGCCAAGTGTCCCACTTGGACTTTCCATGCCAAGTACCCATGACTTGGACTTTACCTTGCCAAGACCCATGCTTGGACTTTCCCATAATCACATAGTCAACCCTAGTCAACCATCAAAGTCTCCCTCGAGTCAAACTCGAGTCTGGTCAATTATAACCCGGGTCGATTGTATAAACAATCTCCCCAAAATATTAACCGACATTAATGTCAAACATCAATGTCAACTCACTTTGTCAAACATACTATGTCAAACATCAAAACATCACTCGAGTCAAACTCGAGTCTGGTCAATCGTGACCTGGGCCGATTGCACCAACAAAAACTACCAACATTGGTATCAGAGCCCTTGTTGGAAAGCATCTAATAGAGTTTAGAATTTTTTTTATGAAAAAAAAATCACTCTGTTGATCGCGAAAATCACGAGGAAGAAGAAGATGAACAGTATAGAAATCACTGTTTCTGCGGCGAGTGGAAAACCACTCTGGACAAACCACCCTGGCCATTCCAGAGTGGTTTGTCGAGTGGAAAACCACTCTGGACAAATCACTCTGGCCATTCCAGAGTGGTTTGTCAAGTGGAGAACCACTCTGGGCTAACTGCCCTGGTCGAAACTACCTTGGAAGGGTGGTTTCAACGATAGACAGGGTGATTTTGAGCCTTACTAGGGCAGTTTGAGCCTCGACAGGGCGGTTTTGAGCCTTGCCAGGGCAGTTTAAGCCTAGGTAGGGTGGTTTTGAGCCTTGCTAGGGCAGTTTAGCCTCGGCAGGGCGGTTTTACTCTTGCCATGGCAGTTTGAGCCTAGGCAGGGTGGTTTTGAGCCATGGTAAGGCTGTTTGAGCCTCGGCAGGGCGGTTTGAACCGCCGGCAGGGTGGTTTCCCTGCAGGGCAGGGCAATTATAACCCTGCCCAGGGCGGTTTACCGCTGCAGGCGATTTCCTATAGGCGAGGCGGTTTCCCTACGGGGCGGTTTGCTTGGCAGGGTTTCCGCCGCTGTATGCGGTTACCATCCTGCCAGAGCAGTTTTTTAAAGTGGGCTCAGAATCAGCATTTTAATTGGGCTGAATTTAATTGGGTTGCCATGGTTTTAATTTGGCTTAATTTAAATTGGGCCGAATTAAATGGGCTCAGAATCAGCATTTTAATTGGGCTGTCATGGTTTTAATTTGGCTTAATTTAATTGAGCCGAATTAAATGGGCTCAGAATCAGTTTTTTTTTGTTTGTTTGGGCTATCAATTAGAGAGGCCTAATTGAATAAATTGAACTTAGGCTTTAATTTGAGATTTAAATTAATTTGGGCATAGATTCAATTAATTGGATTTCAATGAAAGCTAGGTGCCCAATTAGCTCAAACAAGTGTTGTGCTAAGTTGACTATGGTCAACTCAACTCATGACTAAATAATCAAGTAATTGTTTGAAACAATTTGGACTCGATATAAACAACTTAAAGATAGACCAAATGAACTAGAGTTGATGCCTAAGAAAGATGAGAAAGAATACTATGCATATTGCTTGAGTGTCTGGGGTACTCGGAGCAAATTGCGTGGTGTTAGGACTCTCACGGTCAAAATTGAGTCTTCATGGTACTAGTCGACTAAGCTTAGATGATAATCAATTGGTAAAAGTACCAATTGACTGGTCTAAGTAAGTCTGTCGACAGTCCTCCATAAAATCAAGGAAATTTGTTCTTGATTTATTTTGTTGGATCCATGCCTATATATAAATTGAATTAAGCCAGTATATGTACTGGTTTGTCGGTTTTGTACTGACTTAATTAATTTCAATTTTTTCATATGGCAAGGATGATTACCACTATGACTAGTCGCGATGTGTTGCGTAATCGACTGAGAGAGGCTATCCAGGAGATAGAGTATGACTCAGCTCATGGAGTCGGGTGACATATCGGGAGGCTTGATAGATTGTTCTGGAGACTCGAGATGCAGGAGTTTCTGATTCTGGAGAATTACAGAATTTGAGCTCTGGTTCGCTCACTGCCACAGCACCTGAGTGAGATTACGCATGAGATATGGGGGCGCTATGGGGGACGCGTCTCTTATACTCAGTTATGCGCTAAGCTGCTTCACTACGAGGACCGTGAGGTGCATCGTGATGATCCAGAGGATGATTCGGAAGAGGACCCTGATGGAATCTTTCCTTTTGGATCGCTTTAAAGGTGCCCTACAGAAGATTCTATATCCTAGCATCATTTTGAGAGCATCTCGGCGGGGGATGTCCTGGTTCAGCCCAAGAAGATTGGGCATGTTTGGATCATTACTGCACTAGTATTTGTCCTAGTGGGAGTAATGATTATCTATCTAGTTGTTTAGTTTTTTATTTTTCAGTTATGAGTAGGGAGAATGTTATATGTAACATTCTTAGTAGAGTTATCTTTGTTATGTGTTGACAATGTACAACAAGTTTAATTTAATGATATGTTTATTTTATGTTGTTACCTCTACATGATGCATGATATTTTTGCTCTTTGATTTGTTCATATTGAGTACAATTAAATGATAGGTTCATTTAATAATATCATGTTAAGATGGGATGTATGTAATGTAATTGATCAAAGTCGATTTGATTGATACATACAAATGATGAGTGAGAATTGGATTGTCATTTGATTTTGTAAACCAAATCGAATTTACATTGAGTCAATTTGTAGATTACATACATAAAATCATACACTGAATAACTAAATAATGTGTTTATTTATATTAGGTTATGACAACTAAAAACATCATAGCTGAACTCAATAAGGGTGAGAAACTCAATGGGGATAACTACAAGATCTGGCACCTCAAGATACAATATGTACTTGAGGAACAAGAAGTTCTAGAGGTTGTAAATCAGGTCATGATAGAACCTGTAGATGATCCCACTGCACAAAACAGACGAGATATTGATGCCTACAAGGCATGGAAGAAGAAAGACTCCACTGCTAAGGGCATCTTGATTAGTTCAATGATAGATGACCTAGTTTTTGAGTATGAGCCGTATCCTTTAGCTCATGCTGTCTGGGTTGCCCTTAAGGAAAAGTACAGCGGAGTCAGTCTGAGCAAGCTTCGACAGCTAACGATCAAGTTCAATAGCTACAAGAAGCACCCGAATCTCACTATGGTTCAACATCTCAGGGAGATGTCGAATATGATTCGGGAGCTTAGAACTGCCGGTCACGAGCTGACAGATGAACAACAGGTTCAGGCAGTCATTCGATCCCTTCTAGATTCTTGGGAGACCATGAAGCAGACCCTAACTCACAGTGAGAGTATTAAGACTTTCACTGATGTCTCGCGCCATGTTGAACTATAGGCGGAGAGAGTAGAATCCGCAAGGATTTCTGGCCAAGCCTATTTAGCTGCCGATTCTGCTGGATCATCTGGATCCAAGAAAAAGAGATGGTTTAAGAAGGGGAAGGGAAAGAAGAAGGAAGCTGCTGCTGCAGGTGGGACAGGCCCAATCAAGAAGAAGAAGAACAAGAAGATGGAGAAGAAACCTAAAAGCAAGGTAACTTGCTTTAATTGTGACAAGAAGGGTCACTATGCTCGGGAGTGTACCGAGCCAAGAAAGGTAACTTCCAGTCTGTCTTCTGAGCATTTTGTTGCTAGTTCTGTGTTGTTGGCTGATTCTTATCCTTTGTGGATTATAGATTCGGGAGCAACCAACCATGTAGCTCGGGAGCGAGTTACATATGTGGAGTGCCGCCGGGTACCAGCTAGAAACAAATGGATATATGTAGGAAACAATGCAAGAGTCGAAGTCAAAGGAGTCGACACTTACAAACTTAACCTTCGGGGTGGAAGAACTTTGTTTCTACATGATGTCTTGTAAGCTCCTAAGATTCGGAGGAATCTTGTTTCTGTTACTTATCTTCTTGATCTAGGGTATTGTATAAATTTTTACAGTCGATGTGTTGAACTCAAGATTGACTTAGTGTCAATCGGTTATGATTTTTTAATGAATGGTTTTATGGTTCTTGATGTGGAACCAAATGACAATTGTGCGATTGATAATTGTTTTTCAAATATTGCTCTTACAAGTGATGCAGAAATAACTGATGATATTTGACATGCTAGATTAGGACATATAGGACAAGATCGCATGAATCGGTTAGCTAAAGAGGGCTTATTGGGCTCTCGAGCTAAGATTAACTTGTCTATATGTGAGCATTGTCTTGCTGGAAAAGAAATTAGGAAATCATTCGGTAAGGCTATTAGGGCAAAGTCACCATTGCAATTGATTCATTCGGATATTTGTGGTCCAATGAATGTGAGGGCTAGACATGGAGCTTCCTATTTCATTACATTTATTGATGATTTCTCTCGTTTCGGTCATGTGTATTTGATTTTTCACAAATCTGAAGCATTGGATTGCTTCATTCGTTATATGAACGAAGTTGAGAATCAAACGGAACACAAAGTTAAGATTTTACACACTGATCATGGAAGAGAATACTTGTCTGTTATGTTCAAGACAATATGTAATGATAAAGGGATTATTAGACAGCTGACGATCCCGGGAACTCCATAGCAAAATGGAGTTGCTGAGAGAAGAAATAGAACTCTTCTCGAAATGGTTAGGTCTATGATGGTGCAAGCTAATTTGCCGATCTCCTATTGGGGAGATGCATTGTTAGCTGCAGCCTATTTACTTAACAAAGTACCTTCAAAGTCAGTTCCATCTACCCCATATGAACGATGGACAGGCAGAAAACCAGATTTGGGAAATCTGAGACCCTGGGGGTCGGCTGCATATGTTCACGATAGTTCTCACAAGTATGGAAAACTAGGACCTAGAGGTAAGAAGTGTATCTTTATAAGATATTCTGATACCTCAAAAGGTTATGTTTTCATTGGTGAGACATCAGATGGAACAATATCTGAATTGGATTCAAGAGATGCTACTTTTCTCGAAACTGAGTTCCCAGTTAGAGGTGAAATTGATAAGACAGTTTCTTTATTTGAGGAGGAAGAGTCGTTATCGACTGGACAGGTGTCTAGTGGGATACCTGGAACTAGTCAACCTAGTGGGAGTACTTTTCCTAGTCACGGGGTGACTTCTCAACAACCCAACTTACGGAAAAGTGTTCGTAAGATCAAACCTAAGAAGAGGTTTGATATTGAGAATGAGGCAATGATTACACTCCCTGTTGACAATGAGGAACCTCAGTCAGTAAAGGAAGCTCTGGGCTCTAGAGCTGGAGAAAGGTGAAAAGTTGCAATGGTTGAAGAAATGGAGTCAATGATTAAGAATCATGTTTGGGAGTTAGTCGATCTTCCTCCTGGCCGAAGGGCTATTGGGAATAAATGGATTCTCAAAATAAAGAGGAAAGCTGATGGATCGATTAACCGATACAAAGCTCGTTTTGTTGCAAAAGGATTTACCCAATTAGAGGGTATTGACTTTGAGGAGACATTTTCTCCCGTAGTGAAGTTTGTGTCAATCCGAGTTATTTTGGCTTTAGTGGCGCATTATGACTTTGAGTTACATCAGATGGATGTAAAAACCGCTTTCCTTAACGGGGAGCTTGATGAGGAAATCTATATGGTCCAACCAGAAGGTTTCGTTGCTGAAGGCCAAGAAGATAAAGTATGTAGATTAAAGAAATCTATATATGGGCTAAAGCAAGCATCAAGACAGTGGAACATAAGATTTAACGAAGTGGTTTTATCTTATTGTTTCGAAATAATCAATGAGGATCATTGTGTTTTCCTGAAAAAGGATAAAGGAAAGTATGTCATTTTATCATTATATGTTGATGATATACTGATTGCAGGAAATGACATAAGTTTTGTGATAGAAGTCAAAAAGTGGCTTTCATCATAATTTGACACAATAGATATGGGAGAAGCTGAGTACATCTTAGGAGTAAAGATCATCAGGGATCGATCTAAGAGATTTTTAGGTTTGTCTCAAGAGTCTTATATAAATAAGATGTTACAACATTTCAGCATGTCTAATTGCAACAGTGAACAGACACCTATTATGAAAGGTACTGTTCTGAGCAAGAGTATGAGTCCCAAAACTCCTAATGAAATAGCCGAGATGAATAAAAAACCATATGCCAGTGCTGTTGGTAATTTAATGTACACTATGTTGTGTACTCGTCTCGATATCAGCTATGTTGTTGGCTTAGTCAGTCGTTTCCAGTCAAACCCAGGACCGAGACACTGGAAGGTAGTGAAAAGAATATTCAGATATCTGAAAGCGACGACAGATTATAGTCTCTGTTATCAAGAATCAGATATGAGCCTGAAGGGATATTCAGATGCAGATCGGGTTGGGGACTTGGATGATAGAAAATCTACATCAGGCTATGCGTTCTTGTTGAATGGTGGCGTCATCTCTTGGAACAGCAAGAAACAGGCATGTGTGGCCTTATCAACCATGGAAAGAATATGTGGAAGCGATGCAGAAGGTTCACGAAGCATACGAAGATTCTTTGAAGAGCGGTAGAATCCGATGTTGTACTGTGACAGTCAAGCTGCGATAGCTTTTTCCAAGGATCCCAAATATCATAGCAAGGGCAAGCATATTGTAATAAAGTACAACTTTATCAGGGATATTATTGCTAAAAAGAAGGTTATTCTTGAGTATATCCCTACTCGAGCTATGCTTGCAGATCCTTTTACTAAGCCAATGACTAGAGAGTCATTTAATGAGCATGTAAAGTCTATGAGACTTCGTAGAATGTAACAGTTTTGTAATGACAATCGGATATTGTAATTTGATTGTTATTTTTAATGCAAGTCATAATTTATTCAGTGTATGTGATGTTACATTCTGATAAGATCTCGATGAGCATGTTGACAGGTAGTGATTGGTCCTCTCACATGGACAATCATCTCTGTTTGTTATGTACGAATAGAGGTAAGACTATTGCTTATAAGATAGCTTTGGAAGCTATATGTATGGGATACATACCTATAAGTTGAGGTCGTCTTGATATGTGTATCAAGATAAGATCATTTAAGAAAAATGATCGAAGTAAATATTCCTAACATTTCCTATACCTATTTTTTGAGCCAGATTAGAATTCATATGTTGAATTCAGGATTAGACATTTGGAGTGTCTGAATCAAAATTTGTACGATGTTGAAGTAAACATGCGCTCTTTATTGATAAAGAGAATAACATCGTAGCATGTGATTCATACCACGTGTGCTAAGGCGACAATAAGGGTAGTAGGAGAATGAATCTCTGCTTCTCTACTATGTGAGCCCTTTGAGATTATATGTTAATCTCAGCATTTGCCCTTTGTGACTATTTAGGTGTCTTCTTGAAGTTTTAATCAGGGTTTGCTACTTTAGCATGTAAACCTATTGACTATGAATGATTCGGTCTATGGAACATGACTAGAAAAGCGACTGATTAAAATGAATGGATTCACACTAAAAAGGAAGATTAAATATGTTTACATCCTTTAATAATTATTCACTGGTCGACCCATTTCTGTTATGTATGGAAATATTTGTGAATATTGAGAATATAGAACATGCTCTTGACTTGATGGTCATTATGAGGGATTAGAGATGTTCATATTGATGTAAGTGGAGATTATTTAATCTGGGCAAATAGCAAGACATTATATCCAGGAAAACGGTTAAGTACCACCAAGAGAAAGGTTCCACCTAGTAAATGCCTGGGAGCCACCTGGAGGATGACAATGGGTCATCAGGTGAGTGACTGTGTCATTTAGAGAATGGTTATGTACCATTTGGGGAGCGACTAAGTTAGGCATAACAACTTTTCTTAGCATTGATCTCTCTTTGAATAGCTATGTAAGGTGTAACAACTTTCATAGCATTGGATTGCTCAGTGTACTTGCTGTCGCATGAGCCATTTTCCTAAGTATGAATTGGTTGTTCTAATGGTCTTTGTGACTATTGATCTCTATTCTATTAGTCTTTTGGGACTATGATCTCCGACATGATTCTGGTTTATGTGACTGGATACTTCTATTAGTCATTTAGGACTAATGACTCCGGCTCTATTTGGTCTATGTGACTAAATATCTCTTATTGATCTATGTGACCATTTTGTCTATGTGACATACTTTAGACGAGTGGGAGATGTAACTGCATATGCCGCTGCATGAAGTGCGGTTGCACTTCGTGCAGCGTAGCAGGTGAAGACCCCCCTTTTATAAGGGGGTGCGTCCAAAGAGAGAAGAGAGGGAGAGAGCAGTGAGTCACGCCGAAAGGCTGTTCGGGAGATAATCGGAGTGAATAGAAACACCAAGGCGCTGTCGGAATTTGTCTCGTGAAAGAGAGGATCTTTCCGGTGTGATCGATCCTTAGATCGCAAGTAGAAACTTCGTCCAAAACAGTACCAGGAAGCGAGAAGAATTCTGACGATCACTGTAAGTTTCATTATAACTTTCATGTCTCGTTCTTTCTTTTATATTTACTTAGATAATCTCAATTAGATGCTAAAACTACCAACAATTGGAGTTCCCCAGATCTTGATTCAACGGGACAACAAAATTATGAAAATTCGTATGAACACTTGGACTAATTTTCCTCTCATTCCTAGGATGGAAAAAGTACTTCCTACCACATGAAGCTTGGTTAAGTTATAAACTTTTAATGACTCTTATACTTGGAAAAGTAGAGTATGTAGGCTACTCTTGATAGGAGGTCATCTATATAAGTGTGAAGATCGGTTGCTTCAATGAAACACTAATGAATCTAAGATATTGTACATGGCCAAAATTGACATAACCATGAGGACCATAAAGATATGTGAAAGATTATTGTATAGGTACCATTGTCTTGGTTTACACAAATAATTGAGTAGTTTAAGACATTGCATTCACTATGCAACTTAGTAAATCCGATGATATTCTACTACGAAAGGTTCAAAGCCACAATTTATCTCTTCTGATCTAATAATCTTTCGATTGAACTCTTTTTTGTTGTCCACATATTAATTTTCATTCATACGAGAGATTATTGAAAAATTGATCTTGAGCCAACAAATTAAATGAATTTTATTTAATAAATCTACAATTGAGTACAGATAATTTTTCTCGAAATCAATTTTGGATGAATGAAAAATTAGTTATGATTTAATCTAGATCGTTGGATTAACTTGGACAAATCAAGTTCATCCATCCAAATGAGGGGGCATAAGTGCCCCTTTAGATGACTCAAACTTAGCCATTAAATTCAAAACGAAAAACTTAGATACATCCAATGAAGAGACAAAGTGCTCTTTCAATTGGGATAAGATCTGAGCCATTAATTTTAAAATGAATGAATTAGATGAACTTAAATGAAGGGATATTATGTTTTTTAGGAAGGAATGCGATCTGGATCGTCTAATTAAATTGGATAAATGAGATTTGATTGAATCAAGAGATTCCTCAACCCCTTCACAAAATATAAATAAGACCCCTTACTCTCTCACTTGAATCATCCAATTCAAAGCAAAACAAGCATTGCATTTCATACTTGTATTTTAGAGAGTTCGAGAAACTTTTTCAATTATGAGGTCTTACAATTTGCAGTGTTGTTATCATAGGATAAAATCATTGTATCTTAGGATACGATTGTCATATTCCGTAAACACTGTGTGCGAGGCAAATTCGTTTTAAGGAGATAGAGTTCAACTCTAGTCTCGACTTCATCTTAGCAGTGTTATATCGTCATTCTACCTGCACTTAGATTGCATACATTCACTAAAATCCAATAATCTTAAGATGATTTTTTTTATGCAATATACTAAGGATTCATCATCAATGGTCCATATTCTACCAATACATGGTGAGAAACTAAAGAAGTATACCGATATTGATTTCAAAAGATAGAAACAAAAGATGTTTTATCTAACCACGTTAAACTCCGTGATTCTTCCACTCTCCCACCATCACTCCAGATGAAACAACAGACATTAAGATAAACAACTGAGCTTTCATGATATATATATATATATATATATATATATATATATATATACAACTCATCTATATGCATCTCCATTACTCATCGTCCGATCGAATCAACCGTACTATATCTCAATCCTTAAATCCTAAAGGTGTTTAGTTCAAGTTATCATGCATAACCTAAGTTATGTAATTAACAGGTAATCACATAACTAAGTTTATGGGAAATGAAACATAACTTATGTTGTTTGGTTCAATATTAAGTAATGTAATAAAAATTTATTTGTTTGGAGGTTTTAGTGTATAACCTGATTTAATATTTTACTATATTATCCTTGGTTCAACTCTAAAGTTCCGTTTTCTCTAAAAGATTGTGGTATTGGTATCGGTATTGAGTATTGACGACGGCGACTGGCGATCGTCGATGACATCGGACGATAACGGAGGCGATGGCGGGCTACGACAATGATTGATTGGTGGTGGCTAGCGACCGATAGCGAGTGACGGGCGGTGGGTGGCGATCGACGGTTAGTGACCGACAGCGGCATTCGATGGTCGACAACGATGGTTGATGACCGACAGTCAACGATCGACGGGACGACGATCAACGGTCAACGACTGAAGGCTTGCGGCGGCGGCGGTGTCGATCAACGGTGGTTGCGGTGAGCGATCGATTAAGATTTTGATTATATTAGAACGAAATTTAGATTTGATAAAATTTGAGAAATAATTTTGAAAAAAAAAATTTGTTAATCCTAGAACCAAGAAAAACCTTACTCCTCTCAGGTAATGTGATTCCGGATTGCATGTCTCATTTGCTGATGTGGCGGACATGCTTCATTACTTGAAAATCATTTATCTCTTGAGCCAAACAAGGTCATTATGGATAACCTTAGATGGATTACTAAAATTATCCATGATAACCTTGAACTAAATGCACTATAAGAGATCAGATAATAAATAATGAAGGTGTTCATGAATGTTCACGGATGAATTAGATAGAATAACATTCTTTTATATATATATATATATATATATATAATAAATAATGAAGGTGTTCATGAATGTTCACGGATGATCGAATTAGATAGAATAACATTCTTTTATATATATATACATGGGTTTGATCTCCTGCGCGCCCATCCGCGACTGAGGAATTGCACAGTGCACTCGCGCCCAACCCTACCATTCGCCGTTGCGCTGTCATTCGCCAGCCGGGCCGGTGCATTGGAAGTGCACCTCGCCGTGATCGGACAAACTTCGGCTCCGGCCGGAAGCCGGTGCAAATCGGCCGTGATTTGGCCGCATCACGGCCGCACCCGGTGGGGAAAGGACCGCCCACCCCCGATGGTCCTTTCCCGACCGATTTGCGACCGTGATTCGACCGTGATCCGGTCGAATCGCGATCGATTTGCGCCGGCTTCCGGCCGCAATCTGATCGGAAGCCGAGCTCGGCCGGACCGCCGACGAGGTGCGCTTCCAACGCATCCGGTCTGACGGCCGGAGGTGGTCGGACGGCGGCGGCGATGGCGACTTGGCGAGGTGTCAGCGCGAGTCCGTGCATTTCCTCAATCGCAACGATCGAATGAGAGCACGCGCGAGCAGTGCGAGTGATCGGTCGCGCAGGCGATCAAAACTCATATATATATATATATATACACCGAACTGATCACTGATCACATGGGCGCCGAATTACTGTGTGCCTATGCACGTGCAATGACCGTGAATAATGATTTTACTGTTTACGTAGTGGAAGTGAACAATGAGATTCCTTTTCCCTCCCTCCATCCATCCATCCATCCATTGGATGGTCTCTTTTTCCATTTAAACCTCCAACAAAAACATAATCCTCGCTTGCGGCCAACCCAAGTCCCAAACTTAACACGGCAGAGCAGTAGTCTAGTTGTTGAAGGGTTAGATTTCCTGCCTATTTCCCTATTGAATTTGCTTGCTTGCTTCAGGTAGGCCAATATTAATTGATCCTTTGAGAGGTCGGTCAGTTGGTCTACCACACCATGTCACACAGGCAACCGATCCCTAGCTAAGACCGGTGAAACTACTCCGTCCGATATTCGAGCCCAACTTAAATATATTCTTCTACAATTCTTTTTAAACCTCCTTCTTCTGAATAAAATGCAGAATCATCACATTAATTAATGATTCTCTTTAAATGTTTCTATAGATAAATTAGGATTCTATATGACAAATATAAAGAAAGAGATCGATCGATAAAATCTCTAAAAATTAACTCTTACCCGAAGACTTTAAACCCCCCTCCAGCGATCGATTCATTCCCACTTTGCCTGAATGGCTCAATTCAGCTGACCAACCTTGCAAACCACCCGGATTCCAACCACGAGCTACCCACTCACTCTCTCCTGATTCCGGCCTTCCTTTAACCGCCCACCCCATCGAGTGAGTGAGCCACAGCTGGTAGTTAAAGTTAGTTGCACGGCGGCCCAGTCTCTGTCCACTCGACTTCTTAAGCCGCCAAAACTTGCAACTTCCTTTTTTTTTTTGTAATTTCCCTCGCGATTCATGGGCGAAGCAGGCCCCTCCCCGATCGTCCCCTTCCTCCTGGTCGCCGCCCTCGCCGTGTTCATCTGCCGCAAAGACCTCGGCGACGGGTACGACTACGCGTCGGGGATCCAGGACAAGACGGTCTTGTTCCTCGTCATCCTCCCCATGATCGCGTTCTTCGCCGTGCAGTCGTCGACCGAGAAGATTGTCATCCCGATCGCCTTCTGCACCGTCGTCTTCCTGCTTCGCACCCAGCTCCTCGGGCCCATCGTCGTCCTCGTGCTCATCCATCTACTCGGCAAGTGGTACTGCACTCCGGAGAAGAAGCGGTCGGTGTTTATTTGGGAGGGGGAGGAGGAGGAGGAGGAGGGCAGCGGCGGCCGGAAGGGCGGGATGGGTTGGTTTTTGCTCCTGCTGCTCTGCCCTTACCTCTATGACTGGTTTTATGAGGGCGAGGGTTATTCCTGGCTTTGCTTCTACTGTGCTCTTGCCTTCGTCGTCTATTTCAACGCCATGTGAGGAGGCTGAACAGGGCAGGCAGTTTGAGGGGGGAGGCAAAGGCAAAATTTGAAAAAAAAATGGAGGACTGATTTTGGAAATCAGAAAGAGACGAGATTATTAAATGTTACATATACAAAATTTTTATTTCCAAAATTTACCTTTTGATTTTATTTCGAAAAAAAAATTAGAACAGTCAATCTAGCCACTGATTTATCTCATGGTCATTATGAGAAAGATAAATCGTAAGAAGCCTTTGACTTTGACGTAATTGACCAGAACAGAAGAGAGTCATCTGAACTCAAAGAGAGATTTTAATTTCGGCGATTTACCAAACAATGCACGTGAAGTTTAGAATTGCCCAAACAACACTCCATACTTTCATATTTATCAAATAGTGCACTTAATTCCCTTTTTACCTCTCCCGTCAAACAGACTTGTACCTGTAGTCTTTGGAATTATAAATTTCACACGATCGTGGTGTTGGGATTTGCCACCGCTTTGGGTCTTTGAATTTGAATTCCCAAAGCGTTGCTCAAATTTTCACTGCTGGAATTTACAATTCCAACATCACAGTCGTGGTGTTGGGATTGCAACGCTACTGTGGTGCTGGGATTTGAATTCCCAACACCACGTTCGGAATTTTCACTGTGATACAGGTCTGTTTGGCGGGAGGAGTAAAAAGGGAATTAAGTATGTTATTTGATAAACATGAAAGTATAGGGACGCTGTTTGGACAATTCTAAACTTCACGTGGACTATTTGATAAATTATCGTTTTAAGTTTTCCTTCGAAATCGATTTGTGTTCATTTTGTAAGTATCGCTCTGCTCTAATCAACGTATGTGGAGAGATAAGAAGCACTTTTGATTTTATTACATTATATATTGTGATAATAATATTTTTTTAAAAAAAAATCGAGTTGTCGATCCTAAAGTCAATTAGATCGAACAAGTTAAAACAGAGTGATGGTTGACATAGCAAAAGAATATGCTCGTGTAACTCCCTTTTTATTTTTTTTTAAAAAGATAATTTAGGTATTTAAATTTTACCATTCGATTAAATTGGACAAGTAAACAATTCAATTCCAAACAAAAATTTCATCGATTATCAGAGTAAATTAAAAAAAAATAGATTTTGACGGATATCTTAATATCATAGTTCAAACATCATAGATGTCTAATTAATTACGCGGTATGAATTTCGAATTCTGATTGTTTGGAAAATTATTTAACCCCCTTGATCCTTCAAAAGGATCAAATTATAATGATAAAGGGGGTTTTTATATTCATAGTGTTCTTTGATATATCATAGGTCGATGGATGATCATTTAAAAAAAATGCTAGTGAAATATAATTTTGCAAAGATATTTTCAATTTATTTTATATAAGAGTTAATTATTTGGAAATTTAATAACAATTATATATATGGACTGACACCCTCTAAAATATTAAATAAACCAATGGAAAAAAGAAAATAATCGAAAGCAATTAAAAGTTAATTATTTTAATTAAAAATAAGGACATACTATATTATTGAAATAAATTAAGAGCGTTAACAATTAAATTTGGAGCTTGGAAGGACTCAATTGAAGTTTTTAAAAAAAAGTTATTTAAATATTAATCATAAATAGACATACTTATCGGTTCAGCAGTTCCGATTCCGATTCGATTTTGATCGATTCCGTATCTATCGATTTCGGAATCGATCCGGACGGATTCAAAATCGATTCCGATTCCGAATCGGTTCCGAAACGGCTCCGGACCGGTTCCGAAACGGTTCTGGACCACCTTTCTCGAATTTGAGTTTCCAAATTCATCTAACGTGTTGGTGATCCTATTCTTTTTTTCTATCATAAAATAATCTTGTAGAGATGTTAAAATGCTAAGAATTTCCATCTTTAAATTAGCAACGAACTAAATCCAAATTAGAACCAGAATCAATTTTGAACCGGTTCCAAATCGATTCTGAATCGGTTCTAAATCGGTTGAAACTGAACCAAATCGGAATCGGAACAGTTTCGGAACCGCTTCGTCCGAATCGATTCTGATTTTGAATTTAATGGATTGATTCTGACTCGATTTCGAATTGAACTAATCCGTTAAGCATGTCTAATCATAAATAATAGCTCACTTAAAATTAAATAATTCTAAAAGGATTTTTTCCATGAAAATATTCTCACATATAAATTAAAAATAGTCTCTTTTTTTAAATTGTGATTAATTAAAAGGAAGGTAGTTACTATAAAAGCTTGTAATTGGGAATGCTTAGAAATCGAGTTATTTTCATAAAAGTGATATCCCCTCTTTTTCGACCTCGAGCAACAATCTTTGAGAAAGATCGCGAGAATGCAAGCTCCTCATTTTCGCCGTGGCCAATTGTGCAAACGACTTAGGGTTTGTTTGGGAGGGAAGAATAAATATGGGAAGAGAAAACTTTAAATGATAATTTAGCAAAGGATGCATTTCAAATTTGAAATTGTCTAAACACAATTTCATAGTTTCATATTTATTAAAGGATGCACCTTATTTCTTTTTTATTCCTCTCGCCAAACGTGAATATCAAGCTGGTCGAAAAAAATATGATATTGAAAATTATATTATCAGGAACACAGTAGTCTTGGGATTTAAATTCTCAGTACCACGTACAATATCAAACTCGTCTAAAAAAAGATAGTGCTGAGAATTATATTCTCAGAAATACAGTGGTCATGGAATTTAAATTTTCAAAAATACAGTGATCCTGAGATTTAAATTCTCAGCACCACATACAATATCACGCTGTCCTAGAAAAAAGATGATGCTGAAAATTATATTTCCAGGAACACAATAGTGTTGAGATTTAAATTTTCAACATGCGTCTGATATCATCAATGGTCGAAAAAAATGAGACTGAGAATTCAAATCTCAGGGATATATGTCTCTGAAATATAATTCAAAGACTATTTTTTTCAAACGATATCCACGTTTAGTGGAGAAAAGGAATGAGTCGTTTTGATAAATAAAAGGCTAAAGCTGTATTTGGAATGATTCTAAATTTGAAGTGCGTCCTTTAATAAATTACCGAACTTTAAATCTTGTTTAGAAAAGAGTGAGGGAGAAAGAAGGGAAGGAAAGAGAAAGGTAACTTTTATCTTTTCGTATTCGTAAGAAGAAATTTTTTCTTACATCTCAATTTAAGCGCGTAAATTTTTCTTTTCTTTCTTTTTCCATTAATTCCAGATTAGACCTTTCAGGGGCTACACATCTTTTATCTTCTCAACTCCACACCCGCAAAGTTTCTTTTACTCAATTTTATATCATTTTGATCAATTTTGTAAAATAGTACAAAATTAGAGAAAATAAAAATTTTAAACCTACTCTCGATTTAGGATTTGATTTGTATAGGCGATTTGTCGATTTACCTCCTCCACCTTAGAGGTAGAAATGGAGCGCTAATGTGACGATTCTATATTTTTTTTTTTTGAGGATTTTGAACAGCGACTGATCGTGGTGTGTCATAATTGATCGATTTGAATCGAGTGGGACCATGTTGTCGAATGCATTGAGGTAATGATGATGATCTTCGACTACAACTTGACGAGGATATACTCGTGGACGGTGAGAGTTTTCGTTTGTATTGCTATGTGATTTTACAAGTTTTTTTTAATATTATTATTGTACAATTGTTAAGGTTGTTTTTTTTTTTTTACTTGGACTAATCGATCTAATCTACATATTTTCTTCGTGGCAATGTTGTTTGTAGATGTGAATTTATCGAAATTGTTGGTTGTAATAAGATGGATTTGCACAACAAATCAATGATAGATCAATTACAAAATGGTATAACCTTAAATGGATTATGTTTTGTTTCATCCGGCATAGCCAACGCGCATGGTATGCCAACGCGCATGGTATCGATTTCATCGACTAATTTATAATCTCTGCCTTCTATATTACTTAGACCTAGTAAGGGTATTTGATGTTGGAAATTTGAATGGAAATGTGAAGGAAGGATGAGGAAGACGATCTCCCATTCTTTCGAATTTTGATGAATGTTAAGATGACAGAATGATGAGAAAGATATTCCGTCATCTTTCACATCTTAATGTGTAACGTTCACATGCTAATAGTAATGGTAAAAAATTAATGACAGTGATGGCAAAATGACAACATTCCGACTATGACTGACATTTCGAATTGGGCCATTAAAGGCAATAAATGTCTTTAATTCTACCATTAAACTGTCTCTCCTATAAAAAGGGACAAGAGGCGAACGAAAGGAAGTGAGGAAGGTTTTCTCGCTCTTTGTTTTCCCCCACGGTGACAACCTTCAAGTGTAAGTTCGGTTTGTCATGGACGATCGATGCTTGGTTGTGGCTGCGATTCTGTCATTGTATCCTGGGAGACAGACATCCGACGAAACCTTAGAAGTACGACTGGAGATGAATGAATCTTTTTTAAGGGCATTGTGTATTACACAGGCCTCGACGCTCATTTAGGATTTGGAATCCTGAGCACGTACAATGCTTCACCTTTAAGTGTTTTGCTTCGACAAAGGTGGTTTCTCCTACTTGACTCGGCAGTCTTTTTCGAATAGCAACAGTGTTTCCCGAGCACCTACAGTGCTCGGCATCGATGACAATTCACTTCTTCTACGCGGCTCGACAACACTTCCCGAGCACTAGAAGTGCTCGGCATATTCGGACTCTGCTTAGCTCGACTAGGCCTCTCCACTTCCCACTCGGCGTTCAATTTCTCATCATTCCCGAGCACCAATACGACTTTTCGTCGGTTTCTCACTAGGGCAATAGTTCCCGAGCACCCACAAGAGCTCGGCCTCGACCTCCGCTTCTCCTACGTAGCTCGACAACAACTCCCGAGCACTCACAGTGAGTGTCCGAGCACCTATAGTGCTCGGACTCGGCTCGGCAATAATTCCTGAGCTCCTCTTGATGCTCGACTCTACAATGCTCGGCTCAGTAGTACTCGACTTCTCCGATTTTCAATCGGATCCAAGGCTCGGTGGTGTTCTGCATCATCTCAACGGACAAGTTAAGGGGGCGTTTGGTTCGTAGAGAATTTTCTGTTTTCATTCTCTCGTTTTTCAGAAAACAGAAAATGATTTTTTTTTGTTTTCCAATTTTCTAGAAAACACTCTTTTATTCTTTGAAAAATGAAAATGGAACAGAAAACGATTATTTCTCGTTTTCTAATTTTCCAAAAAACACTATTTTATTTTCTAGAAAATGAAGATGAAAAACGCGAACCAAATACATTTTCTCATTTTCGCAGAAAATGAAAATGAAAAATAGAGAAGAAAACAAATATCAATCAAACGCCCCCTAAGTCTTCAGATTTTTCATTTCCTCCAGTTTACTCAGAAAAGGTATTTTCTAACATTTGTACAAGTGAGAATCCAAACATTGTTGGGCCAAACAAACTGCTGGTTGGCCAGGCAGATCGAGTCATGTGAGCTCGGTCATTCTGATCAAGTCAATCAACACTAGATGGGTCCGTTTCCTTCAGCCGAATAGATGGTTGACTGATCAGGCTGATCAAATTGGGTGTGCCAGGCCATGTTGATCAAGTCAATCGAGCAATGGGTCGATATTTGTTTCGCGGCAAAAGGACTAGGTGTTCTTTGGTATCAAGACCATGTAACTTATATTTCCATAAACATAAATTTTAAACTCAAGACCTTCACGATAACTACTCATCCGATTGTACACCTCTTGCTTAACTACATCCCAGCATCCAGCTAAGAATTTTGCACCGATACCGTCAGATCGAAGTGAGTCGGGTCTCTCGCAGCCGCCTCAACATCTATTCAGGAGAAAGGAGCTGCTACTTGTTGCAAGCTGAGATATCTCGTCGGCTCGACGCATTTTCCTCTAGAATTTAGTGTATGACTGCTCATCGGCTAGTGATTTTGCGAAAACATGCAGTGTTTTTCATCGGTGTTTGATCTTTAGGCCAGAATTAAATAGAATGGGCATCACTATCAGATGGCCATTGATCATCTACTTCTTGACCGACAAAAAATCTACCTGGTTTAGCCATTGATGGAGGATTGTGATGGTGGCGCCAAGTAAACGATCCTTCTGAACTAGGCATAAACTGCATACCAAATAGTCTTGTAGCTGTGTATCTCTTCTAAAGATAGTGTGGCATTGAAATCACCTCCTAATATCTTCAAAGAAACAGCCTTTGAGACTATCAACTATAGGACCATACACATTTGTGATTGTAACTTTGTGGGAATCAATTGTACCGCTAAATCTTCGAGGTGACATATTGCAGTCATAGCTCGTTAGCATGCCGCGGGAGAAGCCATTTGAATCGACACATAGCATTTAGGGAGCACAGGAATAAGAACAATCTGGAACTGTGGTTGCTAACCAAGAACAATTTGGAGCTAAAGACTTGTATTTGTATAGAAATTCATCAATGAGCAACATGATCCTCTAGTTATGGAATAATCATCAAAATGAAAAGCTTAATTGGTAAATAAGAAGCAAGAAAGCATGCAGCTTACTTTTGGATTGTCGTAAATGAAGCTGTATCAGGTGACAAGCGGTGCCGGTTAAGTTGCAGAAAACAGTTCTTGCAATGACTTCAATGGCGAACTGTATCCATGTACTTTTCCATCTCTCCATAGCGCTATGCCTAATTGCGAAGGAAAACATCAAACTGAACTAAGCCAAATGCACTAAAAGTATCAGATTTTAGTTTGTTTTCGGAAAGCAGATGTAGCAAACAAAGATTTTTCAAAAAACTAGCATCTAGAACAGGGAACCATGGTCGATTCAGCGTCTCCTTTTCCATATTCCAGATTTTTGTTCATGGCAAAATAAATAGGAAACTCGTTCAGTTCATGAACTTTGTTACTTGTGAACTAATCTGTTTTAAAGTTACAATATCGATATTCAGTTTTCTCGAATTCCAAACTCAGAAGGGGAAAGCATATTGATCCTCTGATCCTACAGTTGGCACAAATAAATTATAATCATGAAATAGAAAACCAAACAACTTTAACTTTCAAGAAGGGGATTTAAAGAGAGAAATCACATTCGCATGGTTGTTGGAAGTTGAGGCATCTAAACTAGTGTTTGAGGGTTTGGAAATTTGAAATGCTGCACAATTTGATCGGTAATGGGAGAGGCACAGTTTGTATCATATCATTGCAATAGACGGAAAACAATTTACACCAAAGATATAGAGAGAACCTGCCCAAATATATAAGCTCAAAGTTGCTCCTAAGAAGAAAGTCCAATTGATACTCTTGAAACTGCAATATAAGATTTCGAGAGATATCACAACGAGCATCCACACCAACCACAAAGCTAAAGCTTGCAAGCTAGAAGCGTACTAGTACATGCAGGCCAAATTACCCCAGCCATGTAGAAACGATGCCCAAGATGCTCCAGTGAACCTGAACTCACATAACAATATTTGATTATTTATTGGGATGCATGATAAGGATGACAATATATTCCAAGCACACATATGAGTCCTTGATATATTTGCATCCACAACCTTTAGTATTTCAGATCAACTACGATCGCATTTGATACTATGCAGTCACATCAATACTGTTCTCATATATAACACAAGCAAATTTCCTATAGGGGAATTGTACAAACCAGCGGGTCTACAAGCACTGTCACATTTATTTGCATGATCTTCATAAAGGGCAAAAAATTAACATCATAAGGTAAAATAAACAGTGGATATGGACATAGCTTCAAATCGGCGGTAAGATGCTGACCAATTCTCTAGACTACATAAAAAACAACTATGAAACGTCTGACAAGTGAGAATAATTGAGAAGATTATCTACCATATCAAATCACGGATGAATAGCGCACGAGGAATCATAAGACCATTCCCAATCATGCCAAGCAAGATAGTGAAAGCTGATAAGCCTTTGATGTTATCTGGATTGAGATAAGTTGTCCACTGCAACATTAACAAATAAGCTGCATTGACGCACCATATGAAAACAGAGATGTGAACTTCAGACATACACATAAAGAAAAGCATTCTCATACCATTTGTGCAATTGGCATCCACATAAACAATAGAGTGGCAGTCCATGCAGATATTGACCTGATGAATGTCGCCATTCTCTCAGGAAGCTTCCTCATTCGAGCCTGCATGTCTTAGTTACTGCAGAATCAAGAATTGTCCACAAAACATAAACAGTTAAAATGCTTAAGATAATGATGCCAAAGCAATGTTGCAAGTAAATGTTACACATTTGAAAACCAAAAATTGATTAGAAGAATTGTTCAGAGAACTTTGCTAAAAATAGAGCTAATAATGGTTTCTTTTTTAAATTTAATGCGACACATTCATAGTAAAAAGAGGCAAATCCTAGAAACTTATATCATAGGGATGAAGTAATACATTTTTGAAAAGTACAAATATAGTTTTTAATTAGAGTTTTGGATTATATTATATTTCCTATTTTACTATAGACTAATGGGTAGTCCAGTGCATGAAGCTTCTGTGAATGTGGAGTTCCAAAGAAGGATTTATCATACACAACCTTACCTTGCTTTGTAGAGACTATTTTTAAGACTTGAACTAGTGACCTCTAGGTCATACGACAACTTTTACTACATACTAAAAAATTGCAAAATGTTTCAAGAGAAATTTTTTATGCGAATTACTGCAAACTCAACAACAATAATAGATTTTGGTAGCAAACATTATCAATCATCCCACTCGCTACCTCTAAGCTTTACATAAATCACCCAATAGCTATTCCAATCTAGTATGGCAATGTTTTTATCATTTGAAAAAACATGACGGTGTGAGATCTTACGGAAGCAAGTTTGAAGGTGAAGTTTATACCAGTCCCTCAGCCAAATCAGTTCAGTTCTCTTTTAAGCATTGACTGTTTGATATTCTTCTATTCTAGGAACAAGCTGCCTCTTTTACTTTGCTATTCCAATGGCTATGCATTACAAGAAAAGTCTGTCTTTCACAAGAATTTAACTATTGAGCATTGGATATCTTGGGAAGTGGCTAATACATTTTCAAGTATGATAAACAGAGAACCACTCTACCTTGAAGGAGCCTGAATTTTCATGTGATAATATTTTAAAATGTTTATAATAGAATATAAGGATGACCAATCAAATCCGCAGTTAGATGAATAGCAAAGCAAATTTTACTTGCACAATTAGAGAGGTCAAAATATTCAATATTTTTAAGTATTAAAGCTGTTGTCAATTACTTTAAAGCTCAATGGAAGGATACAGAAATAGTTGACACATACGGCTTTTGTTGTTATTCTATAAACTTTAAAAGGGCATGCCAAACAAATGATTGCCTTGCTCAAATAGATAAACTAATCTCCATCGACATATGCCCAACTAATATTATACATTGAGATGCATACCAGGGTAATAGCTACTAGTGCTATGGCAAAAGATATCACTCCAGGCAAGATGCTTTTTGGAAGGAATGGAACAAATGTCGACCACATCACCTGCAAATCCCAAGAAATACTATGTGATAACTTGGATCATTCCTAGGCTATAAAAATTGTCCTGATAATTGTGGTATTATATAGGTATCAACCACTCTACTAATATTAATTTGGGATTAAGCATCTTCAACAGTTTTCTCACTGGATTGGCATGAGAATCTCATATCATAAAAGGCTCAAATGAGCTCACCTGAGGAAGAACAGAGGTCCCAGCAACCGTAATGAAGTCTTCCCAGACCAGCCACAGCCCGGCATTTAGCCAGCCAAAGTAGTTCACAAAGTTCAAGACGAGGCCCGACACCACAAGCACTGATATAGCCGCGAAGTATGGAAGGCTCATTGCCTGGACCATGGCGAGCTGCCCTAGGACGACATAGATCGACAAGACACCCAGCGTCTGGACCACGATTGCTTCCACCTCCTTCTTCTTGGCGAAGTACGACAGCAACGTCATGTTCCCAAGAAGCCCCGTCAGCATCCCCTGCCACGTTCACATCGGCATTTCATCATCAACCTCACAGGAAGTATTTAGGCAAACGACTAAATCGACGGAGAAGCGGCGGCTCACTAGCCAGGGGACAGCGAGAAGAGCAGCCTTGTTGCCGGAGATCAGGTTGTTGTAGTTGAGGACAATCTGGGGTATTTGAATCAGTAGGAAAGGGATGTTGGAAGCCCCGGCGAACCTGGCTGTGAGGGTATCCCATTGCCGCAACCCAGCGGCCTGATGGCGTTCGGAACCATAAAGACGACATTTTGGGGGGAATAGGAGGAGTAATATCGGACCTAGACCAGCCTTACCTGCTCGGAGGACGGTGTCGAAGGCGTACGGGAGGCGGACGCGGGACAGGGACGACAGCGCCGGCGGATGCGGAGGTTACGGAAGGTCAACGCCCGATGTGAGGGAGGATAGAACGGATGGTTTAAGGGGGTTAAGAGTCGGAAGCAGAGAGAGGTGGCGGAGAGCGAGGCCGACGGCAACGACGCCGGCGGCATTGCCGATGGAGAACGGAGCGAAAGCACCGCAAACACTGTGAGCCGTGAAGAATTGATAAGCTCGGTCGGTGGTATTCCCTCCAAGCAACTTCCTTAATTATACTCAATTTGTCATCTTAACCGTTAATTTTACTATTACAAATCCCAAGCGTTCATTTCTACAACCTGCCGTCCAATGCCTTGGAGAGGATCCTACGCCACAAAAATCGAATCTCATTAGATTGCAAAAACTCTTATTTTTAGAAAGAAAAAAAAAGAGGAGATTTTCTTCCAACAGACGAAATTATAAATAAGGGAAATATTTTGTTTTTATGAATTAATAAAGTTAAATACTGTTTTTTTTCGCTGGCCACTTTATAAATAATCTAAATAGCAAAGATAAAATTTATAAATAGTTTGAATTTTTTTTTCATAGATTCAAATTCAAAAAAAAAAAATTAAAAAAAATTATAGAAATCATTCTAATGTTCTAGAAATAACTAAATGCCGTTAATTTGTAAGAATTGCTGGATGATATGAAAAGCGACATTTGTATTAGTCCCAAAAGGTACGGTAAAAATAAAAAGGTATTAGGAGAATCCAATTCGATTTTTTATTATCATATCGTTCCACGATGAGTTAAAAAAATATATTCGAATGATTTTGGATCTAGTAGTTTATCTAATAGACGATGTATGATTTCGATATTGAATTGTCATTTAAGAATGATGTGATTGCGGAATCAAAATTTAATCATAAAAAAATTACGAGTATTTCTTTGATTTATCTTTGATATTTGATGGAGGTCATTTGTGCTTCGATTTTATCCAATTTAATTGTTGATGAAATATCTCAAAAAATTAATCGAATCGAAAATTCAGATAATTCGATGCCAATAAAAAAAATATACCCTACCAAACTGACTCAAAATTACCAAACTGACTCAAAATTGATGCTGAGGGGACATGTCTTGCTATTCGAATGCATAAAAATTGAATTAAAAACTAACGATTTAACTTTTAATTCCATGTCTAATTTTTATTTTTTAAAGGGTTTAATTTAATTTATTTTATCAATTTAATATTTTAATAGTCCAATTATTAGTATTTACTATTTCTGTGATTATTATTATTTAAATATTTTTCTTTATAAAAATTGATATTTAATATCAATCTTGGGCGAGGAGAAATTTTTCCAAAAGATTTTTTATTGTAAGGATTGTCAAATTTGCGTCCGACTTGTGAACATTTTTTAAAATTCATAGTTTTCAATTTAAATAGTAGAATTCAAGTACGATATAATTATACTCACGAAATTCTTAAAAATAAAATAATTTTGATATTTTCAAAACTATGAGTAAATTTTAAATCGAATTTATTATATTCTTTATATTATCTGAATGGCTTTGACGCCTTTTACTGTTGATCCTACGACCGGATAGTCGGACTATCTTGTTTTGTTGCAGTCTGTTGAAGTTTTCTTTCGGGATAAAATTTATATTTAAAAAAATGTGCAATTGTCATATTAACGATTCTTCATCATTGTCTTTATGTGTGAAGCAAGATAAATTAAGTCTCAAGTGACTAGCGTAGAAATACGGAATCATCGGTAGTCTGGTTGTCACCTCCAAAAATCAATCCCTTACCCTTTCAAACTTTAACACGACTGCGTTAATCATTTGAATTTGTCCTGAGAATACAAGCAATGGAAAAATGGAGAGACAAATCTCCTCATTACAAGAGGAATAGTTGGAAGGCTTTCTAATACACCTAATGTCAACTTCGCATGTGAAGTCCAAGAAATTATCGACTACCTTACAAGCCATGAGGTACACGCTCTCCCGAAAAGAAGATATTCCACTGTAACATTTCAAGGACTACAATACTAATTAACTAACACAGTGGAAGGCAAGATATCCTATTGGTATTTCTATTCAATAGTAAGAATTGATTTTTATTCATTGATATAAATCTATATCGTATTAATCAACGTACCATCCGTGGAGATTAAAAAATGGTCTACCTCTATCAAAGATTAGAACCGTCAACTTAACGACTCCCATCGATTTGTCCCATGACTATTGTGAGGGAAATAAATTATAGAAACCTCTATGAATTTTGACGTAGTGGTCAAGACACATAGAAATTGATCATCAGAAAAGAATTTTAAATCTCTTTCAAAATTTATTCATGTCATTTTTATAAATATCGTCGTACTTAACTACCACGTAATCTCACGAGAATTAAAATAAAAAATGGTCCACGAGAATGAAGGAGGGATATAATTGAAAATGACTTAGCTCGTAATTTGCTAGTTTATTATGCGGTAGGCTTAAATCGGTCCGGTCGGGACTCGGGAACCCGGACCATTGGCTTTCTCCGCGAGTATAAAAGGTCGAGAAATTAGAGGCTCCCCGGCACCTCCGCGACGTCGGTTGTGCGGTTGCCGCCCGCTCCAATGGCGCCCTGCGAGACCGCCACCACCCCCCTCGCTAGCCCTTCCACCAATGCACCAATTTTAGGAGAGACGAATGGATCCAACGGGGACATCCGAGAGTTCGCCTGCCGAAGCGTCGGCACCGACCTCTCCATCGCTCCCCTTCCCGGTGGAAAAGTCGTTCGATCGGTAGATTTGCTCCTTCCGAGATGGCTCTCTATCTTCCTCCCCTGGTTCTTCTCTTTCTGATCCTTCCGCTCGCCAAGCTGGTCCGAGGCGGTACCGACTCGCCAGACGGTGAGCCATGCCTGTGATTTTGCAGTTTTTTAGGGCTTATCTTATTCTTCCGTGGCTGCGAATCCAATAGGAACTGCGCTGATTGTGGTCAAATAACGTAGTTTTTTTTTTTTTTGCGAAACCATTTGATGGTTTGATTGGAATATCGAGAAATAGGCCAAAAGAGAATCTTTTTTATTCGTATATTACAGTACCAGTCCGATCGATCAACGGTCGCTTTTCATATTCCTCTGATTGACCGTAAGAAAATGCAATGTTCTACCTATTTGATTAGCTCAGTGTTCGCTCGGCCTGTCTGCAAGTTGGATTTATTTGCATACTCTCCATTACTATTTCTTTTTTTCTGCGAGATCCTCTCTTCTAAGCTTCGAAACACTAGCTTTGCAATGTTCTTATCTGTTCCTTTAACTTATCATTAGATGCTGCTTATATTTTAGGCTATTTATGTTCGTATTTGATCTAATATATTGCCCTTTCTTTTGCAGTATCTGCCTTGAATGTTATATTTCAAAGCTTAAATTCCCCCTCTCAGTTGGATAGATGGAGATCCAAAGGTGGCGACCCTTGTGGCGATGGTTGGAAAGGCATCACATGCTCTGGCTCATCCGTGACCAGAATGTAAGGGACTCTTATTTCTTGGAGTTTTATGTTTGTTACTTTTGTTGTTTTAGATCAGTTATCACCTGCCTTTCTATAAGTAATCTATAACAAATTTATGTAGAAGCTAGAACTCTACTTTCTTTCCTTTGTATATGCTTCATCTCTACACTTTCATGCATTCACCTTTTTCAAGGAGTTTTGCCCTTTGGCCTACCATTTTTCTCCAAAACAAATAAAGAAAATTTTCAACACCATGTTTTTATTAAGACCTTTCTACATGGTCATGTGACTATTATCTGCATATATAGTTATGTGCCTGTCTCATTTTTTATTAAAATTTTTTTAGTGATATAATCTTGCCTATTGTCCATTGACATGAACAGCCAACCCCTTAACTTGGCTTCTTCTTCTTACTTTTTTTCTTGTTCACTACATTTCTGTTTTTCTGTTGGCGGTAGTTTTTCTCTACATATTGGAGGTGTTGACTGTATCTATTCTTTTGATGCCAATCAGAGAACTCTCAGGTCTTGGATTGTCGGGTACACTGGGTTACCAACTATCGAGCTTGACTTCAGTAACTTATTTGTGAGAGCTAACTTGCTATTTCTTGAGATACATTAATTTGCAGCTTAACATGTTTCTTCGTTGCCTTAGTACAGTGACATGAGCAAGAACAATCTTAATGGTGATATACCTTACCAGCTTCCACCTAATGCTGATCATATGTAAGTCTCACTGCAAACATGCTTTATATCTATCACTAATTATTTCAAGCTAGCTGTTTATTTCCTTTAGCATAAGAATTAAAAATATCAGAGTCAGGTAAAACCTGGAATTTTGCCCAATAAAGTCAGTTTGATCCATTTTTATGGTTGAAACAAGTGAACAATATTGTTCGCAACATTATGTTGACATCCATGCACATACCAATTATTGGGCATTTTTTTTTTTTCATTTATGCAGAGATCTTGGTGAAAATACACTTTCTGGAGGGATTCCTTATTCAATTTCTCAGATGACTGATCTCACGTACTTGTAAGGGATTACATTTCAATGGATATACCCTTAACCCTTGCATGTTAAACTTCTCAGTCATTAATGATTTGAAGATGGAATTAATGCAGAAATCTTGCCCATAACCAGCTTAATGGACAGTTGACTGATATGTTTGGTTCATTTCATAGACTCTCGTTGCTGTAAGACAGCCGTTGATTCATTTCCTCTACTTTTAAAACCTGCTAAAGTAGTTTCCTTATTAAAAAAATATATACGAATCCATTTCTCTTATCGGTCTAACTCATTACAACAAGAATTCTGCCAATAATTTAATCAAGATTTTTTCCCTTCACAACTTAATGAAAACAACCATGGATGCAAGCATTTAGATTATAGAATTAAGGTGCCTAGGCAATGTACCATCTTCTAGAAAGTCCTTTTTGTTTTAAAATTGATTTTTTAAATAATTCCTTCTATTGAAATAATTCTTTTGTTTGGTAGTTTCTGAAAAAAATCAAATGTTGGATGAAATATTAGTTTCCTTGGCATGTATTCATGATTCGGTATATATAGGCTGAGATCAAGATACTATAGCATATAATTCAAGTAAAAGTTTCTAGGAGATTTACTAGCTTCTAGATTTTTTTTTTTTTTGCTTCAAAACTCTTTTTTTTTAAAAAAAAAAATTCCTTTCCATCGAAGGTAATGCTTTTGTTTGCTAGTTAGTGAGACATTGGATGAATGTGCTTCCTTCATCTCTATCAATGATTTTTGGAATTAGTTTGTAGAGATTAACATACTGTGCCAAGTAGTTCACTTTGAGATTTATTCTTTTTTAGTTCAAGCTTTAGGCTTTTTAGAGGTATATATTGATTGAGTTATTGGTGTAGTAGATTTAGTCCTCGATTAGTAGTTCTAGATTTTGGGTTTTATGGTTACTTGATTATGATTTGCAATTCTTTATGGTATCGATCCCCCTTTCCAAGGTAAGGATTTTCCAAAGAAAAATTCCCCAAGCGGGAGGCCACCCACTAGACTTCCCCCTTATCTACATCTTCTCTCTTTTTCATCCAACATGTAAGCAATATTGCTTTTCTTCCCTCTTCCTCATTATTCCTTTTGTGCGCTAGCAAGTGACCTTGTTACACTCTTCTCTATGGCGTCGTTACTCTCTTCCCTATGATGCTAGCGAGCCAATGCTTTCCCTAGTTGCATCGAGTAGCATCACATTGCACTATCTAAGATGTAGTCCCTCCATCTTGTGCTTCGGAGTACACAACTATAATCTCCACATGTGGCCTTCATGCGTGACATAGTTTAGGCATGTGATTCAACTAGCCCTCTCCATGACTTTTGCTTGTGGTCTTCACATGCGGCATCTCCACTCATGGTTTCTTGCTCCCAACATCTTCACGTGTGATTTCTACACGTGCAAACCAATTTGATGTTGACTCTTGCAATTTCCATGAGCACAATTTACAATTCCAAATGTCTCTATGATATTTCCTCCAACTAGGCATGCCATTTCCTCGTGGCTTCTCCTTACTCATCTCTTATTTCCAATCTTCTTTTTGACATTGCATACAAATTTTCCCTTCCTTTGACAAGCAACCAACAATAAGCTCGTATAACTTGTATTGAAGATCATCCATGTGAAACTCCTTAATGTGTGCGCCTCAACTTCATGTGGATTCCATTATTTCTTCCACCATCCTACTTGTACAGTATCAACTTCTACCTAATCCCTCTTCTCCTTCTAACTCTAGAGCCTACATACCATTATTGCACTTAGTGATGAGGTATCCTTCTGTATCTCCAAGAGAATGATCTCTATGTGCTTACCAAGTAGGTTTAGGAGACCTAGCAAATTAGATAGAAGTGACTCTCCCTTTGAAGGTCTAAATGGAAGGCAAAATTAGTGGAGGGGAGCACTATAACTACTAGCCTTTGCTTGCAACCCCACCTTTAGCCTTTACTTCCATAAACTTCTATTGGGGAAATGGTCCCTCCCTTGTGGTTGGTTTAGACCATGTTGTTTTGATGGTTTGGTAATATGATTTAAATTAGTTTTGTGTTTGATGTTGCTACATTAAGTGTGCAAGTTTAGTCGTACCAAATGACCTTGATGCTTGAGGATAGGTAGCTCAAATTGAGTGATTGATAGACTTGAGGTTAAGGGGTCAAGGGGTGCTTAGAGTACTTGAGGGTGTGGAGTTCAAATCGAGGAAGAGCTTGATGGACTTGAGGGTAGGTGATTTAAATTAGGAAGGGGCTCAAAGTAATCGAGGTTAGAGAGCTCGAATCGAGGAAGATCTTGGTGGACTCAAGGGTTAGAACCTGTATCAAGGAGGTGCTCGAATGAATTAAAGGTAAGGAGCCTGAATCAAGGAGTTCAAAACCTAAAGACATGTGAACCCTCTTGAGTGATTATAGAGATGTGAGCTTGGTTTATTTTTTTTTAGACATAAATTGTATGATGTATGATTGCCTAGGTGGTGGCAAGCTACCTAGGACTTAATGTTAATGTCTTGTGATGTTCGAGAAGTGGTTGATAGGTTTTGTGGAGTTTGGGGTTGACCTTTAAGTGGAGAGTAAAACAAACAAAGATAAAATCTTAACTTACTCTTAATTTCGTTGGACCCAACTTGGCTCAACGAAAGAGTTTGTTTGGTCGACCACAATTGGGTTAGGCACTTGAAATAGAGGATTTAATTGATTGACATGTGGACAAAATGATTTTTTATAAGGTTAATTGAATAAATATCCTTGGTTAGTCGAATGACAATGCTCCAATCAATTGAATGAGTATTTTTAGTTAACTGAGCAATGTATTATTGGATTTCAAACTTTGAATTGTGAAGGCTAAAGTGAGCTTGGTTTTTAGTGAAAATTAAGACAAGGATATATAAACTATTGAAGAGCTTTTGTGCACCATGAACCATGGTGTAAAATTTTGTGTTGCGCTGATTGGCACAGGTGGAATTTACCATTTTGCCTCTCAATTGACATCGAGATTGACATCAGTAAAGGATGGAGCCTTTCTCGAAGGCCATGCGAGGTCGTGGTAGGTCGCACGAAGGTCACGCTGGTTGCGTGCGACTACATGAGGCAGTGGCTTGCCACTGCGATGTTGCCGGCTTATGGTAGTAGGCCTTTGCATTTTTTTCTCTTTTTTTCTTATTTCAATTTTTTTTAAAATTTTTTTAACAGATCAATTTTTTTTAGTTATTAATTCTTTTCCTTTAAAATTTTTCTCTTTCTTTTCTATTTTTAAATTCAAAGATTGGAATGTTTTTCCTTTGTTAATTTCTTTCTCTCCACCCGTCCATAAGAATAAATTTAGAAACTAAGAGAGGAAAAAAAACGTTTTTAAGGATAGTGGAAAAAATACCTCGAAATTGAAAGATAGAAAAAAAATAAATATAATATAATTTCTAAATACTATTGTAATTAAATTAAATTATTCTGCATATAAATTTAGTTTAATTTTGAATATATAAAAATAAATTAAATTAAATTTAAACCTATTTGATCCTAATTACTATGTCTATTTGGGTGGACTTCAATTAACCCTAAAATGACTTTTATTCAATCATGATTTTTAAATTTAATTATTTGTTTATTTTTTAAATTATTGAAAATATACAATTTTTAAATAAGATAAAATTTGGTATTTAAATTTTTTTTGTATGTTCTAACTTTTATGATGTAAGAATTAAAACAATTGTTCAAGAATTATATATATATACTGAGTTCCTGTTATTGCACACCTGCGTCAGAATGGGAAATGTCTGACGCCAGAGCCTTGCTCGAACTTCACGTGGCGGAGGCCGGTCTGGCGCGATCCTACCTTGATCGTGGTTGGATTCCGACCGTAATCCGGTCGGCCGCTAGGGAATCGGAGCTGTGGGCGAGTGAAATCGCGATGGAGGAAATACTGTGCATTTCACATTCACTGTGCAATCGTGATCGATTGGACGGTGGAGAAATCGTCGAGCACGAGTCGCGCAGGGGACAATGCTCAGGATATCAAACTCGTATATATATATATATATATATATATATATATATATATATATATATATATCATCCTTTAATCATTTTATTATAAAGGGGCAGTCCAGTGCATGAACCTCTCACCAATGCGGAGGGTCTCAAGGAAGGATCAAACAATATTAGATCTATTGTACGCTGCTTTACTCTGCATTGTAAGAGATTATTTCCATGACTTGAATTTATGACTATAAGGCCACACGACAACAACTTAATCATTGGGCCAAAGTTACCCTTCTATCTTTTTACTATACAATAGAAAATTTATACAACACTTTTATATATTCTCAAAATAAAAAATTAGATTAATCCTTAAGTAATTTGAAGTTTTCAAATAAATGTGACATCATCAATCTTTAATTAATTAAAATATATCTAAAGATGTCGAAACTGAAGATCATGGCCATTATAAATGTATGGTTTCAGATTTGATATCTCTATAATAAAACAGCAACAACAACAACAACCAAGCCTTATCCCTATAGGTGAGGTTAATTATATGGATTTGATGTCTCTACAATGAAACTTAAAATTGAAGATTAATCTTCATTACCATTGTAAATGCAAGCTCTTGGATTTGATGCTTTTGCAATAAAATTGTTATAAGCTATTTAATTATATGCAATAAAAAAATATAAATTTTAAATTTATACATTCGACAAACAGTTGTTGCAAAAGATTCAATAAGTATCAAATATTTTATGAGATAATATCAAAACTTGAATTAAACATTCAACATTTCAAATATAACATAATAATAAACATTTATAGCAATTAAATATTAATAAAAAAATTTTTAGTCAATATATTTTATATTTAAAGAAGTATCAGAACTATATCGACATGGCATGATACGATGCCAAATTTGTATTGTTCCAGTTATAAACCAAAACTTCAACACAACTTGAAATTTTAAACCTTGTCATGAACTCAATAAAAAAAAATCTCCCTAAAACTTTAGCGCTCATAAAGATCAAGTGGCCAACGAATCACTTGACCACACGAACATCTCAAGCTCTTGGTACTTTTCTAAGAACTCTTGGTAATTTACCACTTTTCTAGTGTTTTGTTTTCATTTTCATTTTTAAGAAGATGTGATGATTATTTGTTGAGAGAAATGCTGGTTAGGTTTAAGATCGGGGAGAGCTTGTGAAATCGCATTGTTTAGGTTAAGGTTGACCTTAGAGGTCGTGAACCTTGACTTACAAAGACATTCCATTCCCTCATTTTAAGAGGCGGTGATAATAGACTTGCAGGGATATATTGGTTGCGTCATAGGTCGTGGAGTAAGAGCGAGACTCTAAAGGATGTTACATAGTCTTGTTAGCATGCATTGTTTTTCTTTGATATTTTATTTCCGTTGCAATTTCAACACTCTAATCATCACACACATTTATTCCTCACCTTGATTTTGAGCTTGTGTTTGTGCAAGAACAATTGATAATTGAGCACCATCTATTCACTACGCTCTAGCCATTGATACATGATCCCACAATTCCTTGTTGCAAACCATGTAGTTGCATAACTTGAATAGATTAAAGCTAAAGATCTAAGGGAGGAAACATGGTTTATTGATTAGGTTGTTCACATACAACATGCCGCCCCTCAAGTGAACTCTCTTTCTAAAGGCGGGAAAGTTTGGCACTCCCTTGTGCTGGCCTCACAGTCTCACAAAGAAGTAGGGAGATATTCTTTCAATGTAGATATTAAGGATCCCAAGGATAATGTTGCAGGTGGTGATGAAAAACCAATAGTGAATAGAAGATTGTGTAGTTTTATAACAAGTACTCGTGGTATGTTAAAGGGGGGAGGGTTACTGAAAAGATGGAATATGTGCAACATTTTAGGAAGAAAGGTGGGGGACATATGCTGCATTATAATCTTCAAGTGGTATTTCACTACTAGTTGGAGTCAGCTATATGAATCCCATCTTTATTGAGCTCCATGCAAAGTGATGCTAATAGTAGTACTCAAGTTAATTAAATTAATTTTTATTATATTAACTAATGTTTTCTTTAGTCTGCTCTGCCTTTTATATATTCACTTTAATAAATTCATCTCTTTTAAAATCAAGTTTGGAAAAGCGTTTATAGGCGAAATGCAGTTGAGCAATTGCATAATGCAAATGCAACATGTGGATGCTTATCCAGGTGCATTAGCAGTGTGAATAAAATTTAAAAATTAACATTGGTTACTAATGATAATCTATATCTAGTACATTGAAAATAGCTTCTCAAAAAATTGCATCTACCATATAATTAATCAAATTAATCAATCTACGCAATTTTTATAAGCAATCAAAAACTTATTAAAAAAGTTAATAATCCAGATTAATTTATAAAATGTAAATATTTATAAATGTTGAATTCAAGAAAAACATATAATCCAAAATGCGTCACATATAACATGTTAACCAACAGCAAAATTAGTGTTGAGTTAAAAAATACATCAAATTTGCTTGTCTATTTAACAACATTGTATTATTCTAATATATATATTTAACTATACATGATTTGGGCTTTGAATGGACTAGGGATTGAATGCATATGTCATGGAGTTCCTCACTACCTAACCTAGCGGATGCATAAATGGCTTAGGTGGAGGTTTTTGAAAACAATGTATGCTACAATAAAATTGGGAGACACCTGAGGGACGGAAGGGATTATGTGAGATGTAGGGAGATGAGTAGAAAAATTAGGTTCGTAGGGAGATCATGTTGGTATATTGAACATGTGGTCTCCTCCTCAGGGATTAAAGTTGAAGAAAGCCTAAGCTTAACATTACCAACAAAGCCTAAGCTTAAGATTACCAATAAACATACGATCATGACCTATTAGAGAAATTTTCATAAGATTTAATTATATATATTAATAGTGATAGTGATTGTTATTGTGTTGACTTTATTCCATTAAGTTATTTGCAATGTAAGGCTTGTGAGGGTTTATAGAATGTACTGGAGTGCTGATAGTATGAAGGATAAATGGCAATTAGATTAAACATTTTATCTAGTTTCATTATAAATATTTAGAAACAAAAAATACTCATGTGTTTTCCTGCTAGACATGTCAAGGTGGAATTCGCCTATTATACACATTTCTTTTTTGACCAACTAATTGATTGCTATGTTGACTCTCATGAATCTTCAAGAAATGATTGTGGACCACCATAAGTAGTCATTTGGAAATATTGCAAGTTTGGTTCTTCCTCTTTGGATAAATTTTTCTTCCAGCTTCAATAGGATTGATTGATACTTTTGTTTGACTTGATAATGGTTATGCTATCTGCATGCCAGTTATTTGTCTGTGAATTCTATGCATATGGTTATATTCTCTGTTACCTATTTCAAATTCTTTTACCAGGGATCTCTCATACAACCAATTCTCAGGAAACCTACCTCCAAGCTTTGGATCCCTCTCCAGTCTCAAAAATTTGTAAGGAACTCGAATTTTTATTCAACCTAGGCTCTTGTCTCTTACACTTGATGTTATTTGTATTTCACTTACAGGCTATTACAGAACAATCAATTTAGTGGGTCAATAGGTGTGCTTGCTCATCTTTCTCTTGAAGAATTGTAAGTATTTTATGATAATCATGTCATGTTTAGATGCTCTTTTTATCTAGTTGAAGAAGTATATGATATGCAGTTTCAAGTAGCGACAACTTACTGGTTATTATTCAAATACTTTAAAAGAAAGTTCCATGGGAGCTAATTGTGTGTTTTCTCTTCTGTTGAATATGAAATTATCTGGATTTTCACAGCTGTGAAATATGTGCTGGAGAAATTAACATCATTTTGTTGGAGTTAATAAGTTAACATTATTATTGCATCTCTCAGAGTCCAAATGATGTTTATGAATGCTGTTCAAGGCAATGGAAAGTCTGGTTTACAATGATTCAAGGATTATAATTTAGTAAATATGTTTACTATGTGAAATTATATAAATTTCATGTAAGAACATTATGCTTTTTCTGATTGTTCATCTTTTGCTTGATTTACATTTGCGTGCTCACCTATCTTTAACAATATTTCTCATTATACTGTCAGGAATATTCAAAACAACCAGTTCACAGGTTGGATTCCAAACAAATTGAAAAGTATACATAACCTTAAGTGAGTGGCAGTGGGTTTAAGCAACACCCCCACCCCCCTCCCTCCGTCTCCCTCCTCCTCCTTTGTGTGGATTTTTTTTTTCCTTTTTCTGATGATTACTTTTTATTTTATAGAATAGATGGAAATTCCTGGTCATCTAGCTCAGCACCTTCAGGTATGTCTAAAGCTGGAGATGTACGCTCATCCACAGCCGATGATGGAAATCAGAATTCTGGTATGAAAGCTGCAGCCATCGTTGTGACAGTTATAGCCGTGTTAGTATTGGCTCTTCTTTTAATGGCTCTTGTTAAGAGAAGATCTTCAGCTTCATCTCATTATATTGTCGAACAATATAGCCAGAACAGATCAAGTGCACCTCTAGTAGATAATGGTACGTATGGGTTTTGTTATGCTAGTTCTTTAGAGTCACTATATTGTCTTGTAAGTTATAACTGCCACTATATGAGTTCTTTATTTTCAAGAAGCTATGCATAACATTGTTGTGTAGTTGCTCTTCTATAAGTTTTGACGATTAAGGTTTAAAATTTTGAACTGGAGTTTTAGTTTGTGATTGGAACAATATGATTTCTGTATTGTATTGTGTCGTGCCAATACGATTTTGATATTTTTTAAAGATCAAATATATAATAAAAAAATAATTTTATTAATATTCGATCTTTGTAGATGCTTATTATTGAGTTATATATGAGATGTTGAATGTTGAAACTAAATTTTGATATCTTCTTGTGAAATGTTTGATGCTTATTGAGCAAAAACTTTTGGGTTAGTAGAAGTCCACCAAGTAGAGATGACAGGATCAAGTAGGTCTAAACTAGATTTAGTTTGGATTTATTTTGATTAGTTTAGAGTTATCCTAAATTTTTTCTCTATGTTTATCTTGTGGATGGATAAAAAAGAGAAAAGGAGGGTATTCTTTTTCTTTATTTACTTTGTGAAGAAATGAAGGAGAAAAAAAAATTAACCAAGAGGTTTTTTTTTTCTTTGTTTCTCTTTTTATGCGGATGGAGGGAAAAAATTAATAAATGAAAGAGTGAAAAAATGAACAAGGAAAAAAAATAATGGATGAAAGAGGTACAATATTTGTCGGCGAGCAGAATGGTAAATTTTGCTAGTACTAATTGGCACCACACAATATTTTAAAACCTTGCTTTAGTCTATGTAACCCTTTTGAGAGCTCTAGGTAATGTTGATTATCTTTATCTTATATTTTGCACTGAATTTACATCTCTTTGCACTTGTTGTAGATCTAAAAATTGTCACTCATTAACATTATGTTATAACACTAGAGATTTGCAAGCTCACAAAGTGCTTCAAGTGGTGCCATTTGAATTAATGAGTGATAACTATTGTTACATGCGAAGTCCATTAAGTGCAAATATTCCATCCACCATTGAAGTCTAAACACAGGCACATAGGAGGTTCTCTGCAATAATTGGATGACTTAATTAAGTGAACAACCACAACCTAAATTCAGCCATGCACCTTTTGAGACCTTGGAAGTCTATAGATAAAGTCCATGATAATGTGTTCCAATTTCTATTATAGGACCTAAATTTTAAAACTAGCCTTATTGAGCTTTGATGGTCTACCTCGATCTTATTGGCACACAAACGACCAAGCCATAAAATCTAAGATGTCCTTTTTTATGCCATGCCACCAATGCATCTCCTTAAGATCTCTTAACATCCACGTGTTGCTGGGTGTATTGCAAAGCCTGAGCGAGGTGTTTCTCATAAAAGCTCATCTTTAACAAGGTGTGATTTAGGGCCACACAACCTGTCTTGTAATCATGAAACTTCATCAACACCAAGAAAGAACTCTTGCTTAGGTTCTTAGTTTACCTTTTAGTATCTATCTGCAGGTAATGATCCTTCAACTGACATCCATTGATTGGCTCAATTAGAGGACACTGAGTCATAACTGAAGCTAGAATATTAGGTTGAGTCTACCCAACCTTGATAAAGTCCAAATCTGAAAATCAGCAGGCTAACTCAGTGATGGACACTGACATATGGTAGCATCCTTTTTGACTTTTAGCTCCAAGCATCTGCCACAACATTGGACTTATCAAGGTAATAGCTATTGTACAATCATATTGGCCTTATCAAGGTACTGGCTATTGTGCAATGATAATTCTTTAGGAACTCAATCTATATACTGACATTCTTTAATTTGCTCAACTACAGAAGACTAAATCATAATTGAGGCTAGAATACCAGGGTAAGTATGCCCAACCTTGATAAAGTCCAAATCTGAAAATTAGCAGGCTAACTTAGTGACTGCACTCTGACATACACTATCATCCCTTTTGACTTTTAGGTCAATTCATCTTCCACAACATTGGCCTTATTAGGGTAGGGTGATAACTATTCTGCAATCATAGTTCTTCAAGAAATCAATCCACCTTCTAGTGTATATTCAACTTCTTTTGAGTGAAGATATACTCCAAACTTTTATGGTTATATAAAGATAATGATGCCAGATCTTCAAAGCAAAGATAATGGTAGTAAGTTCTAGATCACGAAAATGTATATGCTCATGCTTGGCTGTTAAGAAGTATAAGCAATCTTTTTATGCTGCATTGGAACCGTAAAAATACTTCCATGGGTAAATGAGGTGACCGGCTGAGATTAAACATTGACACTAGCCTTGAATCAAGGAACCTTGAGTTCTCTTCTGCTAGAACAACACTAGAACTAAGTTACATGTGCAGGGAAAGATGGACGACTAGGATGAAAGCCATATGGAGAGACTGTTATGTATTTTTGACATCCCTAAATCTTCCAGTGTGGACATTTAGGCCTACCTTGACCATCAGAGTAACCCCCTCAACCTCACTGTCCATCTCTTTGAGAATTTGATGTCTTTACCTTTTCTTAAAATAATAATCTGGTCAGCAAAGGGGTTGGCCCAATAAATGTGGGACAGGATCTAATATGGCTCAGAGGTCTGTGATGGAAGCTACTTCTGGCCTAGAAACTTGGACTGAAATTTGCTGCTGGCACAAATGTCAGGCATGAGAATAGTGTTGACGCCTCATTGGGAATACGAGGCAGCATAGATTGACTCGAGTTACTATTGCCCACTGAGAGAAGATCACATGCTGGACTAGGCTGGGCTGTGATCAGATCTGATGAGTGCTCTGCCAGCTTCACCATGAAAAAGAAACTTCGAAGGGAAGATGACAAAGGTAATGCCACTAGTGTTGTAGAGGCAGCAGTAATGGAAAGTCATCAAAGCACTGGCAAAGCACATCGGATGGTATGCAGCAGTTGCATGAAGTCTATGGCTGATAGCAGCGCCTCTCTAGGCTCTATGCTTAGAGGAGCGACTTATGATTCTGATGACAATGGATGCTCATGAGTGCAAATGAGGAACTGCTGAGAAGTGGTGGTGATGCGTTGCAGAAGCGGCGGTGAGAAACTACTTTGGCTGTGGACCAATAGCTGATGTGCACAAAAGGATGAAGATGAAGCCAAGGTGATCAATGCTGGATGAAGATGCAATGGAATAGGGAGAAAGTATTGCTTTCCTCCAATGCCATTTTACATGTAAAATGAGAAATTATTCCCCATGCAACCCTTAATATTCCTCCTCTATCTATATATAAAAATATTATAAATGGACTCTTACATCATACACATTTACACATAGCTCTTATTATGTTTCTGTCTTATAAAAGATTTCAGCTCAGCAATCAGTTGCCTTGACTGTCATGATTGATAAGTTCTGCAAGTAAACTGATAAAATTTCAGTGTACATTATGTTTCTTCCTAAAATTTCTTTAGGATTCTCTTTTTCTCTGCCATGAAAAGGTTCTGCTTGTTCAATGATCAGATGTGAATTTGCTTGCAGAGCTTAAGGGCTCTTCTTCAATTGACATAAAGTCTACGGAATCAGCTTCTTTGGGACTTATGCCTACTCCTAATGATGCTTGCAAATCAGTCAGTGATAATGAGTTTGCAAATAAATTTCATTCCCGGAGAAGCACAGATCGTCCTCCTCTCACAATATATTCGTCATCTGATTTGCAAGCTGCTACTCGACTTTTTAGCTCTAGCTGTCTTCTTGGAGAAGGGAATATTGGGAGAGTATACAAGGCAACAGTTTCTGATGGGAAGGTATATTTATATTTAGATAACTTAGTATCTTTACTAGAAATGTCTCTAAATTACTATCTTTCACTTTATTATGGACAAAATACAAAGGACTAATAATTTTGCAATTTCTTAAAAAATGTTTTTTTATGCTGATTAATTTTATAGAAGAGAATACCATGCAAATGTCCTAGGGGCTGGCATGTATTCATATGGATCTTGTTTGCTTTTTGGTATCTTATCACTTTCCATGCATAGCTATTTTTCCTATTTGATTCTGATATAATATTAGCAATGAGATGTCACATTGGTATGTCATGCCGAAGTCATTTTAAATGTTTTTCCCATTTGTTTACTTGACAAAGTTGTAAGTTGTTATGTTTGAATCATCCTTCTAGAAGAACAAGGAATTAAATCATCAAGATGGAAGAATACAGGGAATTATTTGTCCTAGGGACTTGCATGTATTCATGTAGATCTTGTTTGTTTTTTGGTAGCTTATCACTTTCCATGAAAAGTTGATTTTCCTATATGATTCTGATGCAATACTAGCAATGAGATGGCTCATTGGTATGTCATGCTGAAGTCATTTTAAAATAATTTTCAATGGTTTTGCCGTTTGTTTTCTTGACAATGTTGTAAGTTGTCTTGTTTGAATCATCCTCCTAGAAGAAAAAGAAATTAAATCAAGATGGAAGGTAGGAATTATTGGCTGAGGATCGCCAAAAGTAGTAACCAATTTAATCATCAATCATGATGAAGGACCAATTATCAAACTAATTTTCTCTCTTATAAAAAATATAAGTATTTATGCAAAAATTGTTATTAGTGGATTATCAGCCTTAAACAGCGAGGAAGTTATTTCTTATAGTTAGGACTAGGAGCTTATCAAGAAGAAAAGATAGCTCTGAAGCGGAGATGTGTTTGAATTTTGGTCTAGATCTGATCCAGTGTTGAGTCATTGCTGTCATTGATGAGGGAATTCGTAGAATAAGTGTGCATCATATTTCTCTCGTTATGCTATTTCTATTTTGAGTATTCAATTATTTTCTAAATTCCATTAAGCATTTGCAATGTATTTTTCCTTGTTTGCTTTGAAAATTTTAAAACCTATTCTTGCTTTTTGCTTAAGAAATGCTTTTATGTCCTTCAAAGTCTCAACCCCACATTTTTTTAACACACCAAATACCAGTATGATGATATTGCAAATACTGTCTCTGTTACATTTTTTGGCTTAACTTTGGAGAATCCATTAGAGTGCTCTACATTCCGAACTTGCTCAAGAGGGTCTAAAAAGGAAAATGTTCAGTGATTTTATTTATTTCCTGATGAGGATGTTTGACCATACTAGCTTTCTTTGACAATTCAATTATGCAAAAAACAAAAGAAAAAAAGTCATTTCTTATGGTTACTAAAGGCTACAAGGCAACATAAGTAATTCATATACTGTTTGGATAGCAAGCCTGTGCTATGTTATATTATAACAGAGTAGTAAATTTTGGGCATTAGAATGGAGGATTATTAGAGCTTCCCTATACTAGTTTTGAAATACTAAGCTTTAGGTGTATCAGCTGCCAACCAAGGAGAGAAAATAATAAAAAAGGTTACTTAATAGATATTGGTTGAATAATGGAATAAGATGTCGTTTTGTGTCAGTCGACACTGATGAAACAACTTGTTCCACCAGCCAATTGGTAGGTGTGAAGCTCCCAATACACGTCGTGATCCTTCTGCCTACATCTTGAGCTCCACTTGATCCTTCCACCTTCATTGCAAGTTTTGACCAAGCTTCCTCATTCATCGCGAACTTTGCTCCATCTTGAGCTTTGCCCAAGCTTCTTCCTTCATTGTGAGCTCAGCCTGAGCTTCTTCCTTCATTGCAAGCTAAGCTTCTTTCATTTGGAGCTATCCCCAAGCTTCCTCCTCGTGAGCTCCACTTGAGTTTCCTCCATCTTAAGCTTTGTCGGAGCGCCTTTCGCCTTCATCACAAGATCCAGCGAGTTGCGAGCTCCTTTTGTGACTCTACCCAAGCCCAAGCATCTTCACAAACAGCAAGCTCACTGAGAATTGCTTTGATGGCCTGATTCTGAGAACTACTTCTTGAGTAATTTGAGTTTCCACTTTCCTCTTCTTCTTCCTTCCACATCTTCTTCCTCCCTCTTCTTTCATCTAATTGAAATGACCGACACCCAAATGAAATAGAATAGTATGATAACAAAATCATAAAAGAGTAGTCTCTTGCACAACATTCCCACCATGTATGGTCCCGGGGAAAGGTCTATTGTACGCAACCTTACTCTACTTTGCAAGAGGTTGTTTTCGGGACTCGAACATGTGACCTCTAAGTCACAATACAACAACTTTACCATAACAAAATCACACATGAATATTTTTTAGCAATTGGCATAGTGGGATGTATCCATATAGCCGACCCCACCTAGTGGGATAAGACTTTGTTGTTGTTGTTGTTGTTGTTGTTGTGGCATAGTGGGATGTATAAAACTTCAACAACTTGGGTTCTTATCTCGTTCCATATTGGTTGCAATTGCCACTAAGAAGGGAAAATGAACTATTAGGTATTCATTTTTTATATCATTTTTCCTCTTCTTCTCATCATCCATGTTCTGCATGATCCACTAGATCTCATGATGCTCATTTATCCATCATAAATTTGTATGATTGTGAGCTTATCACCCATGTAATCCAATTGGTACAACCTTCATCACCACTAGTTCATGTTGCGTGATTGGTCTCTCTTTCACAATCTCATAAAGATTTAGAGGATGATATAATGTATATTATATTTAACTTCATGTTAGTATTAGATTGAGTAGTAATATATTTTTTGAAGTTGTTTCTATGTAATATTAACTCAAATGAATATGAGATCTATGTATTTCTTGTATTTTCTAGGAGGTTATGGAAATGGTAGGTAGAATTTGACTAGCGACAACTTGTATCGAGTTAGTTTGAATTGTTGATGATTTTTATACCATAAACAAGAAATGGAGAGACTCTATATTTACTTTTTAGTTTTTTTCCTATTAGTGGATGATGATAGGGGCTTCCAAAATTATAAGCCTCTCTACATCTTATTGTGGGTTGTCCATGACAACCATGGATTCAAGTATTGAGTTATGTTGACCAACACAACTGATAATTACCATTCTGATGGACATCCAAGACATGACATGTGACAACACATCACTATGTCGCCCATGCAGGAATAGTTGTTATGTCGTGTAGGGTCAATGGTATTGTGTTTGTTTTAGTCAACATGAAAAGAAACCAACAGACTCACTGGCCTCAATTCATGACAAAGTCTATGGGAGCCAAGTTGGTGGTCCATCAAGGGAAAGAGGTGGCTGAAGGCCACAAGAGAGGACACAAAACTCTATAAAACCCTAAGTTGTACCTCAAAATTAAGTGGTGTAATGGTGAAGGGTGGTGTGTCCTAGAAGTCCATGTCATCATAGGAAACCAAGGTAGGGTGGTTGGACATGTTAAAAGGGGTTTCACGACTCTCTGTGGTCGATTCAACGAAGGCAGGATAGTGAAGGGAGCCACGATTGTAGAGGTCTAGTTGATTAATGATGATTTCACAATTAATTGTTGATCATATCAACACTGATGCACCAAATCCCATCAGAACTCCGAATTTAAGCGTGCTTGTGGGAGAGCAATACTAGGATGTGTGACCCCTTGGGAAGTCCTTGTTTTACATCTATTTTTCTTTCTTTGCCCCATGGGCTACGGTGCAATGACAGGGTACTTATATAGTCTCCCAAGTATCCATGGTTTAATTCCTAGCTACACGTACTACAGGGTATTTTTCTCCAATGGGATGAAAAATCTGAGATGTTGGACTGCTAGGTCATTCGCTATGAGACTTTCAAATTTACCCGGGTGACCGATGGAAAATTTCTATGGGGCTAAACCGATCACCCCAGGATTAGTCAATTCGAAGAACTAGATACCTAGTGCCCATAAAAAAAAAGTGATGTAGACCCATATAACATGGATTCGTTTAGTCTAACAATGACCTAATGATGGATTGATGTGTTGTTAAGGATGAAAATCCATTACTTGATGAAACAAGAGATACTCCATGACCATCTCAATTCCTTACCCAACAAATTGAAAAGGTATAAGCTAGAGGAGATGTTGATGAGAAAGATGACGATGAAGCTTTTGACTGAGAATTTCTATTGTCTAAATTTTGACTTAGATGTTTTTAAACATTCCGACTCAAAACAGAACCCAAAGCTGCAAACAAAGGGAAAGGCAAAATTCTTGTAATCTCTAGTAAAGAGAAAAGGAAAGGTAAAACTCCTACTTTCAAGGAAAATGATCGATTAATGATTGGTCAAAATCCACTTGATGTAATCCATGAAAAAATGGTTGCCTTGAGATACTGCAATCAAATGAGAAGTTTGGCATGATTATAGCAATGTCAATAGCAGTGCAACTAATGATAGAGGCAATGATAGTGGAAATGCAGGCCTGAATAACTGGGTTATCAAAAAGAAAAAATGATAGTGGAAATGCATCATGTGGTGGTGAAACTTATGATCCCTTGACTATTGTACTTGAGTCCTAGATATGTGAGCAAGGAGACATGCAACTTAGTAGGATGATGATGATTATTAAGAGTGTTAGGCAAAATGAAGCTCATGATTATCAAGACATGCAAAAGAGTTTAGTTAATTGGTTCTGATTGAGTTTTATTGTACTCTCAGTCTTTTTATTATAGCTTTGATGTTTCACATAGTGATCCTTCATATCATAGCTTTGTGACATGTGTATCTTATCTTGTGTTTGAACTAATTCAAATTCTAGTGATGTCATTCCAACTCCATCTATCAGTGGTGAATAGAGGCATGGCGATTGACATATGGAGAAATCAATATCAGTCACATGTCTTAGGATAATTATTTAATTTTAGGTTAAGCAATGCTTATAATCATCAAAATTACTTGTGGCAATTTGGATTCACTATATATTTGAAGATGTCAAAACTGAAGATTAATCTCCATAACCATTCTAGATGATCTGAAATATCAGTATAATAATTAAGAAAGAAGTTGAGTCATAGCCTCTCAAATAAAACTTTGTATTAAAATTTGAATTTTCTTAGATTTCATTATGGTCAATAATAAATAAAGTATGCATTTTAAACTTATGCTATTGATAATTTAACAATCATCAAACATCTCATGAGGTAGTACGGGAATATGAATTCACCAGACATTGATTTTTAAAATTAGTTTACACATTTGAAAGGAAAAAGTACCAAAATCATAGTGGCACCGGATGACATAGTACAAATTTAATCATTCTAATTAGAGATTTAAACTTGGCATGGTTTGAGATATTAAATCTCAATGAGAACATCACAGCTTATCAGTCCTCTTAACTTTCCTTTTTGCTGCTATTAAATGACATGACTCATGCATGTATATGGACCACTAAGGATCTCTTTGTTATCTCCAAGTGCATCATCAAACAAAAGATGACCCAATCACTCTTAAATGGATAGAGAATGGATCTAACTTTTTAGAAAATGCGAAAATTATTGCAATCTTAAGTGTGTTACAGATAACTTGTCAAAGAATTTACCCTCCCTCCTGAGATGAGATGGAGTAACTAACCCTTCTCAAACAACTTGAGTATGTTAGGACTGTGAGGGATGGTGACTAATGGCTATAGGGGGATAACACAATCTACAAATTACAATTCTTACTCTTGCTAATGCTTTAGCATGACCATGCTAAACAATGCTAAACGTAGTGGAAACAATAAACATACAAATCAATGCTAAAAAACCAATTTACCCTCAATTTCTATGCCAGATCGGGGACTCTATGGTGAATCACTCGTGGATGCCAACTAGCTTTATCTTTCTCAGCTCCTTCACTGAGTCGACTCTTCTTATCATCAGTCGTTTTCTCTCGAAGCTAATGACTTCTCAATTCGATCCCGCTTTAGTTGAATGCACCACTGTAGCTCCTAAGTCATCCTACTATTGTAGCCTGTCTATGTTAGATCAACGGTTGCCTTCTAGAAATTAGTTGACTACCCAATTAACTGAGTCCAACCTAGTTGACTTAGCCATGAACTTCCCTAAGTCAATTGTTAGTCGACTCATCCATCAATTGATTGAATCCCAGCTTGGGTCTACTAGATCATCAATTATAACATTCTAATAGTTGACTCTTTGCAAGTCCAGAGCTACCCTAATCCAGATTATAGGTCGCTCAACTTTCACAAGTTACTTAAGAGTTTATTTTTTCAGTTTAACTTTCACCCATAAAGTCATCTCTTGTTTAGTTGTGAGTCCTTCGGATGCATCGATCCATCGACTTTTTCCACGTGTCATGCTTCACTCTTCACTTGTAGTTCACTTCCTTTTAGCAATTGTCAATGTTATCATCTCTATGCTACTCATTCTGTAGTCCTTTGGATGTCCCATTTCATTATTCTCTCATCTCCAACAGACTTCGAGCCATCGAGCCAAGTAACTTGGCCACACCAAGTCAAGCTCTGTGTGTATTCTACAAGTCCGTGCACAACTTCATGCACACATTAGAAATGAAGGTAAGCCTAACTTAAATCTTTTGCCTAACACATCAAAACTCATTGTTGAACCCGACAACTCACACCAACAAATTACATTCTTATCACAGGAGGAGTTTATTAGAGGCAAAGGACCAAATCGAGTAGATTAACCTAGCGTATGAGAACTTGAGGTACTTCATATGATTGAATGGGCTTAGAAGCATGATGGGGTTCTGCAACGGATAAAATAACTATGATATTTTAGAACTATAATCTGAGTAATAATACTGATGTTTGTTTTTAATGAGCAAGAGATTTAATTCCTATATATATAAAGTTATCAACAAAAAAATATTTCTTGTTAGTTTGTGATATCACTGGATTGGGAATGAAGTGGAGGGAAGTAGTAATGGGAGGGTGAAACTGACGTTGGGCTTTGACATTACATGACAGAACATAATAGGAAGAGGAAAGCCATGGAGGGATAATTGAGTGCCTCAATTATAAATTACTATAAAGATGCATGCGACAGTCGGGATTAAAGAGATATTTTATTAATCATTTGTAGAACTGTCAACTGTCTCCAACAATAACCCTAGACTCTATGTATAGATGTTGTACTAAACTCACTCTAATTAAGACACAAGTGAAGAATAATAAGTCTAATTGGAAAGATAAAATAAAATAATATAAATTTGTATCTAGAATCAACTTTGTTTAGAATGCTTGATTTTAGTTGAACTGATTTCCTTTTGTGTCATTTGGTTAAACCATCTTTGTCAGATGTGAGTAAAAATAGAAATGATAAAGAAGAGAAAAGAATTTTCTCAATTAGTTAAGTATCAACTACAACATTCATTGATGACATGTTGGATGATCCTTGTGGGAGCTTCGTACGAATAAGATCTTACCTTAAATGGTTTGGACATTAATTAATGCTGATGTTGGCACTTGTATAGCATTGGGCATTTGCAAAAAAATTTATTGTCTTGCCTTCTCATTATAAGTAGTCATGCTTGATGTTCAGTCTTCCTGTGACATGGTCTTTCTTATTTAAATTGTTAGTGGAGATATGGAATGTGAACATGGCATTTGTCTTTCCTATGAATCTATAAACATTCTTTTTGCCATGATGTTTGTGCTTTAGATGATTTATATATTTCTGCTGTCCTTATGTGTCTCATATTTTACAAATGCTGGTTTTAGTGTGGTTAATCTCCTTTTGGATATATGTATATATTTTTTTTCTGTCAGAAGTGTTGTTGAAATGTTGTCATCTTACAATACTTTCTCAGGTTTTGGCTGTTAAGAAGATAGAAACATTGAATTTGTCTGGAACTTATGACTTCATGGAAATAGTGTCAGACATTTCGAAGCTGCATCACCCTAACATGTCTGAGCTTTTAGGTTATTGCTCAGAATCTGGGTACAAATGCTTAGTGTATGAGTACCAGTGGAATGGTTCTCTTCATGGGTTTTTGCATTTATCTGATGAGTATAGCAAACCATTGACTTGGGACACCCGAGTAAGAATTGCTCTTGGGACTGCTCGTGCTGTAGAGTAAGTTTATATTCCTAAGATCTCATTTTTAGAAAAAGCATTATGACTGTGACTACTGAGTAGCTAAATATTAGTGTAAAAAAATTCACTAATTTAGTCTCAAGGTTTCCAAAATAATGGAGCACAATCACTATCATTTACTTTGCAGCTTACCCCTTCTACAATCCATAGTTCACATCATGAAAAAAATTTGGAACTTTCTTTAGGACTTCCAATATTTACAATTTTTTAGTAGGATCTTTTTTATTTCTTCAATTTTTGTGAATACTGATGTATTCTCTTAAGTTTCCAAGTAAAATACACATCTTTACTGCTACGGTTGCATAAGTTTTCTGCAAATACCAATCCTTTTGACAGCCAAAGATGACTTTTAAGACTGAAATTTTTTGTTAATTTTCTATCATATTATCGAATCCAAAAATAAAATATATATATATATATATATATATGAAGCACCACTAAGATCATCCTTTTCTCCATCTTTGATTATGTGTAATTGCAGTGTCTTTTTCACCGGTCTTCACGAATTTTTGCATGATTAATCTAGAACTTCCTCTGGATGCTTTATGGAAGCTTTGTTGATGCCCGGTCGCTTGGTTTCTTTGCCAGTCAATAATCAATTGACAAAATTTCCAACTTTGATCAAGTTACTTTCTGCTTGATCGACCAGCAATATTTCATTAGTTTATTTTATGAGAATAATATCTTCTAGCATAGTGTTTATATCTGCATATGCTCATCTGACAATCAGCTTTGTCCAGATATTTGCATGAGGTCTGTTCCCCCTCTGTGATTCACAAGAACATAAAGTCTGCAAATATCTTGCTTGATGCCGAGCTAAACCCACGGTTATCTGACTCTGGTTTATCAGTCTTCTTTGAGGTTTCAACTAAATGTTATTTACTACATTTCAATTAGACATGACATTCTAACACCCCAAACAATACAGAGTTTCTGACCTCTTCACCATTTTGCATCAGGATACAAGTGAGAACTTGGGGCCTGGATACAATGCTCCAGAATGTACAAAACCTTCTGCCTATACACTGAAGAGTGATGTCTACAGCTTTGGAGTGGTCATGCTGGAGTTATTGACAGGTCGGAAGCCCTTTGACAGGTAACTAAGCATGCTGTCTATTTAGAAATAGTCGGTTGTGTTTTGATGTGGAGTTCAACCTCTTAGCAGAATTAAATCAGTTGAAATTAGCCATATCAATGCTAATTTAAAAGCTGGAGTTCAACCTTTTAGCAGAATTAAATCAGTTGAAATTAGCCATAGCAATGCTAATTTAACTCTGTCGGCTATTCTGAACAATTAGAAAAATGGTTGCAGATCTAGAAGTATCAACTGTCATTTCATTTGTGCAAGAACACCTAAATCTTGCAATTGCACATATTTGAATATGATGGAGGCATATAAGTGAGGAAAAAAAAAAATCCATAACTTTGAGTATCAAAATGCATATCTCGATTAACTTTTCAAGCTCAATTCTTCCACAAGTTCACTGCTTATCCTTCTATTTATTTTGAAATTTCAGTTCCAAGCCAAGAATAGAGCAGTCATTAGTTCGCTGGGCAGCACCACAACTACATGATATTGATGCTTTGGCAGGGATGGTTGACCCTGCTCTCCGTGGGCTCTATCCACCAAAGTCATTGTCCCGATTTGCCGACGTAATTGCTCTCTGTATCCAGGTAATGCATGTTCTAAACTAGTATTTATTTGTATTTTGCTGCACTTCAACCTTGACTATGGTTGGACAGTTTTCATGCCACACTCTGAAGATTCAAGAAATGGTTTATGCCTCAATTTTTTATATTGAAAAATCAAATACATTCTTCCAAACTAATTATCGTGCAAAAGCCCACCATTATTCCATTTAGTTCTTGCTGACCCACTAGCATATGACATCTATATTAATTATTTGCCAATTTAGAGACGTTTGCTTAGAAATTATTCTACTTGGGATGGGTTGCAATGGATTACTATATCTATGAGATCTTTGTTTACTCTATTTTTCTTTTTTTCAACAGCTTCCTAAACTTATGCAACAATGCCTATACGATTTACGGTCTAGCTAAGAGGCCTTGGTGCTCTAAACCTATCTGTACTGCTTGATCTATATAAAATCCAATATTCTTTTAGCAGTTGACCAAAATATTTTTCTAAGATAACATGTAAAAGCTTTCAGTTCTAATGGCATCTGTTGGTGTTTCGCCTCCCAAATCAATTTACTTCACTCCTCTTTTGAATCCATGCAGTCAGAGGCTGAGTTCCGGCCGGCAATGTCCGAAGTAGTGCAGGTGCTGGTTCGATGCATTCAGCGCACCAGCATCAACAAGAGGACGGGAGGAGACTTAACCAACTCTCACTCCACCAGGAGCGAAGATTCCGATGGATACTACTGAGGAAAGTCTTCGACTCATCGAATTCCCTCGAGTCTCTCAAGTAGCATTTCGATCAACTAAGAATCGTCACTTGAGCTGTTGTTTGATACACCATTTTGTTTGAGAAAGACCATGAAGCTCATGCTTGTGTACTCAGCCTTTTTCTCTTCAACAAAGTTACTTTTGCAGTTTGTTATTGATTGTCTGAAAACTCCTATGAAGATCACACTTGACCTTTCGTTTGAACTAGAGGAAAATTTACTCTATTCGGGATAGGATAATAGATCGTAGATTCGAAGTAATTTGACGATCGATTGGGTAAGTATCAAATCTTCTTCATTTTTTGTGTAAAGGAAACTGCAACTGGTCATTTATTAATCAAGTAGTGGAATAATATTACACCATTAAGCCTTTAAACAATGATATGAAGCTCTCTACCTCTAAAACAAAAGTTGAGATTGTACTGTCCATGAAGTAAACCTATTGATTTCTCCCAACCAACATCGATATTCTACCTTGAATTCTGAATGCTTGTACGACTGATTCTCTTGATTCTATTATTCTCCACGATATCGTAGTCTGTGTGCGTTCTTTAGCCCAATCGAGAATCCTTCTAGGTACCTATCATCAAATTTACTAATATCTAAACTTGATTAACTGTGTTTGAACTCGATTTATACTTTACGGCGCAAAACTTAAATGTGACTAATGAACGTATCTAAAATGCTATCATCGTCTCTCTTAAGTCAATCTACCAATAGAAAGTGTTAGTAACTTATGCCCATTATGAGACATTCAAATGAGATAATTCTTTGTCTTGACTATTCAAATTCTCATCTACTTCTTGTGTGAAGTACGAGGAGAGCTCAAAAAGAGAAGTGCAAGGGAGAAAAAAGGGAGAAGAACTTGGAGAGTTCTCATCTTATCGAGGAGAACAAGATGCCCTTCATTCTCATATTGTTGAGTAGAACAAGATACCTTTCGTTTTAACATCATCGGATTGTGAGTTGAAATGTTGTGAAGCTATGATGATAGTTCGATCTTCATGACTATCATCCCAACTACAAGCGAGCCATCCATGATCAGAGTCTGTAATGATTATGAAAAGTGCAGTTTCAGAATTTTATGCATCAATAATTTTTTATGATTTACTTAATTCATGATCCAACAGAAAAATATATGTCAATTTATCAAAGGATATAGATAAAGTAATCAAATTCTTAAAAGGTGCACCATATTTTCAAAATTCTTAAAAAGTGCATTTAATTCTTGCATTATTCATCTATCAAAATTTACTTTTTCTTCTCATTTTTTTTCTTTGTATGCAACTCTTCTTTTTCCTCTTAAATTAAATTAATTTTTTCCCTTCATTTGCTATTTGCTATTGATACTGATAAAAATCAATACCACATTTCACCAAGAGGAACCCCACTTGGTGATGGTGTATTAAAAGAGAACTACAAATTAAATAGGATAAGCAAGAAAATTCAACCAATTTCATATATTTATTTATCCACCCTTGACTACAAGTACTATAAAAAATCGTATAAATAAAAAAAAATCAATGAACAAAGCAAAAACACATTGAATTAAAAATCAAACTAGGAATCAACGGATCAATATCTTTTAGTAACTTTATGTATAAGCTAAAACAATTATAATATCAAAAGGGTATCTATACCTACAAAATTGAAAGTTAAGAAAAGAAGATATTAAATATAAATTTCTAAAAATAAAAAAAGATATGCATGAATTTAATCTTCAAGTTTTAAATTTTCCATTATAGTTTTAAATTTTCCTTTCTTAATCTCTCTCTCTATATATAGGAGTGATAGTCGGCGTAACGCATTCGTGTGTGCCCGTGCATGACTCGTCCTCCATCATTCGATTTGGGAATGTATAGTGTCATCTGCTCACGCATGATGTCAGATTCCATTGTCGCCGACTACCATATAGCTATAACCCACGATCATGCCAGATTTTGCTCGAATCCATTGTGATACAGTTAGAACATAGTCGGAATTCAACCCAATTGTGGTCAAAATTCGACTACATCCCTACTGGTATTTGTTGAGTACGATGCCGAGTGACGGTAGTGGCGATGGTTACTGTGCATTCCTCTTTTTCGTACATGGACGCATAGGGATTAATCACGTAGGATATCATCTCCGTGTATATAATCCATATTAAACAACTCTTAAAGCTTAAACTAATACAAAGATCAACTTCTAGATATATGTCCTGCATTTATTATAAATTAGAGCTTTGAATAGAAAAGATAGCAATCAAGGATGATATTCAACTATAGAAAACTAAATGATAACTATCACAACGATGGATATAAAATTTCAAATAAGGAACAACAATAAACAAGATACAAAACTCATCTAAATTTGACTTATAATCAGGATTTTGACAGTCATAATGCATCCGAAATCAATTGATTGGATAATATTTACTTATCCGAAAAGGCATTTTGAATGGTTGGTTATGCCTTTTGGAATAAAAGTAGTACCACAAGCATTCTAGAGGAAAATGAATACGATGTTTAAAGATATAGAAAAATTAATATGTGTTTATATAGATGACATATTGGTCTTTTCCAAAACTAAGGAAGAACATTTTGCATATTTACACATGGTCTGTATGCTTTTCGAAAAACACAGACTCATTATATCAAGAAAGAAACTGAAGCTAATAACAAAACACATAGAGTAGTTTTTGGGAACTGAAATAGGACATGGAAAGATCTCACTACAGTTTCATATAGCCACAAAAATATTAGAATTCCTTGATAAAATAGAAGGCACTAAGAAACTTAGATTATTCTTGGGACTTCTAAATTATGTCGGACACTATTTAAAGGATAAGCAAAACCTTATACAATAAAATGTCTCAGAAAAGATAAAAATATTTCAATAAACAAGATATAGAATTAATTAGAAAAATCAAAGAAATGATAAAATCTCTTCCAACATTAAACCTCCCATTAGACAGTGTCTACTTGATTATAGAAATAGATAGATGTGAAACAGAATTGAGAACACACTATTTAAGAGAACAAGCAAATATAATCATAAAACATCAGAATCTTTTTGTAGGTACGTCTCTGACAAATATAGAGAAAAGAGTTACCTAACTTCTCTAGATCTTGAAATCCTAATAGTAATATATTGCCTAGATGCCTTTCTACTGTTTATATGTGATAAAAAGGAAATAATGATTAGAACATATTGTGAGACAATTGTAAAATATAATAATTAGACTAAGGGGACAAGGAAGACTTTAAACACAAAGCGATGGATAAAATTTTCAGACATGATCATTAATAAAGATTTTAAAAATACACTGAAAACATATTAAAGGAATCAATAACTCATTAGCAGATACCCTATCTAGATTGTTTACTTAAATATTTTTTAGGAAAATGGATCGCTAAAGGAAAGTAAGAATGTACTAACAAAATTATGGATACAAGACAATGCGTTTCAAAACACAAGAACTCAAGATATACAATAGATATGAAAAACAATTTCACTTTGATGCAAGACAACAGTTAGACCATATATAAAATTGTCTAATTGACAATGTATGGAATATTTCAACTACTCTTGGAACAACCTCCTACAAAGTAGCGGTTATAAACACATTGACAAATTATTTCAGTACAACTGTTTAAAAATCTAAGAGAAAAAATTCTCATGCTATATCATACTATTCAACCCTTAGGCAAGAGTCTATGCAACATGGGAAGAAGTAAAGACAAGATTATTGAGAAGTACCAATGATGTTTCTTATCGGGGTTTCTACTCCCTAAATGAAGCTCTAGTAGTTGTTAGAGCAAAAGTAGGACCAAATTACCTCATAAGCATTTTGTTAAAAGGAAAATAGCCCATTTCTAAAAATCTTTACTCTCCTAATAAGACATATTCAGAGGTAGTAACTGAAGCAGGAAAAGAAAAAGAAACAAAAAAGATAAATACAAAAAGGTTGATAAGTAGAATGAACAATCTACCCCAAGACTTATCTAGAGATATAAAAACATTAGGATAAGATTCAACTTGGGCATATTTCTGTTTGATAGAAGAGATATTGGAATGATTACACAGCAATCAACTAGAAGGAATCACAAGCCGAGTTTAATTACAAATTAAGATGTCAAGATAAATTTCATGATTGCTCAGTAACAGTGAATTACTAAAAAATATAAAGGAAAAATTATAGTTGCGTGTCAATTGCTTTATTCTTTCCAGAAAGTTAACATTGATATGAGCGTTTTTGTTCCTCAAAAATATTTAGGAAAAATTATAACAACCTTTGCCCTAATAGATTTTGGATTACTTCATAAACTATGGGTTTAAGATTTAGATATTGCACAAGATTTTCCTCGTAAGCTAGGAAATTGCATTAGACACATGATTGAGAATGAGAAGTACGAAAGTTTTGTTATATGCACTCTTGATAGTTCACCTACAGAATGGATAAATCTGAAGATCGAACCAGCCAAATATATCATCAAGTTGGAGATTCAAGAAATTATAAGAAAATAATAAAAAATTGAAGACCAACCGAACAACCACTAAAAAAATATATAGGGATTAGTGACCGAATTAGCGACGGAATATTAATTTGATTTCTAATATAGTGATGAACTATTAAATCGATCACTAATTAGTGATGAAATATTAAATTGATAACTAATTAATGACAGAATATTAAATTGATCACTAATTAGTGACGAAATTTAAATTTCTTCACTAATATAGCGACGGATCATTTTTCGTTGCTAAAATAGCGATGGAATATTTTTTTCCATCTCTAATTTAGCAATAGAAATAATTTCGGCGGCTAAAATAGTGACAAAAATATTGTCCGTTGCAAAATAGCCACAAAATAAATATTCTATCTCTATTTTAGTGACGAAATTTAATTCCGTTACTATCTTAACGAGAGAATTTAAATTCCGTCGTTAATTTAGTAACGGAAAACTTGTTCCGTCACTATTTTAGTTAAAAGTTGAATTAAACAATTTATTTTAAAAATTATTAAAATTATTTTATTAAAAATATAATTGATATCTAAATAATTATATAATTCTTATAAATCACATAATGGATCTTAAATGGTCATAACATGAAAGGAATTCGGTACTCTACTTTTTTTTTTTATTTGTTAATATTAAATCTTGGATGCTAAAAGTTTGTGTTCCATATGTGTTCCTATAGGTATAATTATTTATGGCTCTTTGTTAAAATTTGCATATTATGTTTATTTTGAAATTTCATCTTATCATAATTAATAATTAAATTCCGTCACTAGAGTGTCACTATAGTGAATCCAAGATTTTATATTTAGAGATCGCATATTAAAATATAATCATCTTAATTATGAAAAAAGAGAAAAAATAAATAATAATCACTTACGAATTAAGAGAGCCATGACCCCCAAATTCTACGCTAGATCCATCCCTGACGACAGAAATAATTTTCTGTCACTAAGTTAGCGATGGACAATTAAATTTCATTATTAATTTAGTGATGAAAATTAAATCCATCATTAAATTAGAGATGGACTATTTTTTCCGTTACTAAAATTGCGACGGAAAATAAATTTCGTCATTAATTTAACAATGAAAATTAAAATTGTCATTAAAATAGCGACGAATTATTTTTCCATCACTAAAATTATAATGAAAATTAAATTCTATTACTAATATAGCAATGAAGATTAAATTATATAGCAATGAAAATTAATATACCATGCCCTCCGTAGCGAAGACGACCATAACCTCCGCAGCGAAGCCGGTCATGACTATGCTCTCGCAGCGAAGCCGACCGCGACAAGGAATTGACCGTACTCTTGCAGTGAAGTTGGCCGTGACAAAGCCCTCTGCAGTGAAGCATAGGATCGACCATGCCCTCGCAGCGAAGCCTATCGTGACCGTATCCTTTCCTGTGACCATGATGATGTAGAGGGGATGGATAATCATAAATTTGTACATATTTGAAAAGGGTCGGGCCAATGGGTAACTAAGGTTCCAAATAAATATTAGATTTCTGGATGGTATTTTATTGGGTAAAAGTTGGAATCATTCAATTTAATAATCTCTATCCGTCTATCTCTGAATCATTATAAGTGAGATAAATCATAATAAATTTTTAATTCTTGAAATTAATAATCAGTATATAGAGAGATGATATCTTCGTATTTATGAGGAATTAATTTATTATCCTGTTATAAACGTCTGTATGTATGAATTATTAAGCCTTTTCTGTCAGGGCGACTTGACGACATTTCATGTTAGCATTATATTAATGATATCCTCATTAATTACGCGTCCAATCTCACCTCTAGTTATTCAATACAAAATCATTTCCTCTCATGCTATAAATATGTTACTTCCACGCTATGAGAATTTCCACTCAAGCTTCCGTCTGACTTATGATCAGTGTTTAAACGTAAGCTTCGGTCCGACTTGGACACCACTTCAGTTACCTCTAGCAAAGACTCCACACCTAGGGCTTTGGTTCTGACCTTCTTACCACATCACTAACAACATTTTTCTTACATGGAACTGTTGATATCTTGTGTCATGAGTGACATAGACAAAACGATTTAACAACTTTGAGATGGGGAAAAGAATCTCTAAATCTAGAAGAGGTCATAAGTGCTCTTTTGGATTTTTATCAACGGAAGAAAATAACGACGAGACTTCATAAGGTTAAGGACTTATGGTGAAAAGTAATCAGGAATACAGAAGGAGCAGTACTCGACATGGGATGAGAAACAATAAGGCTCGATCTAAATCGAGAAAAAAGGAGATCATATGCTACGAGTGTAGAGTAAAAGGATATATCAAGAGAGATTGTCTGGAGAGAAAAAAGCCTAACATGGAGAAAGATGGTTCATCGAAGTCTGTCAACATAGTAGAAGAAGAAAATTCAGAGAGCGACGATGATGATGTATTTTCCTTCTTATCAAGTTCAGAATAATTGACAGATTCGTGGATTCTAGACTTAGTGTGCTCATGTTACATGACATCTAACAAAGATTTGTTCGACACATATAAACAGGTCAATTCTGGTTTTATTCTAATGGGTAACGATGCATCTTACAGAGTCATTGGAATAGGGAATGTAGATCAAGATGTTTGATGGTGTAGTTTGAGCATTATGTGATGTCAAACATGTACTGAATATGAGAAAGAATCTGATCTCCTTGGGGACTTTGGATGGTAACGACTATAGTTATAAGTTTGTGAATGGAATTATAAAAGTTAGCAAGGGTGCTTTGACGGTGATGAAAGGACAAAAACTAGCATGGAACATTTATAAGATACTAGGGATGACGGTTGTAGGAGTTGCTGTTGTAGAATCAGAATCCGTTGATACGATATTGTGGCACATGCGGCTGGGTCATATGGGTGAGCATGGGATACTGGAGCTTCATAAAGAAAATTTATTGAAGGACATCAAGACATGCAAACTCGGCTTCTATAAATTTTGTGTTCTTGGGAAATAAAGTAGAGTGCAATTCAAGATAACCACCCACAAGACAGAAGGGATTCTGGATTATATTCATACATATCTCTGGGGTCAACTAGTGTAGCATCACGTGGGGGGAGGCATACATATTTTGTAAGTTTCATCGATGATTACTCACGGAAGGTCTGGATGTATTTCATATGACACAAGTCATAAACTTTCTCGAAGTTCAAATTGTGGAAAGCTGAAGTAGAAAATTAGACCGAGAGAAAATTGAAGTGTCTTAGATTTGACAATGACATTGAATACACAGATTCACAATTCTAGAAATTTTGTGAGCAGCATAGTATCAAGAGACATTACACAATACGCAGGACACCACATCAAAATGGTGTGGTAGAAAGGATTAATAGGTCTCTAATCGAGAAAGCTCAGTGCCTCAGATTGAATGTTGGACTTACAAAGAACTTCTGGGCAGAGACAGTAAACATGGCGTATTTTTTGATAAATCGATCACCAAGAGCAACACTAGATGGGAGAGTATCAGAGGAGGTATGGACAGGCAACGCAGTTGATTACTTTAGTCTGAGAGTTTTTGGATGTCCAACCTATGCATATGTTTCTAGCTAAGATAGGTCAAAATTTGATGCAAAATCTGTTCAATGTATTTTTTTGGGATATCAAAAAGGAGAGAAAGACTTCAAGCCCTGAGATCCTAAGGCAAACAAGGTGATAATCAGTCGGGATGTAATATTTAATGAGAAAGCTATGTTGTAGCGTACTCAAAGAGATGATAAACAAACACTATCGGATAGTAGCAGAAGCAAAGATGTTATACAAGTGGAGCTAGAAACTCATGGGATTGAGGATGATAGCTTGGAGCACATGAAGCATCAGACTATAGCCATAGATAGGCCCAGGCACACCATAAAACCATCTGTCAGATATGATTTTGAAGATTTAGTTTCTTATGCACTTATCACTACTAGCGAAGATCCTACTACTTTTTAGGAGGCGGTTCATAGCTCTGAATAAGACAATTGGATGGGTGTTATAATGGAAGAGAGAGTTTTTGCATAAGAATTAAACATGGGACTTGGTGGAACTTCCTGAAGGAAGGAAGGTTGTAGGATGCAAATGGGTATACAAGAAGAAAGAAGCAATTTCAAAAGGTGTAGAGGGAAAGTTCAAGGCTCGATTAGTAGCAAAGGGTTATTCACTGAGAAAGGGGATTGACTATGATGAGATATTTTCTTCGGTGATTAGGCATACATCTATCAGAGCGATGTTAGCTTTGGTGGCTCATCATGATTTGCAGTTGGAGTAACTGGATGTGAAGACTGCATTTCTTCGTGGTAACTTGGAAGAGCAGATTTATCTATCACAATCAGAAAGTTAGTCAACCCGAAAAGGAACATTTAGTCTATAAATTGAAGAAATCACTTTATGGATTGAAGCAATCTCCAAGACAATGGTACAAACATTTTTATTTATACATGATTCAGATGGGTACACGAGATGTGAGTATGATTATTGCATATATGTGAAGACCCTTGATGATGATTCGCTTATCTTATTGTTACTTTATGTGGATGATATGCTAATTGCTACGATAAGTGTGACTGAGGTCAACAAGTTGAAGAAGCTACTAAGCAAGGAGTCTGACATGAAAGATTTGGGTGCGACCAAGAAGATTCTTAGGATGGAGATACATAGAGACAGAGGCTCTAGGAGATTATCTCAACGCAGTTACATTGAGAAGGTGTTGGATAGATTCAACATCGGTAATGCTAAATTTATGAGTACACCTCTGGCGCAACACTTCAAATTATCCATCACAAGTGCCCCAAGTCAAATGATGAAATTCATATGTTAGGTATTCTGTATGCCAGTGCAGTTGGTTGTTTGATGTATGTCATGGTTTGCACAAGGCCAGATTTAACATATGTTGTTAGTACGGTGAGCAAGTTTCTCTCAAATCCAAATAGACAACATTGGAATGAAGTCAAGTAAATTTTTTGATACTTGAAAGGTACTACAAATTATGGCATTATATTCAACAGACAATAAGATGATCCTTTAGTTACAGGATATGCAAATGCAGACTATGCAGGAGATTTGGATGATAGAATGTCTACTACAGAATGTGTTTATTGTGGTAGGGGGGGGGGCTATTTGTTGGAAATCCATGATACAATCTATAGTTGCATTATCCACTATTGAGTTAGAATATATGGCGGTTGTCGAGGCAACAAAGGAAGCATTGTAGGTTATAGGACTAGTCAAGGAATTGGGTGTTCAACAAGGTGGAGTCAAGTTGTATTGCAATAGTCAGAGCACTATCTATTTGGTGAAGAATCAGATTTATCATGCGAGAACCAAACACATAGATGTGAGGTTTCACAAGATCAGAGAGTTGATTTCTTTCAGTGAAATTCAACTTGAAAAGGTTCACATTGCGGAAAATGCTTGAGCTTGATCAATTTTTCTAATTACTAGAGGGGTTGAAACCCGAACTCAGCCGTTTCAGGAGGTGTTGTCTTCAGATGCTCGTTTCTTTAAAGGGGTGAATATTCGCCAAGGTGGAGATTGTTGAAGATGATTCATATGGAGATAAAGACATGGCACGACCATGACATGGTTGTGCCAGGAAGCACGGTTGAACCATGTCACATCCTGGAGGTGACGGGGAGTTCGAAAAAGTTAAAAAATTATGATATTTTGGATCTAAAATACCATGTTTGACTAGAGATGTATATATATAGGAAAATTGTAACCCTAAATCTATAGTTCTTTCATAGTTTTCTCTTAGCCATTTTGTGGAGTAGGCGATCTTTGCCCAACCACGTTAAAATTCCTGTTGTTCTTCTCTCTCGTTTGGTTCTTTCTCTCTTCGACGTTCTTCGCTCTAGTTGTTTGGAGATCCCTCGTGTACAACAGAAGGAAAGCCTTGTTAGTGTCAGCTCTTAGTGCCAATCATGAGATGATTGATTAAGGATCATATGTATTATATTTCATTAATAATAGACAAAGATTGCTTATTATATTTACTTTATGCATGTGCCAGCCAAAAAAATATAATAATGCCCTTGAATAGTAGGTTCTAATCTACAGTATATCAATTGGTAAAATTGATTATGAGAAGCTGTAGAGAACACTATTCTTAAATATTCCTAGTCAAGTATTGTATTAATAGACAAAGGGATATATTAATACATTGAGACTAGCCTGTAGGTCAATGGATGACTTGATCTCACAAGTCATGGATATGTGATATCATATTGACACATGAGTATATATATTGGAGAATATATGTACTGAATTGACCAGCCATGAGAAAGTTTCATGGATCGTTATATGAAGTATCATAAACTTTCTCATGTGACTATTAGTATGAATAGTCCTTGGACCTAAAATCACTATGATTCCCTACATATGGAGCTATATACTTTGGTATCGGCAAACGTCACCCGTAACAGGGTGGACTATAAAGGCGATCATTGGGTATGTAATAAATTATGCGGAGGGATGTGAGTGATGTAGATGATCTATCCCTCTCATATGACGATAGTGATATCTTTTGCTTCTTGATAGAGTATGACCACGAAATGTATGACCATGCTCAAATGAGTCAATATGAGATATTGAGCTCATTTGTTTGAGTGAGTTTACTTGGGGATCAAGAAACATAAAGATCGATAAGGGGATGACATGATCTATGTCTCATTGATTGATCTAAGATATCAATGATAGAAGGACACCGTCATACAAGATAATAGTCACAGAAAGGTTTTGTCGGATCTTGACATTTTTGTAACTTGGATAGCAATGATGCATTGCTAGATGCCGCTCATTGCTTATGTGTCTAAAGTGGTTTAGAGATATTGCCAACGTTACGAAAACCTATAGGGTCACACACAAAGAACATGTTATTTTGGACATGACATTCATTTTAGTTTGACTAAATGAACCATTAGACATTGAATTGGATTCATTGAAAGGATTGGATTTGAGTTAGACTCAAATTAAATGGGCGAATTTGAGTTGGACTCAAATTGATTTGACTTGATTTGGACTCAAATCAATTTGGATGGAATAAATTCATCATGCATGATTAATGTGGATTAATCATGCATTGAAGAGGGAAAATCAAAATTTGGATGAATGGACTCAAATTGATTTGACTTGAGTTAGACTCAAATCAATTTGGATGGTATAAATTCATCATGCATGATTAATGTGGATTAATCATGCATTAAAGAGGGAAAACCAAGAGTTGGATGAAATCTCTTTTCATGCATGATTAATGTGGATTAATCATGCATTGAAGAGGGAAAACCAAGGGTTGGATGAAACTTTTCATATTCATGGGATGAATATAAAAAGGGAGCCTTGGATCATGATGTTTTTAGTTGAAAATTGCCTTTGTTTTCCCCCTCTTCTTCCCTTGGCCGAAATCTTCTCTTGGCCTAGAATCTTTTGTGGCGTTGCTAGCACAACCTTTCTCCAAAGAGTGTTTGTGTGGATACCATAGAGGCACGTACACTTGAACGTACAAGAGATTCGACGAACTGTGGACAAGCGGGATAAACAAAGGGCACACATCAAAGGTATACCATATAGGATAGGGCTTTACAGATCTATTCTTTAGTATGAGTTTTCTTTCGCATGGATCGCTCGAGGGATCCTTTTTCCGCTGCGATTTTCTTATTTATCGCATAGGATTTCCAACAGTGGTATCAAAGCCATTTGCGAAAGATCATACATAAAGATCGTTATAGGTCATTTTATATGTGATATAAAATTTTGTATAAGAAGTTTATTATGGTGCATGCATGATTGTTTGGGTGATTTTGTGCAACAAGATATGCATGCCATATTTGTTGATCGAACAACATGTTTGCCGTTCGGATCTATCACTCAAAATTGCTACGAACAGTGGCAAGAAAGGGTCCTGGGTTCACTAGCGGGACAACCGTGTCGTAGCAACTTATAAGTTGTGTTTAACATCATAATAAAATCTTTGTGTCATAGATCGTTGTGAATGATGTATGTCATGGTGCATGATTATGGCCTGTTAACTCCGATGTGATTGTGATTGTGTTGTGAGTGCATGTTGTAGTTCATAATACGACCTGTGATTCGTGCCTCCCTCTCTATTTTTCTAGTTGTAAAATAGATCTAGACTCGAATCTAACTCGAGTATTCTTATTTTGTAATGTACAAAATGATTAGTGGAAAGTCCATTGGAGGATGAAGTTACAAGAAGGATGTCAACGACACAAAACAACTAAAGGATGCGGTTGGAGGAGATGCAATCCCTAGGTTGACCCATCGCTCTTCTCATTGGCTTGAGGAGATCATAGATTTGGGCCATAACCATGTCACGTTTAAGCTTATATGTTGATATATTCTATGGTTATATGTGATGCATGTGATGTTTGTATGTGATGCATGCGTAGTTAGTTGTCACAAAAATTAAGGTCACTTATTATATGCCTACCAAAGTTTAATACTTATTATTACCTTGTTCAATCATAGCGCATTTGCCAAAGCAAAGTGACTCGATTTACCTCGGTAAAGTACGACAGGACAATTGTGATGTCCACCTATTAAACCTTGGGGTTGACTTAACTAAGCTCTCTCTATTGGATTGATGAACTTAGAGACATAGGTCATACAAGATATCTATCTACATTATACAAATCTTGGGTGATTAGCCAAAGCTAACTCAAGATGAGTGGTAATTTAGAAGGATATCTCATGCGATGGGCACTATGAACATATGTTGTCCATAATATACAAGAGTTACATTAGATGTAATTGGTATAAGTTACCTACCTAACTTATACGCGTCTTGGGCGATTAGCCAAAGCTAACTCAAGATGCGATATAATATGGATCTTGTCCCACTTTGTGACTAGTGGAAGAATCATTTAGTTAAATACCTAATTAAATGATTAAAATATGATACATTTCTGCATTGTAGATCACCATGTCGTCAAATACATCGAACACACTCTCTCTATGATCTGTCCTTGATAAGGACAAGCTCACTGGAGCTAATTTCCTAGACTGATACAGGAACTCGAGGATAGTCCTCAAGCAAGAACGAAAATTGTACGTCCTAGAGTAGGCCACTTCTGAACCATCTGCCCCTACGACCACTTGTGCTGACAAGGATGCTTATAAGAAGCATCAAGATGACACATTGGATGTGTCATGCCTTATGCTTGCCACCATGACCTCTGAGCTTCAGAAGCAACATGAGAACATGGATGCCTATTGTATGATTGAGCATTTGAAGCAACTATATCAGGGACAAGTAAGGCACGAGAGATACGAAGTATCAAAGGCCTTATTTCAATGCAAAATGCAAGAAGAAACTTCCGTAGGTACTCATGTACTCAAGATGATTGGGTATGTTGAGAACCTATAGAGATTGAGATTTCCATTGGGCCAAGAGTTGGACACTGATCTTGTTCTGTAGTCACTGCCAGAAGGCTACAGTCAATTTGTCATGAACTACAACATGAATGAAATTGACAAGCCTTTACCTGAGTTGTTGATCATGTTACGAACTGCTGAACTCAATCTTAAGAAGACAAAGCTTGGTACCATTCTGATGGTGAACAAAGGCAAAGGCAAAGGCAAGCAGAAGCCTAAAGGTAAGGGTAAGACCTAAGCCAAAGGAAAAGGCAAGACAAATGCATTGAAACCCAAAGGAGGGGTGTCTAAGGAAGGGAAATGCTTCAACTGCAGTGAGATTGGGCATTGGAAGAGAAACTGCAAGCTATACCTAGAAGAAGTGGAAAAGAAGAGAAGTGAAACTTCTGCCTCAGGTATATATGTTATATATAGAAGTCAATTTATCTATCTCGTCTTCTTGGGTATTAGATACCGGCTGTACTTCTCACATTTGTACCAATGTGTAGGGCCTTCGAAAGACTAGATCATTGACGAAGGGCGAAGTGGACCTATGGGTAGGCAATGGAGCAAAAGTTGCCACCATTGCTGTAGGGACATACTCCTTATCTTTGCCCACTGGGCTTATCTTAGAACTAGAGGACTGTTGTTATGTGTCTGCCTTGACGAAAAACATTATCTTCATTTCTTGTTTATACAAGAAAGGTTTTTCATTTGTAATAAAGAATAAGTGTTGTTCCGTTTATTTGCATGATATATTTTTTTGTAGTGCACACCTTGTGAATGGTCTCTATCTTCTAGATCTTGAAACCCCAGTCTATAACATAAATACTATATGGTTTAAATCTAATGATCTGAACCAAACATATCTCTGGCATTATCGCCTGGGTCACATAAATGAGAGTCGCATACCCCAGCTCCATAAGGATGGATTACTGGACTCATTTGATTTTGAATCATATGAGACATGTAGATCTTGTCTTCTAGGCAAGATGACCAAGACTTCATTTAGTAGACATGGCGAACGAGTTACTGATTTGTTAGAACTCATACATACTAATGTATGTGGGCCTTTCAATGTAGCAGCTAGAGGAGGCTATCAGTACTTCATTACTTTTACTGATGATTTTAGTAGATATGGATATGTGCATCTTATGAGACATAAATCTGAGTCCTTTGAAAAGTTCAAAGAATTCAAGAATGAAGTACAAAACCAACTTGGTAAGAGTATAAAAGTGTTTCGATTAGATCGAGGTGGGGAATACCTTAGCCAAGATTTTCGTGAATATCTCATTGAGTTTGGGATTAGATCTCAACTCACTCCACCTGGAACACCACAGTGGAATGGTGTATCAAAAAGGAGTAATCGTATATTATTAGATATGGTACGATCAATGATGAGTCACATAAATCTTCCTTCTTTCTTCTGGGGATACACTTTAGAGACGACTGCTTTCACACTTAACCACGTCCCATCTAAGGTAGTCATAAAGACACCATATACGATATAAACTGGAAAGAGTCCCAAGATATCTTTTATGAAGATTTGGGGTTGTGAGACTTATGTTCGATGTCAAGTCTCTGACAAACTAATCCTCAAATCAGACAAGTGCTATTTTGTAGGATATCCTAAGGAAACAAAAGGATATTACTTCTATAATCCCACACAAGACAAAGTGCTTGTCGCTAAAAATAGAGTATTTCTAGAAAGAGAGTTCATCTCTAGAAGAACTAGTGGGAGTAAAATACATCTTGAAGAAATTCAAGATCAAGATAGCATTGAGATGGAAATTGAACAGGCACCACAAAGTATTGTGGATGATGAGATTGTTGCACAAGAAGTTGTGGAGCAACAACCTGTTCAAGTAGACCAACCTTTTCGCAGGTCTGATAGGATACGTCATCAACCTGAGAAATATTCATTTCTCTTGTCTGACAATGATGACTTTATGCTTATTGAGTTGAACGAGCCTATATCCTATCAGGAAGCTGTGATGAGCCCAAATTCTGAGAAATGGCTAGAGGCCATGAGATTCGAAATGGAATCCATGTACACTAACCAAGTATAAACTTTAGTTGATCCACCTGAAGGGGTCAAACCCATTGGGTGTAAGTGGGTCTTTAAGAGAAAGACTGACATGGATGGTCTTATGCATACCTATAAAGGGAGATTGGTAGCTAAAGGTTTCAAATAGATTCATGGTATTGACTATGATGAAATTTTTTCACCAGTTGCGATGCTTAAGTCCATTTAGATCATGCTTGCTATTGCAGCTTACCACGATTATGAAATTTGGCAAATGGATGTCAAAACGGAATTTCTGAATGGAAACCTCCTCGAGGATGTGTACATGACACAACCTGAGGGTTTTGTAGATCCAAATCATGTTGGTAAGGTATGCAAGCTGCAAATGTCCATTTATGGTTTAAAGCAAACATCTAGAAGCTGGAATCTTCGATTCGATGATGAGATCAAACAGTTTGGTTTCATCAAGAATGAAGATGAACCCTGTGTCTACAAGAGGGTTAGTGGGAGCACAGTTATCTTTCTTATCTTGTATGTTGATGATATACTTCTCATGGGAAACAACATCCCTACGCTGCAGTCTGTGAAGACTTAGCTTAGGAATTGTTTCTCAATAAAAGACTTAGGTGAAGGAACCTACATTTTAGGTATTAAGATCTATAGAGATAAATCTAAGAGATTGCTGGGCCTAAGTCAGAGTGCATACATTGACAAAGTGCTTAAACATTTTGCCATGAAGAACTCCAAGAAGGGATTTCTGCCAATGTCACATGGTGTGAGCCTTTCGAAGGCTCAATGCCCTTCTTCTAAGGAAGAAAGGGAATGCATGGATCAGATCCCTTATGCATCTGCTATAGGGTCTATTATGTATCCATGCTATGCACTCGTCCTGATGTCTCATATGCTTTAAGCATGATGAGTAGGTACCAGTTAGATCCAGGTGACAGTCACTGGATAGTCGTCAAGAATATTCTTAAGTACTTGAGAAGAACTAAAAAATATTTTTTGATATTTGGAGGCAATGAGGAGCTCGCTGTAAAGGGTTACAGCGATGCTAGCTTTCAAATAGACAAGGACGATTACAGATTGCAGTTAGGGTATATCTTTTGTTTAAATTGTGGTATTGTGAGCTGGAAGAGTTCAAAGAAAGACACAGTCGCGGATTCTACTACAGAGGCCGAGTATATTGCTGCTTCTGATACGACAAAGGAGGCTGTTTGGATTAGAAAATTTATTTCTGAGCTTGGTGTAGTTCCTAGCATCGCGAGCCCTATAGAACTTTATTGTGACAACAACAGGGCTATAGCACAAGCTAAGGAACCTCGTTCTCACCAGCATTCCAAACATATACTACGGCAGTATCACCTCATTCGAGAAATCATCGATAGAGGAGATGTGCGGATATGCAGAGTAGATACTGACTCTAACATTGCGGATCCCTTGACCAAGGCTTTGACACAGAGAAAGCATGATGGTCATACTAGGTCACTGGGTCTTAGAGATTACAGTGATTGACACTAGTGCTAGTAGGAGATTGTTAGTGTCAACCCTTAGTGCCAATCAGGAGATGATTGATTAGGGATCATATGTATCATATTTCATTAATAATAGACAAAGATTGATTATTATATTTACTTTATGCGTGTGCTAGCCAAATAAATATAATAATGCCCTTGAATAGTAGGTTCTAATCTACAGTATATCAATTGGTAGAATTGATTATGAGAAGCTGTAGAGAATACTATTCTTAAACATTCCTAGTCAAGTATTGTATTAATAGACAAAGGGATATATTAATACATTGAGACTAGCTTGTAGGTCAATGGATGACTTGATTTCACAAGTTATGGATATGTGATATCACATTGACACATGAGTATATATATTGGAGAATATATGTATTGAATTGACCCGCCATGAGAAAGTTTCATGGATTGTTATATGAAGTGTCATAAACTTTCTTATGTGACTATTAGTATGAATAGTCCTTCGACCTGAAATCACTACGGTTCCCTACATATAGAGCTATGTACTTTGGTATCGTCAAATGTCACCCGTAACAGAGTGGACTATAAAGGCGATTATTGGGTATGTAATAAATTATGCGGAGGGATGTGAGTGATGTAGATGAGATCTATCCCTCCCATATGACGGGAGTGATATCTTTAGCCTCTTGATAGAGTATGACCACGAAATGCATGGTAATGCTCAAATGAGTCAATATGAGATATTTAACTCATTTATTTGAGTGAGTCTACTTGGGGATCAAGAAACATAAAGATCGATAAGGGGATGACACGGTCTATGCCTCATTGATCGATCTAAGATATCAAGGATATAAGGACACCGTCATATAAGATAATAGTCACAGAAAGGTTTTATCGGATCTTGACATTTCGTAACTTGGGTAGCAATGATGCATTGCTAGATGCCGCTTATTGCTTATGTGTCTAAAGTGGTTTAGAGACATTGCCAACATTACAAAAACTTATAGGGTTACACACAAAGAACATGTTGTTTTGGAGATGACATTCATTTTAGTTCGACTAAATGAACCATTAGACATTGAATTGGATTCATTGAAAGGATTGGATTTGAGTTAGACCCAAATTAAATGGGTGAATTTGAGTTGGACTCAAATTGATTTGACTTGAGTGGGACTCAAATCAATTTGGATGGAATAAATTCGTCATGCATGATTAATGTGGATTAATCATGCATTGAAGAGGGAAAATCAAAAGTTGGATGAATGGACTCAAATTGATTTGACTTGAGTTAGACTCAAATCAATTTGGATGGTATAAATTCATCATGCATGATTAATGTGGATTAATCATGCATTGAAGAGGGAAAACCAAGAGTTGGATGAAACCTCTTTTCATGCATAATTAATGTGGATTAATCATGCATTGAAGAGGGAAAACCAAGGGTTGGATGAAACCTTTCATATTCATGGGATGAATATTAAAAGGGGGCCTTGGATCATGATGTTTTCGGTTGAAAATTGCCTTTGTTTTCCCCCTCTTCTTCCCTGTGCCAAAATCTTCGTTTGGCCTAACATCTTTTGTGGTGTTGCTAGCACAACCTTTCTCCAAAGAGTGTTCGTGTGGATACCATAGAGGCACGTACACTTGAATGTGCAAGAGATCCGACGGACCGTAGACAAGCGAGATAAACAAAGGGCACACATCAAAGGTATACCCTATAGGATAGGACTTTATAAATCTATTCTTTAGTATGAGTTTTCTTTTTCCGCTATGATTTTCTTATTTATCGCATAGGATTCCCAACAAGCCCATTGGCCTTCCGTTATATTCTTAAGAACTAATATTCAAAAATGTGATATTTACGTTTATATGGTCTAAACTAACACTTGTAGAGAGATAACATTTGAATTGAACAAAAATAATGTTCATTTTGGTATCAGGTTTGAGTTTTCAAGTTCTGATATATTTAGCCGACCCCATCTAATAAGATAAGATTTTATTGTTGTCTTGTGATCCAAATCCAATCAATGCCTCATCTCTCTAGGAATAGCTATGGGTACTATGCTAACTGGGTTAAAGAGAAGATCTTTAATTTCTTGGTTATTGCTTTCTCCACATTTAGGTCATCCCTTGAGCAACAGAATTAGGGAACAACCCCACCCCTACTCTAAAAACATTTAGATCATTAAGCATAATTTTGACTGGTGGAGAAACTTCCCAATGAGAAAGATGTTATTCACGGTATATTGGACAAGTAGAGCACTTTTGAAACTAAAATTTCCTATTATTGCAGCTGCAAAATCCCTAGAAATTCTATCGCAAAATATTGAAATTCATCAATCTGTCCCATGAACATTATGAAGGAGATAAATCACGGAGGATCTTATGACCCTTGATGTGGTGGTCAAGACACGAGGGGTCATCTAAATTCAAAAAAAACTTTAAACCTTTTTCGAAATCGACTTTTATTTTATCCACAAATCCATCGTATCTTAACCATCACATCCCACGGGGACTATGGTTGGGCATGCTTTTGCATGAGCAAATGCTAAAACAAATCACACATGAATATCCACAATAACTGTTATTTTCGTTCCAAAGATTCAGAACATGCACAGATCTGTGATAAAAGGAAAGTTACCAAACTGTGTTTTGTTAGTAATATATGAGAGGTGTCCTAAGACAATCACCTTATGGTTGTACCATTTATTTGATAAATGAAGATTCACTATTTGAGTGTACATGTTTTCATATATTTGATTAGATCTTAAACTCATTTACTGAATGTCTAAAATACGATTCACAACATAAGAGAATTTGTGATTGGATCACAACTAGTGAGTATCTCTACATGTGTAATTGTGACGTATTAGAATTATCCCTAGTCGATGAATTGATGGATTTGGACACCATCAATTCTGTCGAGACTAGCACGAGGTATACTCTTTGGTGTATCCAAGCAGCTGATTCTCACTGGCTGGAGACATTGTGATGTCTGAAGTTAATCATGGATGCTAGTTATGGTAACTAGTTCATTGGAGTGACCAACTGTAAAACTTCATATGGTTCTCTGCATATATGGATATGTCAATGAAGTTCTTACTGCAGCTTAAGTGTGATGTTCCTTTGACTTGCGGTATTCAAGTCATCTTGGTCACGAAGACTTATGCTTTGACATCTTAAGCAAGCATCTATGAGGAGATGTGGACTCAGGATGATTGGGTATAAGTCGAAGTGATCGAAGGTGTTTGAATAACCTATAAAGGATTCACCACTCCTTGCGAGGAGATGTATATCCATGGCCTCTCGTCGGATTGTTGCTAAAGTCTTTGGCCAAAGCATTACATATTTAGAGTAAGGTACTCTTGGATACATGTGCAGTAACTAGAATCCGTAGGACGAGGAAATGATACTTGGGCTAGGTGTGACGTAGTCAACCTAGTGGGGACTGACACTATAGACCATGTCCTGAACCAAGTGGATATAAGATGAGTGAAGGGAATGAGGCACAATTCATTGTAGCTACTGAAGGGTTTCAAAAATAGTTCTGGATCAACCGTTGATCTTTTCGATTAATTGGGGATCATGATGTACTACTAGGTGCCACTCATGATCGTTCTATAATTAATGGCTAATTATAGACGACCAATATAAACCGAGAACCTATTTGGTCACACACACAACGAGCGTAATCCAAAGGATTTAAAACGAGCTTGAGAATGAGATTCTCAGACCGAGAGAAACTAGGTTTGGTTGGACTAAACAAGGAGCGAGCATGAAATCGTTTCAGTCGCAATGAAAGTGTGGATGCGCCATGTCTTACGAAGACATAATGGATGAATCAAATTGGTTTGGTTCTAATCCAATGGTGAAGAATAAACCAAAAGGATTTGGTTTGTTTTAAACGAATGAACCAAAGTTGGTTCGGTTCGTTTTAACTTAAAATAGACCAAATCGGTTTGGTTTATTTTAACTTAAATTAATGGAGCGGGTTAACGGGTTTTGGTTATGAACCAATAACCATTAGGAGAATTTGTTCTCTATAAAATAAGGCTCAAGGGTTTAATGAGAGCCCTAACCCTAAAGTTGCCGCCCCTCTCCCTCTTCTCCTTGTGTAGCCGGTGCCAACTCCTTGCCGCCGGCCACCACCGCCCAAGCCTCTCTTGCCGGCGTCCAACAGCTGCTGTCCTCCCCTCTTGTCGGCGTCTAGTTGCTTCCGGAGGAGCTCCGGTGATCTTCCTTGGCTTCGGTGACAAGGTGAGCATCTAGCTTCCTTATTTGGTCGGCGCTAGTTCTCCACCAAAGCTGTCCAGTTTTCTGGACAGCTTGTTTTCTTCTTGTCGGAGCGTCGTTTGGATGACATTTGGAGCTCCAACAGCAGCTTCCTTGCTGGGGATTCGATCTCCGATAATCCTCATAGGTGGAGGACGAAGGATTCATTAAAAGGTTGACGAATACCTCTCCGGAGAAGCGAGTTTTGGGGACTCGATTTTGAATCCGAATTTTTATTTGGATTGTGATATTCTCTCGATCACATCGTCTTCGACACGAGGCTAATGACTCGTATGAAGACGAGGCTCGTGACTTTGTGAAGTCATACCGAAGATACTCGGCGTGGATACGGATAGAGGCGATTCTAGCGAGGGTTGCTCCAGTTGATGCCTTTCCCGCTACACGTGATATGTCAGGTATATGTAGAATAAATTTCTTTTTATTGCAAAATTTGAAACTACGGTTATGTCTACACATGTTGTACTATGCATGCGTGTGGTGTGTGTGTTGTAATAAATTAGATTTATTATTTTTATTTCTTCCGCTGTGCACATGTTTACGAAACATGTTCGAACATACACTCGCCGCGGTGCCGGAAACCCAACAGTGGTATCAGAGCCCAGGTTGTGTTTCGACATAATCGTAAAATTATTTTGTGATAGTCGTAATTATATTTATGGAAATTTTCTACTTTTGGAAAGTTAGAAGTATTTATGGAAATTTTTACTTTTGAAAAGTCTAGAAGTATTTATGGAAATCTTCTACTTTTGGAAAGTTAGAAGTATTTATTGAAATTAACATTTTCCATAAATAAAATATTTGATTAGATTTAGAAATTTGTTTCCTAATTTAATCATGATTTGATTTGGAAAATCAAATCTTAAAAATATTTTATTTCCATAAATAGTTTTGACGATTTAGGAAATTTATTTCCTAAATTAAAATTGACTTTCCTTAATCAACACATTCCAAAAATAAAATATGTGATTAGATTTGGAAATTTGTTTCCTAATTTAATCATGATTTGATTTGGAGAATCAAATCTCAAACATATTTTATTTCCATAAATAGTTATGATATATAAGGAAATTTTGTACATGCCATAATTGTATGCCATGTAATTGCATTAGATGCATATCATTATGCCATGCGTGTCGTGACATGTAGATGTATGCCATGTATGCCATGCCATGTAGATAATAGTTATTTGCATGCAAAGAGGATGAGACATAAAAACCCTTACTCAATATTAAAGTCTACACCTTTCATTAATATAGTTAGAATCAGAGTTCTGTTTCTTGTTTGGGTTGTTGGACTCTCTCCAAGCCCGACTCGAACCTGAACATGTTCAAACCATGGAATAGTTTAATACTAATATGGTAAGAGTCAGGGGTCAATCGTTAGCTTTGGTTGTTGGACTCTCTCCAAGCCGGGCTAATTGGTTGAATACGCTCTAACCATATTAAAATTATTTCTTGATTAATGAGTTGACTTTAACCTGGAGCATCGACTTGTTGAACTCTCTTCAAGGTCGATGTGAAGGGAGGTGAAGTTAGGTGCTATGTATATGATCCATACTTGTTAATGAATTAACCACCCGATGCATGTGTGAACATTCAATTAGTTGATAGCACATTGTGATAGTTGCATATATGTGATATGCAATCGGTATATTTGATACCTACCATCGTAACTATGAATGGCTTGTTGGACTCTCTCCAAGGTTGTTCATATCTATGATGGATATCAGCCCATTCGGAGATGGACCTACGATCTCCCGAAGTGATTTTGGGGTTTTTGAATTCGAAAAATGAATGAGATTTTGTAAAAGTATGTGGATGCATTTTAAATCATCTTTCTCATATATACTCATTTTGTATTTCTAGGTTAATCGCTTGATCATGATGTCTTTGAATTTGCGCTCTATTTTGAATTCGAATAAATTGACTGGGGCGAACTTCTTGGATAGGCTTAGAAACTTGAGAATTGTTCTTAAGGTTGAAAAGCTTGCAAATGTTCTCGAAGCGTCTCTTCCCGCCCGTCCTAGTGATGATGCAACACCAGACCAATTGTTGGCCCATCAGAAACATATGAGTGATTCTGAGCAAGTGAGTTGCATCATGCTAACCGCAATGGTACTCGAGCTGCGGAAGTAGCATGAGCATATGGATGCTCATACCATAGTCCTTCATCTTTATGAGTTGTTTGATGAGCAAGTGAGATTCGAAAGGTTCGAAGTCTCCAAGCTCCTCTTCACCTCTGAGATGCAAGAAGGTTCATTCGTGGTACTGCTCAACATGCTGAAGACTGTGGAGCCTTCTGAGAAGCATGAGCAGGGGACGGTGCTGTTAGTTGATTCATCGAAGAAAGGTTCTAAGAGGGAGTCAAAGGAACAACAGAAAGGGAAATAGAAAAGGGCAGAACCAGCTCAAAAGGGCACTTGCCATCATTATGGCAAGGAGGGCCATTGGCGAAGAAACTGCAAGATTTATCTTGAGTCCGTAAAGAAGAATAAGACATCAGATGCCCCATCTTCTTCAGATATCTTCGTTATTGATTGTCATTCTATTTTCTCAGATACTTGGGTATTGGATACTGGGTGTGGCTCACATATATGTAATGACATACATGGGCTAAGGAATAGAAGAAGACTCATCAAGAGAGAGTCAAATTTACGTGTTGGGAATGGAGCAAAGGTTGCTGCACTCGCCATCGAAACATATTTATTGAAACTCCCTACAAGACTTGTCTTAGAACTGGACAATTGCTTTTATGTTCCTTTGTTGATAAAGAACATTATTTCTATTTCTTGTTTAAATAGAAATGGGTACCATTTGACTTTTAGTAACAATTGTTGTTACATAACTTTGAATGGAGTACTTTATGGGTCTGGAACCTTGAGCAATGATATTTATACATTGGACGTATCCAGTGACATTTTCAATATCGAAGCGAGCAACAAGCATGCTCGAAAAGATAATCAATTAGACTCCTACATGTGGCATTGTCATCTTGGCCATGCAAGCAAGAAACGCATGTCCGAATTACACCAATGTGGAATTCTAGAATCGTTTTAATTGGATTCATATGATACATGCAAATCATACTTAAAAGGCAAGATGACTAAGTTACCTTTTACAGGAAAAGGTGAACGAGTGGGAGAGTTGCTAGGTCTAATACATACTGATGTATGTGGATCTATGTCAACTCAAGCTTTAGGAGGCTATAGCTACTTCATTACCTTCACCGATGATCACTCACGGTTTGAGTATGTGTTCTTGATGAAACATAAGTCTGAAGCCTTTGAAAGGTTCAAAGAATTCAGAAATGAAGTAGAGAAACAACATGACAAGAGTATTAAAATACTTCGATCGGATCGAGGTGGTGAATACTTAAGTCAAGAGTTTCTAGATTATCTAAGAGACAATGGTATATTGTCTCAATGGACTCTGCCATATACACCACAGCATAATGGTGTATCTGAGAGGCATAACCAGGTCTTGTTGGACATGGTCAGGTCAATGATGAATCATCCGAATCTTCCCAAGTCCTTTTGGGGCTATGCACTTCAGACAGCTGTTTACTTGTTAAACAGAATGCCAACTAAGGTAGTCTCTACTACTCCATATAAGATATGGAATAGTAAGAAACCTCATGTATCTTACTTGAAGATATGGGGTTGTCCTGCTTATGTGAAGCGGTGTAAAATACGAAAAAAAAAATTTTTATTATATGGATTAACCCTTTAATTAATTGGATTTAATTAGTGGGTTAATTGAGTTTAATTAGTGGATTAAATTGGGCTCAATAAGTGAGTTAATTGGGTTTAATTAGTGATGGGGTTTGAAATAGGGCTAAAACCTGTTGGGCCAAATCCATTGGGCTGAAGCTAATGGGCTGAATCTAATGGGCTGAATCCATTGGGCTAGAATTGGGAGTTTGGGCTTAACTTAGGTTGAACCTTGACCTAAAGCCGGCTCAATCCAATTGAACGAACTTTATAAGGCTCGAACCCGATCAACTCCTTCATCGCGATTTTTCCTTTCCTCAGTTCGGCGCGATCCCTTTCTTCACCGCGCGCCGATTTCTTCCTCGCTGCTTCCTCACTTCTCCCGATTCGAGCTGCTCCTCGCCGAGAGCTCTCCGCCACTCCTCCTTCTCTCAAGCATCGCTGGAGCGGTCGCCAGCTCCGTCGAACGCCTGCGGCAGCCACGACTGATTTCCAACCGTGAATTTCGCTGCTGCCACTCCTCGAACCAGATCCCTATTTCTCTATCTCCGATTTTGCTTTTCTGCCGTTTCTCTCTCTCCGTCGAGCACCGCAACAGCTAGATGCGTCGGCGCCTCTCCAGCAGCTTCTTCCTTTCTCCGATCCAAATCGCCAGTCGCTGGATTGCATAGCCGCCTGCCGTCGGTGAGCTATTCCTGTTGGGTTCCGTTCTTCTTCCTTGCGCTTTCATCATCGCCAGCCTCGCTGCTCGAGTCGGATCTAAGCTGTGCAACGAGTAACTCTTCTTAGCAGCACGTGTAGTAGTTTCTAGTAGCTTACCTCATGGGTGGTGCCTTCGGCCATTCTTTGCCATAGCTAGGAGAGTAGATTGAAAGGGGAATTGGTGTGAGCTGCGTTGCAAGGTAGGTTTTGGTGTGATTTTGTTCACAGCAACTAGTAAACTGGATTTGTGTATTATCACAGCAACATTGAGTTTGATGGCTATGTTTCCAGCAGGTTGAGGACATTCCGGCCAGCAGCTGGGATTTTTGATTCGGTTTCCTTGTATGTGTGATCGAGGTGGAGCTAAGGAATGCTGGATTTGTATTGGAAGTATAAGGTAAGTTTCGATTTGGTTGTGTTATAACTGTGCAACAGATTGTGTAGGGGTATTACTCTTGGATTTAACAGTGGGATTAATCGATAATGGGTTGTACTTCCAGATTCGTAGTGGAAAAGTGAATCAGTATACGAGATGAGTTTTGATATAGATAATTGTATGTAGGTGATATTAGATCTATAGCAGATAATATTATCATGTTTGATTTCAGGTATTGGTGATGTTTGATAGTTAGCGAGTGATATTGTTCTATTGGAGGATACCGGTTGTAGCTTGATGGTAATTGTGGGGTATGAAGATTTCAAGCAACGAAGGTAAGCTTTGATTCTGAATGTTATGTTATAGGCTATGTTATAGTTGTGTAACAAATGTACAAGACTTTGATTTAGGACTGTCTTGTGGACGTGAGGACAAATGATGTTTTCAGATGAGTCTTCGTATCAGGTGGGTAATATCTACCTGGTCCGGTAGTTTGATCAATTCCAGTGCATGATCTTGGATATATATGTTTATACCTGTTTACCTTAAATCCACTCTTATTTAATCGTATGCTTGTACTGCCTTTGACCTTTGAGATATATACTCTGTTACTTCATTGATTATCTAGCACGGATAGGAACTATAAAACCCTATTATGTGTTAGCTGATAGATGTTTAGTAAGTACATGTGGTTAGGGTTATTTTTATGACCTCAGATTGGGTTACTGGGTTGCATCACTAGGTTTAGGTGATGAGTCCAAATTATGAGGTCGGTCGTTGTATCATATACATATCAGTGTGTTAGTTTGACGGATCTATTTATCTGTACATAGGTAAATAGGTTGTGATTACGGATTAGTCGTCCTTGCATGGTTGACTAGGTCTCCCTGTGAGTTAGGGAGTGTTGTGAGGATTTGTGTGTGAGCTATGCATCATTACATTTCATGCATCGACCGGTGCCTTGTGGTTGAGACGAGTCGTCAGTCCTCCTGCCTCCTCGGCCACTCGGGGTAGTGGTTGCAGGGTTGAGGGCAGAGCATTGTTGTGTGTGTCGTTATCGGCCAATATGGATGGTGGTAGCTGGAGATGCGTGCAGCCACTTGTATGCGGAGTGGTAGTTAAGCGCACTCACCCACTATAGGCAAGGTCGTGTGATGTGCAGTTGTCCTGGGTGCGGTGCTCGTCTACTCATGGGTAGGGACGGAGCAACTAGCAGCAGGGACCCCCGTGTGGGTAGCATATAGCTCTATAGCGGGCTAGCTACTGTTTCATACTACCCAACTCGGTCACTCGAGAGTGGTGGCGGCTGGAGTCGGGATAGTTGTCATGTCGTGCCACCTAGGCCACACTGGGGTCGTGGTAGCGAGTTGGGTGCGCAGACATGACCATGCATATGCATTGATGATATATATGTATGCATGTATTTGATATATGTTTTACATATGCCTGTGAGATGCTGCATTTGATTGAGCTATGATTGTTACACATGCTTGTTCATCATGATACATGTCATTTGCATTTTATATACTACTATGTGTTGAGCATGATACATGCGTTGATTCAGACTGTTATATGCATTTGATTAGCATCATGTCATTGTGTGGTAATGGACGGATTGTTATTACAGGTGATCATATATTGTTCATATGTTGGAGTATTGGTCAGGTATGGGATTGATTTAGTACGTTATATGAGTTATGTTATTGTAAATCTGATCAGGATGATCTAGCATCTGGTGTTACAGACCGTCAGGTACGTTGGTACATTACTTTATGTTCAGTTGATCAGTTTAGTATATACCTCGAGTATGATTTTACTGTAGTTACTTGTTATTAGATTTGGATATGACTGTATGTCTATTGGACTCATGCTGTATACCTGTAGATCTTCACATGTATACTTGTAGATCTATCCTTATATGTTGTTCATGCACTTTCTATATATTACCCCTGAGTTTATACTCACCACCCCGGGACCACAGGCTTTACCCAAATAACGGTAGAAGATTCCTTGGGCGTTAGACTCGTCGGTGATCTCATCTCACACCGGACGAATGGATATGTTTTCCGTGTTGTTGTATCCTTACGGATTGTTGGTTTGGGTTTTTCCCTGTATTGTTTCCGTATTTGTGATATACAGACATATTGAATGTATTTGGTCTTTGATTCGATTTCTGTTATGATTCTTGTCGTGTCAAGTCACTCCGGAGTGCACAGTTGGTCTTTGTATCTTGTTGATCTGTTTGTATTGTTTCCGCTGTGTTTAGTATGTTTGATATGTTGATATCTGTGTATATCATATTGTTGTTATGGGCCTACGGGCCTTGTATTAACCCGATATATTGCCACGTACAGGGGAGATGCCGTCCGTTTGCTTTTCGGCACGGCATACTCCCAGGGCGTGACAATTTTATTGGTATCAGAGCCCTAGGTTGCGAAGTCCATTTTTGGATTTTATTTCGTTCGGACATCGAGTTTTGCTTTACTCGGTCTTGGTTTTGTGAGTTCTGGGATCTGGCTGTTGCGGACATCTCCGAGCTACAAGGTTTAAGGTATGTTAATTGTTATTACATATCCTTTTATTGGTTATGCATTTAGTTGCTTATAACAGTGCATGACTTGTAGTATGTTAATAACTATTCGTAACCATGGTGAGTTGACCACGGGAACGACATGTTGAGGTTATTAGATATGTACCTGCTATCGAAAAGGTAATTACCTTTGAGAACCGACTGATACCGAGTCGGAAAGCAGAGGTTAAGTAGTCACATCTCTTGTGGAGATCAAAGATTACAGTCCTAGGGATTTTCACTAATTATACTCGCCAGATTGTTATCTGCGAGGTATTGGACTAAGCGAGTATACTATTGTTGATGCAGATAGTAGAAAATTAGGGGATGATATTCATAGGAATGTTGATCCCTGAGTTGGTTATTCTATGTTGTATAACATTGGGAGTACTTTTGGAGTACTTGACTTGGGTTATAAGAAGATAGTAGTGTTAGCTGCATACCATTATCCGGATCTAGCCGATACTTGGTGGAAGAGATAGGAAATACCTTCGGGAAATCACACATCACTTGGCCACGGTGTAGTGATGTTGTGAGAGGGTATTTTCCCATGTCATTTTTTTGACTCATCATCAGGGAATTCTTGAGCTTCAGGTTGGGTGATCGTCTGGTGACGAAAGTACCATGCAGAGTCGTTAGACTCGTGAGGGTTACGACCCCCCTAATAGCTCGAGAATGTGATTGGGTTGATTTTGACCACCCACGGATTATCGGTTGACATCTTGATCAGGATGTTTGGATCTCCTACTAGATCCTACCGGAAGTCCTTAGACCGAGTCATGTGTATAGAAATGACTCCGTAGCAAGTGTTTTAAGAGTTGGAGATTTGATAAGCATATATTGCAAGTCAAATTATTCGAATCAGAAGTATCCGTATGTTGGATAAAAAGGAGCGAGATTAAAGTCGTGAGTCACGGGCGACTATTGGAGAGTTTTCCGATCATAGAAGAGCGATTGTAGATTGTCAGCAGCTTCTCATGTTTATCAACGAACTCAGAGGAAAGACTCCGAAGGGAGATTATAGGTGTGCAGTGCGAGTTACGACGAGACACAGAGCCAGATTATCTGATGGACCATTGTATCTATTTCTACTATAAGCAGCCGGTATCTACGAGGAGAGTATGTACTTTGAAGACTCAGTTGAAGACTATGGATGATGCTTTCGAGCGGACGATCCACAACCTCGAAAGCCGAGTTATCACAGCAGATTAGATTATCACATCAGCAGAGATCTACTACCTCAGATATAGTTGGAGCTCTTTGATACTTTCATCCGGAAGAAGCAAGTTACTCAGCAGTATCAGCCGAAGACATCTCAGAAGACCCAGACGACGACAACTGTTACCTTCCCAGACGTGGTTATGCTTTATACAAAGGAGAGATTTACCGTATCGACGATATTCTCGATTGTAGCTATACCTTTCACAGAGTTGGAGCGTGCTACGATGTTGTGATTCTTGAAGATTTCTGATCGGATGTGTACCCTTGCGATCTGGCGGTGTTTATCATCTTCGTTGCAGTCATTTTGAGTATTATACCTCAGTTTCAGCAGTTGATTTCAGTTCCTCCATGATAGTCTTTGCATCTACATGAGCTCGGTCGTCCAGAACAGATGTTGGACAAGTTTACATGATTACTCGAGAAAAAGTATAGAAGACCGAAGGATCGGTCCTTCGGGGTATTACTTTAGGTTATCCTATTTGCGGATATATCGAGAGATACTGGTAGTTTACAGGTATCTTTGTCTAGAACATTCTTGGATAGGGTTCGAAGGGTTCCTATTGATTGGTGGTTGGTGATTTTCTCTACCGTTTGGTGAGATGTTGATCAACAACCAAGAAGGCAAGGGATACCCTTAGCCTTTGCTAGACATACCTCCACTATAGACATATCCTTACGGATAGTTGGATTGTTGGAGCGTTGGTATATTAGGACTCTCGGATGTACGTATAATTCGAGAGTATTCGAATATAGTTTTGGATAGACTCTCGAGCTTGCCACTGCATGGGCAAGTGGAATATGCAATTGGAGGGTGATTTTGAGAATAGTCCTGATAATTGGGACCTCATACCGGGAGATGATTTTATGGGTATCAGTGTCGCTAAACACTATTGGAGATTTATCTGCCTAAGTGTTTCTTCTTGAAAAGACTTGTAACTCTTTGTTAGAAGAGAGTCAGACCTTGAGTTATGCATCGATTATCGATGATGGAATGCAGTAGTTGTTGTGAATGAATATCCTTTGTTGGGGATAGATGATCTGTTTAGATCAGCTAAATGACACCTGTGTATATCCTAGGGTTGGCCTACGACTGGAGGTTTGATATTGTAGTGACTTAGTGTCGTACAATTATCATTGTCGGTGTGATGATTGAGCTATCATTAGCGTAGGGAAAAAGGATTCAGGTGTATAGAGCTGATTGATAATGTTGTTAGACTTATCGACGATTTAGTCGTTCATGGATTTGAGGAATCAAGTACTCTTGGAGTATTTGAGATCAATTGTCATCATATCTGTGGAGGATATATTTATGGATATATTCAAAATCTTAGGGGAAATTGTGGTGTCCCTAGATTGATTTGGTATTTACCAGAGATGCGGATAGGATGTTTTAGCGATACTATATCGCCGACTTGTTGGACTAAGGAAGTGATGGGAATCACTTAGTCGGAAGTTGGGGAAGCTAGGTTTCAAGGCCTAGAAGGTGGCTGACTTTTGTGTCAGTGTTAGTTAATCCGTCCGATATGGACGGAAGGGTATTGTACGTAGATGCATCATTTCAGGGATTAGGAGCGATCCCGATGCAGTTGAATGAGACGTATATTATGTGTATGCTAGTTGAGAAACTAGCGAGATTAGTTATTACTGTCTTCCAGTCACTTATAGTGATGTGTGACAGAGTGAATTTTGGACATTAGATTAATTTCTCTTGTGAGAATAAATCTACGTCTCTAGGAAGGATAGTGGTTCCCAGAGTTGCATTCGATATAGGAAGAGTTGGTTCAGGAGACTCTTCATTCGAGAGTGATGATTTATTCGGAGTGTATCCGAAAATAGTGAGTATTGAGACGTTCCGGTTGGTGGAACGATATATGGGACACGGTTGATTGCGTAGTTTTGATGTTGGGTATGCCAACAAGCAAAGGTGGAATATTGTGATCGGTAGGGTTACGTACCGTGATGAAGTGGGAGCCTAGTACGTTAGACTGTGTTGGGAGATTATCTAAAATTCGGAAAGGACTTGATAAGATTTGGGTAGTCGATGATCGATTAGCTAGGTCCGCTCATTTTCTTCCGAGTCGTAAGATGGATTTTGTTGAATCGCTTGATGGAATTATATCCATGGAGTATCCTTGAATATCATTTTTGATAGTGATTCATGATTCACCTTATGATTCTGGCAAAGTTTCCCATCGGTTACGGGTATAGAGCTCCACTCTGGTACAGTAATTAATCTCTTAATAGGTTGGCTGAGAGCGTATAAGAGCTGGAATATAATATTCGAGCTCAGTACCCCACTTAGTCACTTGAGGTGTGTGACTTTCCTCCAGATACTTGAGATGATTATTGTGACATCTCGCTTGTACATGAGTCGGAAATTTGGGGACCAAATTTTTATAAGTGGGGGAGAATGTAAAATACGAAAAAAAAAATTTATTATATGGATTAACCCTTTAATTAATTGGATTTAATTAGTGGGTTAATTGAGTTTAATTAGTGGATTAAATTGGGCTCGATAAGTGAGTTAATTGGGTTTAATTAGTGATGGGGTTTGAAATTGGGCTAAAACCTGTTGGGCCAAATCCATTGGGCTGAAGCTAATGGGCTGAATCTAATGGGCTGAATCCATTGGGCTAGAATTGGGAGTTTGGGCTTAACTTAGGTTGAACCTTGACCTAAAGCTGGCTCAATCCAATTGAACGAACTTTATAAGGCTCGAACCCGATCAACTCCTTCATCGTGATTTTTCCTTTCCTCTGTTCGGCGCGATCCCTTTCTTCACCGTGCGCCGATTTCTTCCTCGCTGCTTCCTCACTTCTCCCGATTCGAGTTGCTCCTCGCCGAGAGCTCTCCGCCACTCCTCCTTCTCTCAAGCATCGCCGGAGCGGTCGCCAGCTCCGTCGAACGCCTGTGGTAGCCACGACCGATTTCCAACCGTGAATTTCGCTGCTGCCACTCCTCGAACCAGATCCCTATTTCTCTATCTCCGATTTTGCTTTTCTGCCGTTTCTTTCTCTCTGTCGAGCACCGCAGCAGCTGGATGCGTTGGCGCCTCTCCAGCAGCTTCTTCCTTTCTCCGATCCAAATCGCCAGTCGCTGGATTGCATAGCCGCTCGTCGTCGGTGAGCTATTCCTGTTGGGTTCCGTTCTTCTTCCTTGCGCTTTCATCATCGCCAGCCTCGCTGCTCGAGTCGGATCTGAGCTGTGCAACGAGTAACTCTTCTTAGCACCGCTGTAGTGGTTTACCATAGCTTGCCTCGCCGGTGAGCTGCCTTCGCCGGTTGCTGCCGTAGCTAGGAGAGTAGATTGAAAGGGGAATTGGTGTGAGCTGCGTTGCAAGGTAGGTTTTGGTGTGATTTTGTTCACAGCAACTAGTAAACTGGATTTGTGTATTGTCACAGCAACATTGAGTTTGATGGCTCTGTTTCCAGCAGGTTGAGGACATTCCGGCCAGCAGCTGGGATTTTTGATTCGGTTTCCTTGTATGTGTGATCGAGGTGGAGCTAAGGAATCTTTGGATTTGTATTGGCGGATAAGGTAAGTTTCGATTTGGTTGTGTTATAACTATGCAGTTGTGTAGGGGTATTACTCTTGGATTTAATGGATTAATCGATAATGGAGTTCGTAGAGTAGTGGAAAAGTGAATCGATTATCTGAGATGAGTTTTGATATAGATAATTGTATGTAGGTGATATTAGATCTATAGCAGATAATATTATCATGTTTGATTTCAGGTATTGGTGATGTTTGATATTTAGCGAGTGATATTGTTCTATTGTAGGATACATGTTGTAGCTTGATGGTAATTGTGGGGTATGAAGATTTCAAGCAACGAAGGTAAGCTTTGATTCTGAATGTTATGTTATAGGCTATGTTATAGTTGTGTAACAAATGTACAAGACTTTGATTTAGGACTGTCTTGTGGACGTGAGGACAAATGATGTTTTCAGATGAGTCTTCGTATCAGGTGGGTAATATCTACCTGGTCCGGTAGTTTGATCAATTCCAGTGCATGATCTTGGATATATATGTTTATACCTGTTTACCTTAAATCCACTCTTATTTAATCGTATGCTTGTACTGCCTTTGACCTTTGAGATATATACTCTGTTACTTCATTGATTATCTAGCACGGATAGGAACTATAAAACCCTATTATGTGTTAGCTGATAGATGTTTAGTAAGTACATGTGGTTAGGGTTATTTTTATGACCTCAGATTGGGTTACTGGGTTGCATCACTAGGTTTAGGTGATGAGTCCAAATCATGAGGTCGGTCGTTGTATCATATACATATCAGTGTGTTAGTTTGACGGATCTATTTATCTGTACATAGGTAAATAGGTTGTGATTACGGATTAGTCGTCCTTGCATGGTTGACTAGGTCTCCCTGTGAGTTAGGGAGTGTTGCGAGGATTTGTGTGTGAGCTATGCATCATTACATTTCATGCATGCTGACGACTGGGTCTGCCTTGTGGTTGAGACGAGTCGTCAGTCCTCCTGCCTCCTCGGCCACTCGGGGTAGTGGTTGCAGGGTTGAGGGCAGAGCATTGTTGTGTGTGTCGTTCTCGGCCACTATGGATGGTGGTAGCTGGAGATGCGTACTTGGCCACTGTGCGGAGTGGTAGTTAGCGCACTCACCCACTATAGACAGTGGTCGTGTGATGTGCAGTTGTCCTGGGTGCGGTGCTCGTCTACTCATGGGTAGGGACGGAGCAACTAGCAGCAGGGACCCCCGTGTGGGTAGCATATAGCTCTATAGCGGGCTAGCTACTGTTTCATACTACCCAACTCGGTCACTCGAGAGTGGTGGTGGCTGGAGTCGGGATAGTTGTCATGTCGTGCCACCTAGGCCACACTGGGGTCGTGGTAGCGAGTTGGGTGCGCAGACATGACCATGCATATGCATTGCTGATATATATGTATGCATGTATTTGATATATGTTTTACATATGCCTGTGAGATGCTGCATTTGATTGAGCTATGATTGTTGCACATGCTTGTTCATCATGATACATGTCATTTGCATTTTATATACTACTATGTGTTGAGCATGATACATGCGTTGATTCAGACTGTTATATGCATTTGATTAGCATCATGTCATTGTGTGGTACGGACCGGATTGTTATTACAGGTGATCATATATTGTTCATATGTTGGAGTATTGGTCAGGTATGAGATTGATTTAGTACGTTATATGAGTTATGTTATTGTAAATCTGTTCAGGATGATCTAGCATCTGGTGTTACAGACCGTCAGGTACGTTGGTACATTACTTTATGTTCAGTTGATCAGTTTAGTATATACCTTGAGTATAATTTTACTGTAGTTACTTGTTATTAGATTTGGATATGACTGTATGTCTATTGGACTCATGCTGTATACCTGTAGATCTTCACATGTATACTTGTAGATCTATCCTTATATGTTGTTCATGCACTTTCTATATATTACCCCTGAGTTTATACTCACCACCCCGGGACCCTGGGCTTTCTGTCGCCTAGATAACAGGTAGAAGATTCCTTGGACGTTCGCAGCTCCGTCAGCTGATCCCATCTCACACCGAACGAATGGATATGTTTTCCGTGTTGTTGTATCCTTACGGATTGTTGGTTTGGGTTTTTCCCTGTATTGTTTCCGTATTTGTGATATATGGACATATTGAATGTATTTGGTCTTTGATTCGATTTTTGTTATGATTCTTGTCGTGTCAAGTCACTCCGGAGTGCACAGTTGGTCTTTGTATCTTGTTGATCTATTTGTATTGTTTCCGCTGTGTTTAGTATGTTTGATATGTTGATATCTGTGTATATCATATTGTTGTTGTGGGCCTACGGGCCTTGTATTAACCCGATATGTTGCCACGTACATGGGAGATGCCGTCCGTTTGCTTTTCGGCACGACATACTCCCGGGGCGTGACAAGCGGACTGTATCAGACAAATTGGATGCTAAGTCTGATAAATGTCTATTTATTGGATACCCTAAGGAAACAAGAGGTTACCAATTCTATCATCATGTGGAACAAAAAGTGTTTGTTTCAAGGCATGCTGCGTTTCTATAGAAAGAGTTTCTCTTGCAAGAAAACAGTGGGAGTGTCGTTGAGCTTGAGGAGGCTCGAGAGACTCAAATAGACATTGATGAGAAACCTGGTGAAGTATCACAGCCAATCACTCATAGTGATGAGCCATCGGCTGGATCTTTTGAGACACCACATCTTCGTAGTCTGGTAGAACATGCAATATTCCTGAGAGATATGAATTTCTCGTAAGTGAATCGAACGACATGTTACTCATTGATTATGAGGAGCCTACCAGTTATAAAGAAGTTATGACAAGTTCAGAAAGGGATAAGTGGCTTAAAGCCATGAAGTCGGAAATGAATTCCATGTATAAAAACCAAGTTTGGAACTTGGTTGACCCACCTGAAGGCATAAAGCCTATAGGGTGCAAGTGGGTTTTTAAGAAGAAAACCAACATGGATGGTAATGTGATTACCTATAAGGCTAGATTGGTGGTGAAAGGATATCGTCAAAAGCAAGGTGTTGATTATGACGAAACCTATTCGTCGGTTGCTATGCTTAAATCCATTCGGATACTCCTGGCTATAGTGGCTCATTATGATTATGAGATATGACAGATGGATATAAAAACAACTTTCCTTAATGGAAACATGCTCGAGGACGTGTATATGATACAGCCTGAGGGTTTCACATCGGTTGACAAAACCAAGGTATGCAAATTACGACGGTCCATATATGGCATGAAGCAAGCATCCAGGAGCTGGAATATCCATTTTGATGAGACAATCAAAAAGTTTGATTTCTCATAAAATCCAGACGAACCTTGTGTGCACAAGAAGGTTAGTGGGAGTGACGTCGTGTTCCTAGTATTGTATGTCGATGACATATTACTTATAGGAAACGATATTTTAGTCTTACAGTCAGTTAAGATTTGGTTGTCCAAGACATTCTCCATGAAAGATCTGGGAGAAGCAACCTACATCCTCGGGATTAAGATTTATAGAGATAGATCGAAACCGTTGCTTGGTCTTTCGCAGTCTACATATATAGACCCAGTGGTAAAGAGGTTTATCATATCGAAATCCAAAAAAGGTTTCGTACCCATCAGGCATGGGATACACCTTTCGAAGTCTATGTGTCCGCGCACAGAAGATGAGAGGATTTGCATGAGTAAGATTCCCTATGCATCCGCAATAGGATCTATCATGTATGCTATGTTATGTATGAGGCCCGATGTATCATATGCTCTGAGTGTCACGAGAAGATACCAGTCTGATCTAGGAATGGATCATTGGGTGACTGTTAAGACGATCCTTAAGTACTTGAGAAGAACTAAGGATGCGTTCCTAATATATGGAGATAGGTACATGGTGATACGTGGGTATACGGATGCCAGCTTCCAGATTGACAAAGATGATTCCAAGTCTCAGTCTGGGTATGTATTCACCTGGAATGGAGGCGCAATAAGTTGGAAAGGTTCCAAGCAAGACACTATAGCGGATTCTGTCAGTGAGGCAGAATACATTGCAGCTTTGGAAGTAGCAAATGAAGCGGTTTGGATTGATAAGTTCATCTCTGAACTTGATGTAGTCTCATCAACGATCCAAACATGTGCTTCGCCGCTATCATCTGATCAGAGAGATCATTAGCAGGAAGGAAATATAAATCGAGAAGATTCCCACTGAAAGGAACTTAGTGGATCCTTTAACTAAGGCCTTACCTCAAAGTAAGTTTGAGGATCATGTTAGAGATTATGATATTAGATACCGTGGCGATTGACATTAGGCCAAGTGAGAGTTTGTTAGTAATATATGAGAGGTGTCCTAAGGCAATTGCCTTATGGTTGTACCATTTATTTGATAAATGAAGATTCACTATTTGAGTGTACATGTTTTCATGTATTTGATTAGATCTTAAACTCATTTACTGAATGTCCACAATACGATTCACAACATAAGAGAATTTGTGATTAGATCACAACTAGTGAGTATCTCTACATGTGTAATTGTGATGTATTGGAATTATCCCTAGTCGATGAATTGATGGATTTGGACACCATTAATTCTGTCGAGACTAGCACGAGATATACTCTTTAGTGTATCCAAGCAGCTGATTCTCACTGGCTGGAGACATTGTGATGTCCGGAGTTAATCGTGGATGCTAGTTATGGCAACTAGTTCATTGGAGTGACCAGCTGTAAAACTTCATATAGTTCTCTGCATATATGGATATGTTAATGAAGTTCTTACTGCAACTTAAGTGCGATGTTCCTTTGACTTGCAGTATTCAAGTCATCTTGGTCATGAAGACTTATTCTTTGACATCTTAAGCAAGCATCTCTGAGGAGATGTGGATCCGGGATGATTGGGTATAAGTCGAAGTGATCGAAGGTATTTGAATAGTCTATAAAGGATTCACCACTCCTTGCGAGGAGATGTATACCCATGACCTCTCGTCGGATTGTTGCTAAAGTCTTTGGCCAAAGCATTACATGTTTAGAGTAAAGTACTATTGGATACATGTGCAGTAAATAGAATCCGTAGGATGAGGAAATGATACTTGGGCTAGGTGTGACATAGTCAACCTAGTGGGGATTGACACTATAGACCATGTCCTAAACCAAGTGGGTATAAGATGAGTGAAGGGAATGGGACACAATTCATTGTAGCCACTGAAGGGTTTCAGAAATAGTTCTGGATCAACCGTTGATCTTTTTGGTTAATTGGGGATCATGATGTACTACTAGGTGCCACTCATGATCATTCTATAATTAATGGTTAATTATAGATGACCAATATAAACCGAGAACCTATTTGGTCACACACACAATGAGCGTAATCCAAAGGATTTAAAACGAGCTTGAGAATGAGATTCTCAGACCGAGAGAAACTAGGTTTGGTTGGACCAAACAAGGAGCGAGCATGAAATCATTTCAGTCGCAATGGAAGTGTGAATGCGTCGTGTCTTACGAAGACATAATGGATGAATCAAATTGGTTTGATTCTAATCCAATGGTGAAGAATAAACCAAAAGGGTTTGGTTTGTTTTAAACGAATGAACCAAAGTTGGTTCGGTTCGTTTTAACTTAAAATGGACCAAATCAGTTTGGTTTATTTTAACTTAAATTAATGGAGCGGGTTAACGGGTTTTGGTTATGAACTAATAACCATTAGGAGAATTTGTTCTCTATAAAATAGGGCTCAAGGATTTAATGAGAGCCCTAACCCTAAAGTTGCCGCCCCTCCGTCCTCCCCTCTTACCGACGTCTAGCTGCTGCCAGAGGAGCTTCGGTGATCTTCCTTGGCTCCGGCGACAAGGTGAGCATCTAGCTTCCTTATTTGGCCGGCGTTAGTTCTCCACAAAAGCTGTCCAGTTTTCTAGATAGCTTATTTTCTTCTTGTCGGAGTGTCGTTTGGACGACGTTTGGAGCTCTGACAGCGGCTTCCTTGCCGGGGATTCGATCTCCGATAATCCTCATAGGTGGAGGACGAAGGATTTGTCAAACGGTTGACGAATACCTCTCCGGAGAAGCGAGTTTTGGGGACTCAGTTTTGAATCCGATTTTTTTTTCAGATTGTGATCTTCTCTCGATCACATCGTCTTCGACACGAGGCTAGTGGCTCGTATGAAGACGAGGCTCGTGACTTTGTGAAGTCATCCTGAAGATACTCGATGTGGATACGGATAGAGGCGATTCTAGCGAGGGTCGCTCCGGTTGATGCCTTTCCCGCTACACGTGATATGTCAGGTATACGTAGAATAAATTTTCTTTTATTGCAAAATTTGAAACTACGGTTATGTCTACACATATTGTACTATGCATGTGTGTGGTGTGTGTGTTATAATAAATTAGATTTATTATTTTTATTTCTTCCACTGTGCACATGTTTACGAAACATGTTCGAACACACACTCACCGCGGTGCCAGAAACCCAACAGAATCTATGACAAACTATGGCAGTGAAGCAAAGTACTGATGTGAATCTATGGCATAAAGCACAATTAAAGGATCAATCAATTTCTAGCATGATCTGCTTTAGTAGCAATACTGATCACAATTTCATGCACAAATTGCTAATGCAAAAGAACATCTTAACCGTGACTTTAGACATCGTAAATTTATCTCAGTTGATTGCTCTGAGTTAACTCAACTTTCGAGTGTCAAACATTCAGTCAGTCGACTGTCCAATATCCCAGTCGATTGATAAACCTCAACAATGAAGTTTAACTCCAAGTATGATCCCTTCATATTTGATAGACCACTCTTAGCCTAAACCTAAGTCTTCTAGCCACCTCCATCAGTCTCACGCCTATTGGATCCCTTCAAGTCCTCCATGACTTGTTCATCCATACGCTAACCTTCAGATGTTTCCATCGACTATTATCATGCTAACCGAGCCTACTTTGTCAAGATATATTTGGATTTATGATGGTAAGACAAATGCTTGGACTTTACGCCATCAAATATTGGACTTATGCTGTCAAGACTACACGCTTGGACTTTACGTTGTCAATATCACACCCTTGGACTTCCCAATTACGAAGCATCCATACTTGGACTTTCACCGTCAAAATTCACTTGAATTTTACGCCGCCAAAATTACACACCTGGACTTATGCTGCTAAGATTATACCTTTGGACTTCCCATGATAAGTACCCATGACTTGGACTTTACTATTGCCAAAACTCATGCTTGGAATTCTCATGTCAAGTATCCATGACTCGGACTTTATCATTGTCAAGACCTATGCTTGGACTTTTTCTTTTCCAAGACCCATACTTGGACTTTCCATGTCAAGACCTATGCTTGGACTTCTCAATTGCCAAGTACCCATGACTTGGATTTTCCATTGCCAAGTACCCATGACTTGGACTTTCTTTGCCAAGTACCCATGACTTGGATTTCTCAAATGCCAAGACCATTCTTGGACTTTTCATGACAATCACATTGTCAATCATTTTGTCAAACATCAAAATACTACTTGAGTTTAGTCAATCGTGATCTAGATCGATTGCATCAACAATCTTCCCCTTTTTGATGTTTGACAACATCTTTAAGTCAGGCTAACTAATAAGTTCAACCTTAACTCTTCCAATGTTAAAGCATAGTGAAGGTTCACCTAACTTAAACCTCACTTCTCCCCCTTTGGCATACACCAAAAAGACTATCAAGGGTATCAATGTCTCATATACCAATGAAATCTTACATTCCCCTCTTGCTCCAAAAATATTTAGGATGCCTTCACTCTTCATAGTGATAAGTTCCATATTACTAAATGAGAGGCAATCCTCACTTCTCCAATTCTCCCCCTTTGGTGAGCACAATGAGGGTTACCTAACACAAACTCATCATTTCTCTCCCTTTGAGGGAAAATTCATCCATCATCCTTTGATGGATAATCTTCCCCCAAAGGCTTACTCCCCCTTGACCATTGCACCAACAATGTCCTTAGAGAGTCCCTAAGCCTATATGAAAATTAAACAATCAAAATTAAGGGTAAATATTCAACATTGAACTTTCACCTCTCTTAAAATTCGATACACCATCCAAAGCAATTCTTCTAATCCATTTCTAATTGATTTTCACCCTTCTAATGCTTTCTAAAGCATATCCTAGGGTTAGGAGACGGTAGGGTACCTAGGGCCGACTCTGTTTACTAGAAATCAAACCTAGTAGTCGACTAGGTCAGTAACCAATTGACTGCCATCAACACCAGTCGACTGTTCGAGTCGGCAGTCGACTAGTTTCTGCAATAAGCAAAAATCAGTTTTAGAAATTAGATTTGGAAAATCATAAGTAATTATACATAATTTGAAAATTCACAAAAATTTATAAGTATAATACTTATGTCAATCATTATGGGTGAAAAATATTTTTATATGAAAATACCCATTAAATTGTGAGATTGATACAAAGTTCAAAATTATCGAAAACTTTAATGTTTTTGCCTAACTTGTATTAACCTTCTCAATGGTGATTATTATCAAAAGATAGACTTTACCAAGATTTTCTTAAATGATTTTTAAATATTTTTCAAATCTTATTTTGAACCATGGTTTATGGGCTAGATGTACATGACTTGTACATTAACTTTACTCATGATTCATTAATGATATATTATGAGTTTGAGTTCATCTAGATGTAAAAACCATGTACCTTGAACTTAATTTATTTTTCTAACATCTCACATATATCTAATATGTATCAATACACACATATGTTGTAATATATTGAAAAAATTAATATAATAATAATAATATTTAAAATGAAATAAATAGATAAAATAAATTTATTTAATTTTAATTAAAAATGAAATTTAGTTATTAATATTTATTAGAAAATTTCGGGATAGAATTTTATTAAATTTGATTAAGTTTAATTATTTTATTCAAAATGTTGATTAAGTTAATTAACCTAAAGTTATATAAATTAAAGCCTAGGATTTGGAATTAAAAAAAAGGGTTTAGGAATTAGGGATTTAATTCCGTTTTTCTCTTCATTTCCTAGTTCCCTCACGTCGGCCTTCTGCGCGTCGCCGTCGCTCTTTTACGCTGTGAGTTGCCATCGTGCGTCTGTCGTTGTGCACTGTCGTCATCACCGAGGGTCTCCAGCTAGCCTCCGCCACCGTGCCCCATGAGCCATCGCAGTCGACATCGCCACACGGATAGGATCACCGCGCGACAAGTGTTGCCCTCCGTCCGTCTCCTGTGTGGCCAGTGCCCCTATTGACTGTCGGCGCTCTCACAGCACCACCACCTTCTTCCCAGCCATGAATCGGGCCACCAATCCTATTGTCGCCGCCTTTCGCTTGGCCACCAATGGAGTTCGGCCATCGTCGTTGTCAGCTGAGAAAATCGGACGATATTCATATGCTTTTTAATTCAATTTATAAATTTCTAGATCTAGGTTTGGGATAGATTAATTAAATTGATCTACCAGATTTAATTGAATACTTGATTTAGATTAATTATTATATTAATTAATCAAGTTTAATTGATTAATTGACTTTAGATTAATTAATCAATATTTTGGATTAATAGATTTAATTGGGGTTAATTAACTAACCTGATTTATTAATTTAATTAATTAATCTTTTTTTAGTTGATGGGTTAATTGAATTAAATTCACTAAATTAAATTAAGTATACTTAATCCAATTGATAACTTGGTCCATGATGAGTTAATCTTTTTATGGTCAGTTCCAAGCCTGAATAAAGGAGGAGGGTTACATTAGATTGTCAGTCAACATTAAACTAAGGCAAATATTCAATGAATTGATCAATCAAACTATTTTACTAATGCTAGATTGTTCCTCGAAAGGAACGCGTTACAAGGTCCAACTGTAACGTCTCGACAAGAATCATTACATATCCAGAACTTGGACGTAGTGATAAATATGCAAGAGTTCGCGTTGCAAGATTCGACTGTAACGTATCAGCAAGGACCGCTACATCTTCATGAGAACTTAGATGTAGTGTTAAATAAACAAAAGTTCTATCACCACAGGTTGGGTAAGAATAAATATTATAAGAAAACTAATAGTCTAAGATTTGATATACGGAACATAGGAACCCTCACTGGTAAAACAATGAAGATAGTAGATACGATGATTAGAAGAAGAATTAATATTGTGTGTGTACAAGAGACAAAATGGGTAGGTGAGAAGGCAAAGATGATAGAGAACTCGGATTTTAAGTTATGGTATACATAAAAGAGTAAAATAAGAAATGAAGTTGGTATTATTGTAGATAGTTTGTTAAAGGATGAAGTTGTAGTAGTAATTAGAAAGGGGGATAAAATTATAGCTCTCAAAATAGTAGTGGAGAAAGAAACTATAAATATAATTAGTGTATATACACTTCAAGTAGGATTATATGAAAATACCAAAATAAGGTTTTGGGACGACCTAGATGAAGTATTACAAAATATTCCGCCAAACGAAATGATTTTAATAGGAGGCGATTTAAATGAGCATGTCAGAGTAAAAAATAAAGAATATGAGAGGGTGCATGGGGGGTATGGGGTCGGAACAAAAAATGAAGAAAGTAAAACTAAATTGGATTTTGCAATAACATATAATCTTATATTAGCTAATACATTTTTTAAGAAAATAAAAGAACACTTGGTCACGTTCAAAAGTGGAAATAATAAATCATAAATTGATTTTCTTATGGTTAAGAAGAGGGATAGAAAGATTTGTAAAGATTGTAAGGTTATTCTGGGAGAAAGCTTAACTACCCAACACAGATTAGTAGTATTCAATATACGCCTTAAATATAATATTAATAGAAGAAAAATATACATGACTCCTAGAATTAAGTGGTGGAAGTTAGAGGATGGGAAATAAAACATATTTAAAGAGAAGGTAGGAATACTGTTGGGACCGTGATGTCCGCTAGAGGGGGGGGGGTGAATAGCGATTCGACGTTACGTGGTGGAATTCATTCGCGTGCTTGCCTATGATTGTTAGTACACAGAGGAATATAAAAATGATACAACAAATATACAACACAAGCATAACACGCAAACATAACATGGTTCGAAATCTCAAGGTTCCTACTCCACAGGGTGAGCTCAAATGAGCTCTAGTGATGCAACCAACACCACTAAATAATAATGCTCCTTCTCGGAACAATCCGAAGGTGGAGGAAACCTTTTACAATAATTCTTACAACAATAAGAAGTAAATACAAGCTAATACAAGTAAACTACGCAAATACAAGTAAAGAAAACTTTACACAATGTGAACTTGAGTGATTATTTTTGGTTGCTTGAGAATAGCCTTGAAGGTTTGGATTGCAGTAGCAAATCCCCTCCAAATCGTCTCAAGAAACCATGGCCAAATCCCTCTCCACGAGTTGCTTTTATAACTTGCATTTGGGCAGAATTTCGCCTAGCAGTCGACTGATCGAGACCATCAGTCAACTGCTCCTGTAGCCATTGTCTCACAACGGCCCGAGCCACGTTGGATAAGTTCCAACGGAGAGACCATCAGTCAATTGATCATGCCCATCAGTCGACTGATCAAGTCATCACTCAACTGTCAAATCCTAACAGTCGACTCGGAAATATTCTATCCCCGAAAACTCGACTAGCAGTCGACTGATTGCCATATTAGTCGACTGCTCAGGCCAACAGTCGACTGCCCAATGTTGGCAGTCGACTACTAGGCCATTTCCTACAGTCGAACACCAGTGGACTGATAATCTCATTCATGAGGTTTTTACACCAAGTATGATGCCCTCATATTTGCTAGACCACTCTTAGCCTAGACCTAAGCCTTTTAGCTACCTCTGTCATCGTCATGTCTATCAGATCCCTCCAAGTCATCCATGACTTGTTCATCCATACGCTAGCCTTCAGGTGCTTCCATTAGCTATTGTCATGCTAATGTGGTCTACATCGCTAAGACACATTGGACTTACGCTGCCAAGACTACCGCTTAGACTTTACGCTGCCAACCATTGGACTTATGCTACCAAGACTCCCTCTTGAACTTTACACCGTCAATATCACCCCTTGGACTTCCTTTGCCAACCTATGTTGGACTTTCCATTTGCCAAGACTCAAGCTTGGACTTTCCCTTGCCAAGATCCATGCTTGGACTTTCCTTGCCAACCCATGTTGGACTTTCTAATTGCCAAGACTCAAGCTTGGACTTTTCCTTGCCAAGACCTATGCTTGGAATTTCCATGCCAAGTACCCAAGACTTGGACTTTCCATCATATGGTCAATCCCATGTCAACCATATAGTCAAACAATGGTCAAACCATCATCAAACATCCAAAATACCACTTGAGTCAAACTCGAGTCCGATCAATCATAACCCAGGTTGATTGCACTAACAATCTTCCCAAAATATTATCAAACATCAAAATACTACTCGAGTCTGGTCAATCATGACCTGGGCCGATTGCACCAATAATCTCCTCCTTTCTGATGTTTGACAAAAACCAAACACCTTTGAGTTAGAACACTAACTCAAATCTCCTTACCAATTCTCCCAAATTGGAAATCTCAAATTCTCCCATTAATTTTCCCAAAATTAATGATCTACAAATTCTCCCATAATTCTCCCCATAAATTCTCCCCCTTTTTGACTAACATCAAAAAGGTTCTCCCTAAAGAGGTCAATGTCTCATATCCAACGAGATCTTACAATCTTCCCCTTGGTCCAAAAACACCTAGGATGCCTTCACTCTTTCTAGTGATAGTCCCATATCACTGAAGAGAGACTTCCTATAAACTCTCCCAATTTCCAAATTGGGCATCTCACATTCCCATTTCTCCCCATCATGAGGAAGAACACATCCATCATCCCATGATGAATACCACCCCCTAAAGGCTTGCTCCCCCTTGACCATTGTACCAACAATGTCCTTGGAGAGTCCCTAAGCCAATTGGAACACTAAACCATCAAAATTAAGGTCCAAAATTCAACATTGAACTTTCACACACCTTAAAATTGATACACACCCTAACAACTCTCCTAATCCATATCCAATGAATTTTCACCCTTTCCAATGCTTTCCAAAGCATATCCTAGGGTTAGGAACAGTTAGGGTAACCTAACATAACTGAACCATGGGCTAAACATCCTTGTTTACCCGAAATCAGTATTGACAATCGACTCTAACAGTAATCAGTCGACTACCTTATTCATCAATCGACTGCCATCAAGCGATAGTCGACTGATATATGTAAAATGCAGAAATCAGAAACAAAATTTGAATTTTCAAAAATCATAAGTAACTATACATAAATAAAAAAATCATGAAAATTCATATGTATAATACTTATAACACACATTATGGGTGAAAAATATATGAAAAATAATTTACCCACAAAATAATGAAATTGATACAAAGTTCAAAAATGAGAAAAACTTCATTGTTTTGAGCTCACTTTGTATCAACATCATCAATGGTGACTTCTATCAAAAGATAGACTACACCAATGTTTGTCAAAATGATTTTGAAATAGTTTTAAAATCTTATATTGAACCATGGTCTATGGGCTTAATGCACATGATTTGTACATAAGCTTTTCTCATGATTCATCCATGGTATAAGTTGAGTTTGAGTTCATCTAGATGCAAAAACTATGCACCTTGAACTTAACTCATTTCCTAGCATCTCACATGTGTCTAGGGTGTATCAATACATACACATGTCAATGTGATATGAGATGTTGATTTTGGTTCATCTTAAACTAAGGCCTCATGCATTTTCTAAGGCAACACTACTTGATTCCCTTATACATTGGACTTCAAGTCATGTCATAGTCCTTAACTCAATTTTATTAATGCATGAAATGATCATGACATAAATGATAACATAAATAAACATGACTAATGATCATGATGTCATAGGATATGATTATCTAAATATACATGACATTAAAAACATAATCTAAGCATGATCATGACATATAAATGATAAAAATGGATATGATATCATGACATGACATATGATAAATAAAGCATGACATATAAAAGATATAGGTATAACAATACCTAAATTTTAATATTAATTATCATTTGTCATTATTAAATCTATTTTGCCATATTACCAATTATTCCTCAAGTGTGCCAAAAATCCAAAATGACACACCATAACTCTAAGACATAAATTGTGTCAATTTGATTAATTTTTCAAACTTCTTAAATAATATTGGCACATCCTAAAATCTTTTAGGATATATGATCAAACTTATTTCCAAGGTATCCATAACCTTGGAAATATCCTAAAGTTTCACATTTACTATGGTTAGGTTAACTATCTATTCATTCAAGTTGGCACACCCTAACCTATTTAGCGTGAATTGATCACGCTCCTAAGAACCCAATACCTATTGGAGCTCCTTGGGTTTACTAAGTATTCCTTAAGGATAACTTCCCTAGATACCCTCCTAATGACCCTCCTAGGTTTAATAGCCTTGGTCATTTGGGTCTTGCCTAGGTTAACTCTAAGGGTAACTCTCCTTGTAACCTTCTTAGTGGCCTCCCTAGGTTTCTTCGAAACTTTAGCCACTAGGCACCTACCATAGCCAATTCTAGGGATGACTTTCCTTGTGACCTTGGTTTTCCTAGACATAATACTAGTTCCATAATCGAATGGAACATTATGATAGGTCTTCTTAGGCTTAGGTTTGTGACCCAAATATTTTTTGCCCTTCAATGACTCTTGCTTCCTAGGACCTAGATTTTGACCATTTAACCATTTAATTGAATTTTGCATCCTTGCAAGGGTCTTCTACATTTTCCCAAGCCTTGATCTCACAGCTTGGTTCTCTAGTTCTAATCTTCCCAATTTTGATTTTTGATTGAGTCTTTGGGCATTATCATTTCTTTTAGGCATATGTCTACCCTTCTTAGGGTTAATGCCTAAATGGTCTTCTATTTTCTTAATGCTTGCCTTAGGTAGGATTTTTCTAGGGACATTAGTCCCAAATTTCTCCTTATTTCTAAAGTTAACATGTTTATCCCCTAAACAATATAACTTATTATTTCTAGCATGCTCCTTATGAACAATAGCAAGATTGTTTAAATTATTTCTAGCATGTTTTTTGACATTAAAACTAGAAGATGCATTATTAAAATGTACCTTAAGGTTTGCCTTAGAGGCTCCCCCTACATTTGATGCTCCTTCTTTTCTCCTAGGGTATTGGCTTCTATAGTACCCCTTTTTATGACATGTGAAGCACACCACGTGCTCCTTGCTCTTAATGGTTGGGGCTCCGGTCTCCTTGACTTTTGGCATCGGTGGAGCTTTCTTAATATTCTTAGGGCACTTGCTCTTATAGTGCCTATATTCCCTACACTCAAAATATATAATATGATTTTTTATTTTGAATTAATGTGCTTGAGTTACCTAGGTCAATGGTGGTGGAGTTTTGGACTTTTTCATCTTCTCGACCGAAGGTAGATGGTTCCTCTTGAGTTGGCTCCGGTATTGAAGATGACCTAGTTTCCTCCCCCTCAATCTTAGAGGTGGAGGCTTCTTCCACTTCTTCCACCTTCTCTTCTTCCTCGGATGTCGAACACTTCTCGACCTCTGAATCCTCACTTTCTTGTGAGGAAGAGCTTTCTTCTTCTTGTGTTGGTTTGGATTTTTCGTGAAGCATTGCCAATTTTCTCCATAGATCCTTGGCATCTTGAAATTCACCTACTTTGGACAATAACACGTTAGGTATTAAATCAACTACCATATTGATTACCTTGTCATTTGTCTCAGATTTTTGGAGTTGATCTTGAGTCCATCTCTTCTTCTTGAGATATCTTCCCTTCGGTCGTCTTGGCAATTCTAAGCCTTCCATCAAGGCGGACCATATCTCAATGTCCATCATCATCATGAAGTCCTCCATTGCTCAAACCCTTCTTGTCCATAGAAGTTGTATGAAAATGGGGTGTTGATGTCCCATCCAACTTTGTCTTCAAATTCCATCTTTCCCTCTAGCGTGCTCCCTCGGATGTGAAGCCGGTGAAGAGCTCCTAGCTCTGATTCCAATTGTTGGGACCATGATGTCCGCTAGAGGGGGTGAATAGCGATTCGACGTTGCATGATGGAATTCGTTCGCGTGCTTGCCTATGATTGTTAGTACACAATGAAATATAGAAATGATACAATAAAAATACAACACAAGCACAACACACAAATATAACGTGGTTTGGAACCTCAAGGTTCCTACTCCACGGGGTGAGCTCAAATGAGCTCTAGCGATGCAACCAACACCACTAAACAATAATGCTCCTTCTCGAAACAATCTGGAGGTGGAGGAAACCTCTTACAATAATTCTTACAATAATAAGAAGTAAATACAAGCTAATACAAGTAAACTATGCAAATACAAGTAAAGAAAATGTTACACAATGCGAACTTGAGTGCTTGCTTTTGGTTGCTTGAGAATAGCCTTGAAGGTCTGGATTGTAGTAGCAAATCCCCTCCAAATCGCCTCAAGAAACCATGACCAAATCCCTCTCCATGAGCTACTTTTATAACTTGTATTCGGGCTGAATTTTGCCTAGCAACCGACTGATCGAGACCATCAGTCGACTGCTCATGTAGTCGTTGTTTCACAACGACCCGAGCCACATTGGATAAGTTCCAACGAATAGACCATCAGTTGACTGATCATGCCCATCAGTCGACTGATCGAGTCATCACTCGATTGTCAAACCCTAACAGTCGACTCAGAAACATTTTGTCCTAAAAAACCTGACCAACAATCGACTGATTGCCATATCAGTTGACTGCTCAGGCCAACAGTCGACTACTCAGGCCAACAGTCGACTGCCCAATGTTGGTAGTCGACTGCTAGGCCATTTCCTACAGTCGAACACTAGTCGACTCACATCAGTCGACTGCCCATAATATCAGTCGACTGATAACCTCATCCATGAGGTTTTAACACCAAGTATAATGCCCTCATACTTGCTAGACCACTCTTAGCCTAGACCTAAGCCTTTTAGCTACCTCCGTCATCCTCATGCCTATCGGATCCCTCCAAGTCATCTATGACTTGTTCATCCATATGCTAACCTTCAGGTGCTTCCATCAGCTATTGTCATGCTAATGTGGTCTACATCGCCAAGGCACATTGGACTTACGTTGCCAAGACTACCGCTTAGACTTTACGCCACCAACCATTGGACTTATGCTGCCAAGACTCCCTCTTGAACTTTATGTCGTCAATATCACCCCTTGGACTTCCTTTGCCAACCTATGTTGGACTTTCCATTTGCCAAGACTCAAGCTTGGACTTTCCCTTGCCAAGATCCATGCTTGGACTTTCCTTGCCAACCCATGTTGGACTTTCTAATTGCCAAGACTCAAGCTTGGACTTTCCCTTGCCAAGACCCATGCTTGGACTTTCCATGCCAAGTACCCAAGACTTGGACTTTCCATCATATGGTCAACCCCATGTCAACCATATAGTCAAACAATGGTCAAACCATCATCAAACATCCAAAATACCACTTGAGTCAAACTCGAGTCCGGTCAATCATGACCCGAGTTGATTGCACCAATAATCTCTCCAAATCATTATCAAATATCAAAATACTACTCGAGTCTGGTCAATCATGACCTGGGCTGATTGCACCAACCAATACAAGTATTAGATGAAAATTATGGTAACTCTAATATGACATGGGATAAGATGGTATCAAAGTTGAAGATTGTAGCCAAGAGTGTACTCGGTGAGTCAAAGGGGCATGCACCACCAAGTAAGAAATCTTGGTGGCGGAATGAAAAAGTACAAGAGAAAGTGAAGGAAAAACGAGCAGCCTATAAGGGATTATATATTTGTAAAAACGATAAAAACTTGAAAAAATATACAATAGCCAAGAAAGAATCTAAGAAAGTAGTGAATGAAGCTAAGACTGAAACTTTTGAATAGTTACATTGAAAATTAGATAAAAAAGAAGGGGAAAGAGACATTTATAGAATAGTTAAAATGAGAGAGAGAAAAACAAAAGATCTTAATCAAATAAGATATATTAAAGATGAATACAATAGGGTACTAATAAATGATGAAGAAATAAAAGAGCGGCGGAAGAGATATTTTCATCAACTTTTTAATGAAGGTTTAGATGACCAACTTAATTTAGGTAATTTAAGTAGGTCAAATGAGTATAGAAATTTAAATTTTTATCATAGAATTCAAATTTTACAAGTAGAACAAGTTTTAAATGGAATACAAAATGGAAAAGCCATTGGATCAGATGATATTCTGATAGAGGTATGGAAGTGCTTAAGGAAACAAGGTATTGAATAGCTTACAAAATTATTTAACATGATATTGAAAACAAAAAAGATGCCTGATCAATGGAGGATAAGTACCCTAATTTCCTTATATAAGAATAAGGGAGACATACAAACTTGTGTAAACTATAGGGGTATTAAATTAATGAGTCATACCACGAAACTTTGGGAAAGAGTAATAGAGAAAAGATTAAGGAAGGAGATTACAGTTCTCGAAAATTAATTTGGATTTATGCTAGGAAGGTCGACAATAGAAGCTATACATCTTTTCAGGCAACTAATTGAAAAGTATCGGGAGCAAAAGCAGGATCTACACATGATATTCATTTACTTAGAAAAATCTTATGGTAGAGTTCTAAGAGAAATTATATGGAGAATTTTAGAAAAAAAGAGGTGTTAGTGTAACATATATTGAACTAATTAAGGATATATATGAGAAAGTAATGACTAGAGTAAAGACTTCAAGTAGATTAACTGAAGCATTTCCAATAAAGATAGGGTTGCATCAAGGATCAACTTTAAGTCCCTATCTTTTACACTAATTATGGACGAACTCACTAGACACTTTCAAGATACAATATCATGGTGAATATTATTTGTAGATGATATTATTTTGGTAGATGAGACACGTGAAGGAGTAAATGCTAAACTAGAATCTTGATGGGAAACATTAGAAGTGAAAGGTTTTAGGCTTAGTAGAGTAAAGACAGAATATATGAAATTTAAGTTTAGCAATATTAGATGTAATGAGACAAGTGTTAAGATAGGAGATGACGAATTGTCTAGAATTGAGAGTTTTAAATATTTAGGATCATTTTTGCAAGATGATGGAGGGATTAAGAGAGATGTCTTACATAGAATACAAGAAGGATGGTTGAAATGAAGGAAAGCGTCGGGTGTTTTATGTGATCGTAAAGTACCTCTAAAATTTAAAGGGAAGTTCTACAAAACGGTGATTAGACCTGCTATGTTATATGACACTGAATGTTGGACTACGACTCGAGCACATGAGCAAAAGATGAGAGTTGCAGAGATGAGGATGTTAAGGTGGATGTGCGGACATACAAGAATGGATAGAATAAAAAATGAGAGCATTAGAGAAAAAGTCAGAGTTGCATCTATAGAAGAAAAACTCCGAGATACATGTTTAAGGTGGTACAGACATATACTTAGATGATCAATAAATGCTCCAGTTAGGCGATGTGAAACGATGACAAATATACACATCAAACGAGGAAGAGGAAGACCAAAAAAGACTTGGTTAGCAATAATAAAATAAGATAAAATTTATTTAAGTATAGATGATGATATAGTAGGGGATAGAGCCCAATGGCATAGAAGGATCCATATAGCCGACCCCACCTAGTGAGATAAGACGTGATTGTTATTGTTGTTGTTGTTATTGTATACTTAATCCAATTGATCTTGTTTAATCAACTTAGGTATGGAATTAAATCTACTAATTTATTTGTTATATTGGTATAATTAATTTAGTTGATTGAGTTGATCGATTAATCGAATTAATTAAGTTAACATAATTAATCTAATTAATTAAGTATGTTAGTGGCTTAACAAAATAATTAAGTTAAGCAATTAGGTTAAAAGTCAATCAAATTAGATGATCCATTAAAAGAATTTGATTAAGGGTTAATTAAAGTAACGGAAAAGATTCATAATCGATTAGATAGTAAATTTAGAGATTAATTGATAGTTGAGTTAATAATGGATTTATTATAACAGAGTTAGAAGTTGAAGTAAATCCTCAGATTGAGATATAGCTAGGATGCTCTGCAGTTAGAGGTGGGTGATTCCTTCTTTGGCCTCTTTAGATATTTTGATCTTAGTGCATGATTATTTTGGTTACGTTGTTTATTTAAGGTTATATTATCTTTCCACTCTATGTTTTTTCTAGTATTGCTTTGACCTTATATTTGCTTGACCCTTTTATACTCTATTTGACTTCTGGGCTATTTGATTTCCATTATTAGTATATGAATGCTTATATTATTCTTAAATGGATACTATTGTTATATGTGCTTATTTATTTATTGTTTCGGCTGATATTGTGATTGGACTAGTAGAGATAGTATGATCAAGATGAGATTAATCCTTAAAAGGTATATAATGTTTCTCATATATCGATTGCCAACTATGTCTCCCATTCATGGTTGAGAGAGTCTACAATATTACTTTTGAATTATGATTGCTTTGTATACCTATGGTCGATCATGTCTTCCATTCATGGTTGAGAGAATCTACCGTAGAGTTATACTCTTGAACTACCCGTTTGGAGTTTGTGATAGTTGGATTCGTGTGTCGCCTGTAGCTAGATAGCTACCTTACATCTTGACTGCCCATAAGACCCATTCGTGGTAGCATGTTGTTGCGTACAGTCCATATCTAGATAGCTATATACTCTATCTGTCCACGAGACCCGTTCGTGGTAGCATATCGTTGCCCGTAGATATTGAGTCATTGTATTTCTTGTTTGTCCATGAGACCCATTCATGGTAGCATATCGTTGCGCGTAGATAGTGCTCTGTATATTGCCTATCTGCCCACGAGTCCTATTTGTGGTAGCATATTGTTGCCCGTAGATAGTGCCCCCTTGGTATTACCACGGGAGCCATGAGACTTTGTTGTGGTATCTTGATATTTATTGCTTGCAGGTTTACAGTTAGTTGTGTATGTCACAGGTGCATTTATTATATGACCGACTAGGTTAGTTATAGATGATACTGGTACTATGAGATTTGGATTACTCAAGTTTATTTTCCTTTGACCTCCATTGTGTTTTTATTATCATGCACTATCTTTCTATACACCCACTGAGTGATTTGTACTCACTCCGTCTTTTCTTTGGCCTCCAGATTATTTGATAGAGGATGTGTCCTATTGACCTACCTTCACGTCGCTCAGAGAGTCCCTTGTCGTACTGGTCTCACTGCATCATCGAGATGTCGATTTGTTTTCTTTATTGTTGTCGCATTTTATTTACGCACTTTGGATTTTATCGCAATTTGATTTGGATGTCATAAACTTATTTTACTTTCACTGACTTATGTTTTAGTCATGCATGCATGCATGCAGTTAATAAAATAATTATATTTTATATTTTGATTATTTTAAATTTTTTACCATATCTAGTTCCAGTAATGTATTTCGGAATATTATCATTAAGGGGCTCCTTCATTATTTGAATGACGAATATGCCCCCGGGTTGTGACACATGTTAATTTAATGTGAGATGTGGATTTTGTTCTTCATAGTCTAAGGTCTCATGCATTTTAATTAGATAACTCTATTTGATTTCCTTATCATGAGACTTAAATCATGTCATTGTTTTGAATTCAATTTTAATTGTCCTAAATGTATGAAATATGATTATGGCATATATGATTGCATAATTAAAGCATATGCCAAGAATCATGATGTCATGGTATAAAAATGGCCTAAGCATAAACATGACATTTAACTAAACATTATCATGACATTTAAATAATTTTATATGAGGCATGATGTCATGACATGACATATGACAAGTAAAACATGACAAATAAAATACAAGAGTACAAGAATACCTAGATTTTAAATTTAATTGTCATTTTCTAGGATTAAACCTAAATTTCCATAATACCCAAGTGTGCCAAAAACAAAAAATGACACACCATGACCTCTAAACCTAATTGTGCCAACTTTGATCAATTTTTCAAACTTTTCAAATTCTATTGGCACATCCTAAAATCTTTTAGGATCAAAATTCTAATCTCATTTCTAAAGTATCACATTACTTTGAAAATATCCTAAAGTGTCAACTTTGCTATGGTTAGGTTAACTACCCATCCATTCAAGCTTGACACAACCTAACCCATCTAACGTGAAGGGGTCACGCTCCTAAGAATCCAATACCTATTGGAGCTCCTTGGATTAACTAGGTACTCACTAGGGATAACCTCCCTTAATACCTTCCTAATGACCCTCTTAGACTTTGAAACCTTGGTCATTTTGGTCTTGTCAGGGTTAACCCTAGGGATTTCCTCCCTTGTAACCTTCCTAGATTTCTTTGAAACTTTAGCCACTAGACACTTACCATGGTTAGCCTTAGGGATGACTTCCCTGGTAATCTTGGTTTTCCTAGACCTAGATTTAGTTCCACAATCAAATGAAACATTGTGGTAGGTTGGCATAACTTCCTTGGACTTAGGTTTGTGACACAAACCTTTCCTATCCTCGAAAGGCTCTTGCCTCCTAAACCCTAAGGTTTTCTCATTAGACCTTTTAATTGTATTTTTCATCTACCTAGGGGTCTTTTCCATTTTCTCAAGCTTTAACCTCAAAGCTGGGTTCTCTAACTCTAATTGCCCAATTTTTGAATTTTCATTCATTCTTTGGGCATTATCTTTTCTTCTAGGCATATGTCTACCCTTCTTAGGGTTAATGCCTAGATTCTCCTCTATCGTTTTAATGGTTTCCTTAGGTAGAATTATTCTAGAATTATCCTTAGACCTAAGTTCACAACATTTAGCCCCTAAGCAAAATACTTATTACTTCTAGCATGCTTTTCATGAGCAATTGTAAGAAAATTATTAGCATGCTTATTTTTGTTATAACAACTAGTAGGTGCATAATCAAAGTATACCTTGGGCCTTGCCTTAGGTGCCCCCCTAGACTCAAGCTCTTCTCCTTGTCTTTCTTGAGGTGACCCCCCTAGGACATTGGCTCCGGTAGTGGCCCCTTTGTTGACACTTGAAGCACACTATGTGCTCTTTGCTTTTCGGTCTTTGGGGTCCGACTACCTTGAGCTTCTCATTGGCCTTAGGTGGTACTTGCACTTTCTTTTTAGCCAATTTTGGACATTTACTCTTGTAATACCCATGTTCTCTACACTCTAAACACATTGTTGGTGCAATCGACCTAGGTCACGATTGACCAAACTCGAGTTTGACTCGAGCGATATTTTGATGTTCGACAAAACATATGACAACATAGGTTGTCATGGTAAAGTCCAAGTCATGGGTACTTGGCATGGAAATTCTAAGTGGGACACTTGACAATTGGAAAGTCCAAGTCATGGGTACTTGGCATGGAAAGTCCAAGTGGGACACTTGGCAATTGGAAAGTCCAAGTCATGGGTACTTGGCATGGAAAGTCCAAGCATGAGTCTTGGCAAGGGAAAGTCCAAGCATGGGTCTTGGCAAGGGAAAGTCCAAGCTTGAGTCTTGGTAATTGGAAAGTCCAACATGGGTTGGCAAGGGAAGTCCAAGGGTTGATATTGGTGACGTAAAGTCTAAACGGGAGTCTTGGCAATATAAGTCCAATGGTTTGACAGCGTAAAGTCCAAGTGATAGTCTTGATAGTGTAAGCCCAAATGTACCTTGGCGGTGTAGACCACGTTAGCATGACAATAGCTGATGGAAGCACTTGAAGGCTAGCATATGGATGAATAAGTCATGAATGACTTGGAGGGATCCGATAGGCGTGAGGCTGATGGAGGTGGCTAGAAGGCTTAGGTCTAGGCTAAGGGTGGTCTAACAAGTATGAGGCCATCATACTTGGGGTTAAAGCTCATGTTTGAGGTTATCAATTAACTGAGGTTATGGACCAGTCGACTGATCAAGTGTTTTGACACTTGGCAGCCGAGTTAACTTGTAGCAGTCAACTGGAATTATGATCAGTCAACTGCTGGGAGTCGACTAGCGTTCGACTGTGGCAAAAGCCTTGGCAGTCGATTGCCATCATTGAGCAATCGACTGCCATCATTGGGCAGTCGACTAATGGCTTGATCAATTGACTTCCATGGATGAGCAGTCGACTGATGGTCGAGTTTTTGAGAACATAAGGTTTCCGAGCCGACTGTTAGGGTTTGACAGTTGAGTGATGGATAGATCAGTCGACTGATGGGCATGATCAGTCGACTGATGATCTATCCGTTGGAACTTATTCAACGTGGCTCAGGCTGTTGTGAGACAATGACTACAGGAGTAGTCGACTGATGTTCGTGATTAGTCGACTGCTAGGTGGAATCTAGCCCAAAGTGAAGCTTTAAAAGGAGCTCATGGAGAAAGATTTTGGCATGGTTCCTTAGGGCGATTTGGGGCGATTTGTTGGTGCAATTCAGGGTCTCCAAGTGCAGCTCTAGCAACCAAACAAGCAAGCATCCAAAAGCGCATTTGTAAAATTTTCTTTACGTATTTTTGTGTATTTCATTTGTATTTGCTTGTTGTATTTTGTTTATTGTTGTAAACACTTGTATGAGGTTTCTCCGCCTCCGACATGTTGTCGAAAAGGAGTTTTATTAGTGGTGAGTGCATCACTAGAGCTCGTTGAGCTCAATCCGTGAAGTAGGAATCCTAAAGTTTCGAACCACGTTATATTTGCGTGTTGTGGTTGTGTTTGTTGTCTTTCATTATTGTTATTATTATTTCTGCTGCATTAACAAGTGTTGTAGAGACGAACGCGATCAAAATCCATCGACGTATCACACGCTATTCACCCCCTCTAGCGATGTCCAATTCCCAACAAGTGGTATCAGAGCGAGGCCGCTCTTCATTTGGATTAACCGCCAAGAGAGCACCGCTAGAGGGTGAAGAAGAAAATGGAGTTTGAAGAAAGACTAGGATGGGATATCAACACTCCGGTCCCGTATGCACTCTATGGACGAGAAGCCTTCAATCAATGGAAGGCAAGGATTGAAGACTTCATCATGATGAGGGATCTTGAAGAATGGTCCACCTTGATAGAAGGATTTGAGTATCCGAGAGAGCCAAAGGGAGGTTTCCTCAAAATGAAGAAGTGGACCGGGGAATAAATCCAAGAATTCAAGAAAAACAAGAAGGTAATAAAATTCTTGGTTGATTTGATTTCTAATGATATCTTGTGTAGCTTAGGTGAATACAAGGATGACAAGGAGCTTTGGAGTGAATTATCAAAGTATCATGAAAATTCATCACCGGTCCAAGAAGAAGAGGAAGAAGAGTAATGCTCATCGGCTCAATCGGAGGAGGTTGAAGAAACAATCTCATCCTCACAAAAAAGTGAGGAGTCGAAAGTTGAGAAGTAGTCAACTTCCGGATTGATGGAAGAGGAAGAATTGGAGGAGGCCTCCACCTCTAGGATTGAAGGGGAGGATATTAGATCACCGGAGCAAGGGCAAGAGCAAGAAGAACCATCTACCTCTGGGAGAGATGAAGAACTCACTCCGGCCACCACCATTGACCTAGGTAACTTAAACACTTTAATTAATAATAAAAATCATATTGTGTTTTGAGTGTAGGGAATATAAGCACTATAAGAGCAAGTGCCCTAAGAAAGTCAACTGACACCAAAACCTCAAGAAAAGACTATGGATGCTGAAGCCCCAACCATTAAGAGCAAGGAGCATGTGATGTGCTTCAAATGCCACCAAAGAGAACATTATAGGAGTCAATGCCCTAGGGGGAGAAAGAAAGGGCAAGAAGGAGCATCAAATACAGGGGGATCTTCTAAAGTAAACCCTAAGGTAAAATTCATTAATGCACCTTCAAATTTTAATGTAAAAAAGCATGCTAGGAATAATGTTAGTAATCTTGATATTTATCATAAAGAGCATGCTAAAAATAGGTTGTATTGTTTAGGGGCTAAACATGTCAACTTTAGAAATAAGGAGAAATTTAGGACTAATATTCCCAAAACAATCCTACCTAAGGCAAGTATTAGGAAAATAGAAGACCATCTAGGCTTTAATTCAAAGAAATCTAGACATATGCCTAGGAAGGACAAAAATACTCAAGGAAATATTGGGCCCATCAAAATAGAAAAATTAGAATTTGAGAATCAAGTTTTGAGGTCAAAACTTGAGAAAATAGAGAAGACCTTTGAAAAGATGCAAAATCAAATTAAAGGGTCAAATTGCCAAAATCTAGGATTTAGGAGTCAAAGTCAAAGGCCTAGGAAACAAGAACCATCCAAGGACAAGCAAGGTTTGGGTCACAAACCTAAGCCCAAGAAGACTTATCATAATGTTCCATTCGATTATGGAACCGGTACTAGGTCTAGGAAAATCAAAGTTACTAGGGAAGTCATCCCTAAGGGTAACCATGGTGTGTGCCTAGTGGTTAAGGTTTCTAAGAAACCTAGGGAAGCCACTAAGAAGGTTACAAGGGGAGTTACCCCTAGAGTTAACCTAGGTAGGACCCAAATGACCAAGACTTCTAAGCCTAGGAGGGTCATTAGGAGGGTATCTAAGGAGATCATCCCTAAGGAATACCTAGTAAATCCAAGGAGATCTAATAATTATTGGGTTCCTAGGAGCATGATCGATTCACACTAAATGGGTTAGGGTGTGCCAACCTTGAATGGATGGGTAGTTAACCTAACCATGGTAAAGGTGATATTATAGGTCATTTTCAAAGTTATGGGTACCTTGGAAATATGGTTTGAATTTTCATCCTAAAGGATTTTAGGATGTGCTAATATTATTTAAGAAGTTTGATAAATCAATCAAATTAGCACAACTTAGGTTTGTTGGAACTGATGCTCCAAGTTATGTTTTGGTATTTGACAAACAGTTAAGTAAACAAGGTCTAGGGGACTGGAGAAATCCAAGGGTGAAACCTTGGTGAAAAGTCCAAGATGGGTAATTCCTTGGCAAATGAGAAATCCAAGGGTGGAACCTTGGTGAAAAGTCCAAGATGGGTAATTCCTTGGCAGATGAGAAATACAAGGGTGGACCTTGGTGAAAAGTCTAAGAAGGGTAATTCCTTAGCAGGCAGAAAATTCTTTGCAGAAGTGGCAAGGTGAAAAGTCCAAGAATGGCTGGAGGTCGGAGTCTTGGCAAGTAAAGGGTCTTTGGCTAGTCTTTACTAGGCGTGTTTTAGTCTTAGAGTTGACTGAAACAACGGGTCATAAAGACAACAATGAGATGACAGCTCAATTGTTGCCCTTACTACATTCATCAGTCGATGAATTTGTCGACACAAAGGGACAATCGAGTCAGCGCCTCGACTGGCCAAGAGGCAGTCGAGGCAGTGACTCAATTGATCTTAGTCAGCAACCAACAGGAGCAAGTGGACCTCGACTGGCTCTTCGACTGAGGTAGTCGAGGAAGCACCTCGACTGGCATTGAGTTGAAGTAGATAGAAGAGGTAGACTCGACCGACAGTTTGACTGTGGAAGTTGGGGTAGCTCCTCAACTGGCCTCTGGCAGAAGCCGACAGATGCGAGGCAAACTCGACCGGTAGTTTGACTGGTGCAGTCGAGTCGGCACCTCGACTGATCGTTGGCAGCAGTGATCAAAAGCAAGGGAGCTCCGACCGGCGCCTTGACTGTAGCAGAGAAAACTTAGCATTCAACATGAGAAGTCAAGCCAGTGCCTCGACTGACCTTCGAAATAGCGCACAGACACAAGACGAGCTTGGTTGCAGCCTCGACTGTTGGGAATCGGAGTCGCAATTTTGATGAGAAAACTTCTCTATTTCGACACGTGGATGGGTTCTAATGGTATTCTTCGAATGGATAACAAATCCTATGATTGGGAAAGGATATCGCAGAAGATTTTGAATGGGATCCAAGCTTTGGGGATAGGTGTGCGATCGAGATTGAAGATCGGAGGAAAGATTGTGGTTTTATATCTCACGCAGAAAACACAGAGTTGATTGGCTTTCGGGCTTTCTTCTTCCTACGATCACGACTTTGAGAATCTGAACAACGACAATAGCTTCTTCCTCTTGCATTCTACTTCTGCCACAACTGACTTCTCTTAGCTACTTTTTGCACTGCAATAGAGCACTTTGGGCATTTCTGCTTCCGTCACGACAACAAACTTCGTGATATTATGCTTCCATTGCACCATATCTTCTTCTTCTATTCTTGGCGAACCCTAATCCCATCTCTTGACCATTGGTTTGTGTGGCTGCTCGCTTTGATTATGACGAGGATGAAGGCTAAATCAACATCATCATCCTGAATTGTAAAGGTCTTCATTTACTGTATTTCTTGCATTTCAGATTCCTATACATAAAATCATATATCTCTTGAATTTGTAATATGTAATTATTTAAGAGGTTTCTCCACCCTTGAAGATTGGCTTCAAAAAGGAGAAAAGATAGAGGTAGACCTTGGACTAGCAGCTCTAGGAGAGAGCTGTGAACCAAATAAAAAAATTAGTTATGTCATCGATTTTTGCTTTCATGCGCTATGTCTTCATACTATCTTTCTTGTTCATCGTTTGTTTTAAGTTTCAAACTTGTCAACTTAGTTGTGATTTTAGAGTTTCGATTTCAGTTTGTGTCAGCGTTCATTTATTGTCGAATTCCATTGCATCAACTCGTTTATTTTTGAAATAGTAATCTCCCCCCTCTTGCGTATACCGATCCTTTTAAGTGGTATCAGAGCTAGGGCTCTAATTATCCGGTTTAACTACCCTAGAGTCGTAACCATGTAAGAGGGTTACAGTACAAGTCGACCTCCATTTTTCGATGGAACAAATTTCCAATATTGGAAAAGTCAGATGGAGTACTATCTCATGACTGAGATAGAAATGTGGTTCTCCGTCACGGAGGGTTTCATTACTTCTGTAGATGATGATGGTAAAGTCTTAGGATTTGCTCTTTGGACAATTGAGAAAAAGTGCAAAGCACAGGCAAATGCTAAAGCTACTATAACATTACAGTGTGGCTTGGCAAAAGAACAACTTAATAAAGTTGGTTCTTTCAGCAGTATGCAAGACATATGGAACAAGCTACTTGAGCTACACGAGGGTACTAGAGACTCTCGTATAGCCAAGAGAGACTTGTTCCTAAGTCAACTCCAGAATTTTACTATGAAGGACACTGAATCTGTCAGTGAGCTTCATGGAAGATTCAAGGAGTTGCTCAACGGTCCCCACTCTATTGGAGAGAGTGTTGAGAACCGAGATCTGGTTAGGTATGTGCTTAAATCATTTCTCTGAAATGTCTTATGGTCATCTATGGTAGATGCCTATAAAGTATCAAGGGACTTATCAATTGTTAAAATAGATGAACTATTTTGTGAAATGGAATTGCATGAACAGACTAATAAAGGTCAAAAAGAGAAAGGTATGGCTTTGTTTGCATGTGATCAAAACAAGGAGGGAAAGAAGAAGAAGGAGAAGAAGAAGGAGCAGTCATCATCCTCAAGCACAGAATCAGATGGAGATGATGAATCCTCTTCCAACGAGATGGCCAACTTTGTGAGGAAGATGATGAGGAGGAGCAGAAGATTTAGCAAAGAGAAAGGTAAGCCAGTTGATAATGCAATAGATAAACTAATGTGGTTTGCTATGAATGCAGCAAGAAAGGACATTTCAGAAATGAATGTCCTCATCTCAAGAAGAAGGAAGAAAAGAGGAGGAGACGAAAAGATTTGCAGACTACATGGGATGAGCACTCATCCGGATCGTCAGAAGAAGACAAAGAAGAAAAGGCAGGTCAACACACTACTCTGATTGCACTGGAGGACTCCGGAACATAATCAGACTCGGAAGCAGAAACATTATCGACGGATGATGATCAGGCAGTAGTTAAGGGGGAGTGTCCATCAACCTGGTTCGTAGACAGTGGATGCTCCAAACACATGACCAATGACATATCTCTGTGTTCCTCTCTGCAAAATAAAAATAGAGGTACCATTTCTTTTAGCAATAACTGTAAGTTAAAGGTTATAGGAATAGGAAACATTTGTGTTTCTGAGCATTTTATGATTAGGAATGTGTTCCTAGTTAGGAATATGTCATTTAACTTGTTAAGTGTGAGTCAGTTGTGTGATGTTGGATATAGGATTGAATTCAATTCAACTCAATGTCTAATAAAGCACAACAATTCAGATATTACCATGTTAGTAGGAATTCGAAAGGAAAACATATATCAAGTATATTTTGATAATGCTACTAATCTATCTGCCAAGTGTCTTGGTCTAGAACAGATGAATCTTGGCTATGACATAGAAGGCTCGTGCACGTCAACCTAAAGAATTTGAGAAGACTAACTGGAAAGGAATTGGTTAGGGGGATGCCAATGCTAAAGTTTCAAAAAGACAGGTTATATGATGTCTGCCAAAAATGTAAGCAAAAGAGAGCATCACACAAGCCCAAAAACATTGTAAGTACTTCTACTACTTTAGATTTATTGCATTTAGATCTTTTTGACTATAGCACTATTAAATCACTTAATGGTAGTAGATATTGCTTGGTAATTATTGATGATTACATTAGATACACTTGGACATTTTTCTTGAAATATAAGGATGAAACTCTTGAAATTTTTATCTCTTTTAGTAAAAGGATTGAAAATGAGAAAAACACCAACCATTAAAACCCTTAGGAGTGATCATGGAAGAGAATTTAAAAATACTCGATTTAAGGACTACTATTTAGAAAAGGGGTATAGACACGAATTTTCTGTTCCCAGAACACCCCAACAGAATGGTGTTGTGGAAAGGAAAAATTGAGCCTTACAAGAAGTTGCTAGAAGCATGCTCAATGAGTATGCTCTTTCAAGCTACTTGTGGGCCGAAGCCGTTAACACAGCCTGTTATGTACAGAATAGGGTGCTAATACATAGGTTTCTAGGAAAAATCTCTCATGAACTCTGGTTTGAAAAACCACCTATAGTTAAACATCTTAGGGTGTTTGGTTGCAAGGTGTTTATCCTAAATACCAGAGATCATTTAAGAAAATCCACTGCTAAAGCTGATGAAGGTATTCTTGTTGGATATTCTTCTATTAGCAAAGCATATAGAGTCTACAACAAAAGGTCAAAATTAATTGAAGAATCACAAGATGTCATTTTTGAAGAAGGTGAAAAATCTGACAATACTCGAAGAAGTGATGAAGAAATTAAATTTGGAATGGAGAAGATTAAATTACAAGAGAACACTGAAGTAGGGGGAGTTAAGGTTGAGTCTGATGAAGAAAAGTCTAAGTCACAAGGGTTATTGCTTGAAGATGCATCTAACAACCAAGTAGTTGAAACATCTCAAGCACCAATATCCAGTAGGACAAGTGTAAGTCATCCACACGATCAGATTATTGGAGAACTTCAACAAGGGGTGAGGACCAGATCATCCTTTAGGAATAAAGGGGTTGAAGTTGCACTAATCTCAGAAATTGAACCAAGACTAGTAGAAGAAGCTTTGCTTGATCCTGATTGGATCTTAGCGATGCAAGATGAACTAGGTCAATTCGAGAGAAACCAAGTATGAGATTTAGTTCCGAGACCTGAAGAAGTCTCCATAATTGGTACTAAATGGGTGTTTAGAAACAAAATGAACAACAAAGGAGAAATTATAAGAAATAAAGCACGATTAGTGGCCAAAGGCTACAATCAGACTGAAGGGTTAGATTATGAAGAGACCTACACTCCAGTAGCCCGTCTAGAGTCCATAAGGCTAATGCTAGCTTTTGTTGCATATAAAGGCTCCAAACTATATCAAATGGATGTGAAGTCTACCTTCTTAAATGGGGTAATTAAGGAAGAAGTGTACATTGAACAACCACCGGGGTTTGAAAGTATAGACTTTCCGGACCATGTGTACAAACTGAAAAAAGCCCTTTATGAGCTGAAACAAGCACCTCGTGCTTGGTACGAAAGGCTATCCACATTTCTCGTAGAGAAAGGGTTGAAAAGAGGTCAGATAGATCCTACACTATTTCTGAGAAGAGATGGTGAAAATATCTTTGTAGCCCAGGTTTATGTTGATGACATAATCTGTGGCTCAAATAATAAGGACTATCTGAACGAGTTCATAGGACACATGGAGAGTGAGTTTGAGATGAGTCTTGTGGAAGAATTAACATTCTTCCTAGGACTTGATATCAAATAGACAAAGGAAGGTTTATATGTCTATCAGTTTAGGTATGCCATGAATCTTCTAATGAAATTCAATATGTAGGATTCAAAGGAGATATCCACTCCTATGGCACAAAACGTAAATCTAGGAAATGATAATGGAGGAAAATCGGTGGATCTAAAATATTACAAGAGCATGATTGGCAGTTTACTGTATCTCACAGCAAGTCGACCTGATATTTTATATGTTGTGGGGGTGTGTGCTAGATATTAGTCATGTGCCAAAGAGTCTCACTTAAGTGTTGTAAAAAGGATAATGAGATATCTTAAAGGCACTATTAAGGTTGGGTTGTGGTACCCTCGTACCGAATCATTTGATTTAGTTGGCTATTCTGACTCTGACTATGCTGAGTGCAAGTTAGACAGAAAGAGTACAAGTGGAGGATGTCAGTTCCTAGGTTCTTCGCTAGTGAGTTAGTGAAGTTGAAAGCAACATTGTGTTGCTCTCTCCACCACTGAGGTTGAGTATATCGCCATGGGGGAGAGTGTATTACAACTGTTGTGGATGACTCACACATTGGAGGACTATGAGTTGTCATACAAAAATGTATAAGTGTTGTGTGATAACATGAGCACTATCAATTTGACAAAGAATCCTGCCCACCACTCTAGAACGAAGCACATTGAAGTGAGACATCACTTCATTAGAAATCATGTAGCTAGGGCAGATGTTGTACTCAATTATGTTAAGTCCAAGTCAAACCTAGTAGATATCTTCACTAAACCTCTCCCTGAAAAAGAATTTAGCCACTTAAGAAGGGAACTAGGCATGTGTGTCACTGAGTGAGAATTAAAATCTCTCCATGATCATAAGGACGAACTCACCATAACAAGAAAGAATTATGGAAATCAGGGATACCTTGGGAAGCATGTCACACAAACTATAAGGTCAACAAAACTGTTTTTGTATTTCTAGTTGGTGGCGGTGAGATGTTTAAGTATAACCAACTTATCCAAAATGTTCATTGCATCCCTTGGGCAAGGAGGTTATTGAGATAGCGATCATTAATTTGACCAATTATGGGGAAGACCATTGCATAATTCATGTGCACTTGGTTCGAAGATCATAATTGGATATTCCAACCAAGTAAAATTGGTTGGATCACTTAAGACAAGTGAAAATCTAAGATAAATGTACTAAATTATTTTAAAAGGATGTTATCTTCACTGTGGTCAATCACATCTAGGTGTAAGGATCACATTTAGAGTTAGTGATACAAATGGAAATAAATACTAAAAAGGCTTAATTTTTAGATTTTTGGAAATTGTATCAATCCATGGAAATATTAGGTCATGTATTTTTCATAGATTTTTTTTTTGTGTAAGAGCATGACTTTTGAATTATGTACACAAAATTTCAAGATTTTTTGAAATCTCAGAAATTAAATATGAATTTTTAAAGTTTGTTTGAAAAACTGTGCAAATCAGTTATCAATAACCAGTTGAGGCAGCGCCTCGACTGCTCATAGCATAAAACACGAGTTTGCTTTCAACCAGTAGCTTGACCACACTTCCAGTTGAGGCATTGACTCGACTGGCACCCTCGATTGCAGCCACCAACGAACAAAATCGAAGCGCGCTCGACCAGTGCTTCGACTGAGTGATTTAATGAAGGCATAGAATCAAGGCGAACTCGACCTGTGCCTCGATTGCTTTATCAGTCGAGGCGTTTAACTTATTGCCTCGACTATTGAACGCAGAATTATATAAGGAAATCTTTCTCCCGTTCGACTCACCCGCGATTTTTCCTCCTTCTTCCATCACTTTTGTCGTCGCCGCTTGATTCTCCGGCCACCTTTCAGCACCGACCACACCTACACTACCTCCCTCGTACCCAAGCTAACCTAGGGTAAGCCCTATTACATCTTCCTCCATGTCTAGGTTAAACTTCTAACCCTAAACCCGATGGTTTCTCCAGCTAGGGTTCGCCGGACTTGTCCTCCTTGTCGGAAAAATCCATCTTTGAAAGAAGAGGTGAAGCAAAAAGATGGGATATGGGCAAGGCATGGATCGCCGGAAACTTTGCCTTGGCCGGCATGGCTCAAGGCAAAAAGACTATTGTGTGGGCCGATGGGCGCCAGGCAGGAGAGAGATGGGATATGGGCACACAAGAAGAAGAAGAAGAAGAAGAACATCTGGCTCTAGCTGACGAGCCCTATGCGTCCGTGTCCAAGCAACTAGATAGTCTACGGCGTGATTATGTTGAGTTCACAGAGAGAGTGGACACATGGCTCATGGACCTCGAGATGACAATTGATACACATTTCTCAGAAGTCTCAACCCGACAAATGCAACTTCTGGATTAGCAGATTGAGATGCTCAGACTCCTACACTCTCTGACGACTGATTCATCGGGTCCCTCATCACCAACCATGTAGTTTTGATAATTATTCCGCCAGTGAATTGTAGTATATCTGAATTTTAGAATCCTGGATGGCGTCGAAGACTTAGAGACATTGCAAAATGAACACAGTATAAAAATGACGTTTTGTGTGTCAGCTGGATGTTGGCATTTCTATGTGTAGTTTCTTAAAAAAAATGCATATGATTATGGTTTTGTTTGATTATGTGTTAAAATTTGGTTCTTATTGATTAATGTGATTTAGATATGATGTTTCTTGTTGTTTATAAATATTATACAGGTTTTATCACAACCATTTTAAGGGGAAACTCTGTCTAGGAACCCAATACCTATTTGGGCTATTTGGGTTTACTAAGTACTTACTAGGGATAACCTCCCTTAGTACCTTCGTAATGACCCTTCTAGGATTAGAAGCCTTGGTCATTTTGATCTTTTCAAGGTTAATCCTTGGGATAACTTCCCTTGTAACATTGTTAGTGGTTTTCCTAGGTTTCTTCAAAACCTTAGTCACTAGACACTTGTCATGGTCAACTCTAGGGATAAGTTATCACGCCCCGAGAGTATGCCGTACCGAAAAGTAAACGGACGACATCTCCCCTGTACGTGGCAACATATCGTGTTAATACAAGGTCCTTGGGCCCACAATAACCATAACATATACAAATACAAACATAACAACATAACAAAAATACAACGAAAACTAATACAATCTACACACAGTGCATACCGGTATGACTGACCACATCACAACATAATGGAACATCGAGAAAACTTGAATCCACGAGTGTGTACATCACATGACAAGTCCACAACATAGTACACCACAAAAAACTCCAAATACATAACACAACATACAGAAAGCCCAAAATGACCATAGGAGCCTCAGAGGTGAGATGAGATGTTGCTAGCCAGTGGTGCTCCAAGCCATCACGAAGACTTCTACCTGTTACCTGAGCGATAGAAAAAACTCAGGGTCCGTGGTGGTGAGTATAACTCAGCAGGTAATTAGAAAAACATGTATATATCAAATATCACATGTAATTCAACAGAAAAAAATCTACATGTACATTAAGTAACACTAGCATGATAAACATATCCGTGTATATACCTTCTAACCTAAAAGAATAATGAAAGATGCAGACATACCTGAAAGTCTGCTATGCTACACCTATCCAACCTGAGAACATATCCATAATATAAGTATATAATAGGAAAACTGGTCTAAACCATACAACATTATAAATACTGGTCAAAGAATGCAACAGTCTAACCAACACGTATACATGTATCCGATACAACCATATAACAGATGCGAGTAGCATGTATGAAGATGATGTACAACCAAATGCAACAAGCATAGTACAATCAAATGCAACATCACAATAAGCATATATATATAGACTGCATCTATATATATATACTAATCACAATCATCCATATAAATATATACATGTATATATGTATATATATGACAATATGCAAAAATGCCATAAGTCACGACAATGCAGCATGCATGGTCATGCTGGCTCACCATAAAGCTACCACGACCTCAGTGTGGCCTCAGTGGATCGACATGACAACTGTCCCAACTCAACACCAACCACTACTCTCGAGTGGCTGAGTGGGCATTATGATCGAGTAGCATATAAGCGTGAAGAGCAAACTACTCGACGGGGATCCCTGCTGTTGGCCACTCCGACAGTCACTACCCATGAGTGGTCGAGTGCCACACACGCAAAACTACGACATACAAATCCAACTATCACCGTCTATAGTGGTAGAGTGTGGCACCACAATGCTCTGCCCTCACACCGGTTACTCCTCCTATGAGTAACCGTGGAGGCAGGATGACTGACGACCCTCTCAACCATAAGGGAGACCTTATCGCCAACATGTATGCAAATGACATGAGTGCTCGGTCACACAAATAGACATCCACCACAGACTCTCTATTCTACAGAGAGTCATACCAATCTGATCAACACACTCTCTATCTTGCAGAGAGTCATACTCAACTGATCATAGCACTCTTAATCCTGTAGAGAGTCATACCAATCTAATCGACGCACTCTCTATCCTGCAAAGAGTCATACTCAACTTATTATAACAAGCTAGGACCACCGGTCCGTAGCAACACACTAATCACAATATACCTGACCATTTACACAACACAAGGTTGGTAATAAGTATGCAATATATGAGTATTGGAATAAATCCTACATTTAGGGCATTACCTACCCATGGATGACCTTTTACCCAATTTACAAATCAGGTCATCATCAGTACTCTAACATCTACACCCTACTAAATATTTATAGATCTACTTACATCACATCTATAACTCCTAAATCATGATAAAGGAAAATGTGATATCAACATTTGAGCATATATAGCCAACAACAAGTATCAAGCATAAGGATAAATAAGAGCAGGGTCAAGATAATATGAACATATAACATGATCATATTTATGTCTAAATCTGAATGCAATTACAACTACCTGATCATGGTAGGAAATTACCCACCTGTTATGTATAGAACACCAATTGTCTTCACATCCAAAAGACAATCCAGATTCAAGGTCCTGCGATCAACATACAAATATAACTAAACATTAACAGAACTAATCTGTAGGAATAGGAATCAAACCCAATCCTAATCCTTGATCGATCACCCAAATCTCATAGTAGTACAATCTCATACCATTCATTATTACCAAATCAACTCTCCAATTAGCACTATTGTATCAACCTATTACATAGTTATCATATACAAATCAAGACTTACCCAGTTCTGAATCCATGGCACCAGGTTCTTGATCCCAGTTCCTGAAATTCCACCACAATCTATATAATAGATATCATCCAGTATTTGCAGTTCACAGATCAATTGTAACAACAATATGCATCCATAAACATCTAGATTTGGACTTACCATACTTAGTCTCACTTGCACCACTTCTTGATCTAATTCGAGGTATCGGATTAAAGTCCAAATAGCCTAAATTGGAAGCAACCTCAGAACCCCAAATTGTCTTCTCTAGCAGCTTGCTAAGTATCGCCAACCTCCATTATTGCAACCCTATCCAAACATCACAGATCCTATCAAATTGCTACTTCTCAAAATTACAATTCCATTACAGAGGAAAGGACGAAGGGTTTACCCTAGATTTTTTTTATGAAAGGTAAATATATATCATCAAAGAAAATCACAATCATACAATAGCCTAGAATTCATGCTCATGTCATGTCTGATGAAGTGTCAGATCTGAGATGTATCCAAGGTGTGACGTACATGTGCTCTCATGAGTACCAACCCCTCACTTGATACATCCACTCATTCCTCTCCATCGTCCTTCTCGCATCCAAACCCTGTCAACGACGCATGTGTACCATCCATGTCTCTATGTGCTCCTATGTACCATCCAACTGCACTCAGCTCCTCCTGTGTACCTTCTTATGCCATCTTGTCTCCTGGGGCTGCCTAGCTTCATGGTCCTCCGATGATTATCACTTTTAGCCGATGATTATCACTTTTAGCAAGTGATCAGCTGATAACGGATTTGACATGTCTTTACCGTAGCCATTTGCTACGGACTAGATAGGCCATTTAGGTGGGCCTATTCACCTCTCCTAGGCTTTTTGGCCAAGCCTCAGCCATAAACGGATTTGCAACATCTTTATTGTAGCCATTTACTATGGACTAGATATGCCATTATAGGTGGGCCTATTCACCATCCCTCAGCAATACATTAGTGGCAAAAATTGTCTAGGATTTTTTTTTTGAAATACTTCCCTTCCCTAGTATAGTGTCCTGCCAAGGGAAACAGTGTACGTTAGAGTCAACCCTGGCCGAGGTTTCCTCCTGGAGAAGGGATGAGGAGATCCACCCTGGCCAATTGATATCCTGGCCTAGGGTCAACCAGTGTGGAAAGCCCCAAAGCTAGCATGGAATCGGAGGCTACAAATTCCCTCACTGATCGAGGTGGACCAGTCGGGTGTAGGATAGCCACCCTGGAGCCGAGGAAAATTGCCTTGGAGCCGCGGAACTGCCCTGGTCAAGAGGTGACTCCTGGGCATGGGAAACTACCCTGGCCTAGGAAATCACTCTGGGAAATGTGTGTTAGCCAAGGAAACCACCCTAGAGCCGGAGAAACTGCCCTGACACTCTAGAAGGGCCAAGTGTTTCTCTTGGACAGGCAAAACTACCCTGCTTGAGTGTAATAATAAAATAATAATAATAATAATATTTTTTTGAACAATCCCCTTCCTACACAAACTGCCCTAGATTGCTAATATAGGTGGTTGCCAGGAGTCAATCAATTGTAACAGCCTTGGGGATGACTGTGGATCACTGATCTAGAGTCATTTACAGATCTTACATCCCTCAACAATGATCTTAATGTAATCGACCCTTCCCTAATCCAATTCGCTCACTGCACAAGCTCTCCAACCTGCTCCTGAACACCTGCTGCCCATCACCATGAAGATTTCAACTACCAGTGAAGAAAATGCGATCATAGGTAAAGGATAACATCAACTCACCTAACTCTGACAGTGATCCTCCCCAAATCTCCGATTCACCGGCGCAATCGGCGACCACAAACCTACTGCCTAGCTCCAACGATGATCGGCCAAGCCAACTCAGGATGTCGACGATGGTGGTGAGTTGCTGCTGTCGGGATCAGAGGAGAAGTAAGGGAACACCAAAGATCAAGAACGAGAAAAGGGCGGTGGCTTGAGCTTGTGTCCTTCAACAACTGCTCGGGTGGAGATCTTCGGCGACCAAAACGGCGATGATGTGGAGCAGCGGTGTGAGCTCGATGGCGGTGATGAAGAGGAGAAAGGCTCGAGTGTCACTGGCGAAGAGGAGGGGTCGGCGAAGGGAAGCAGAGGAGGCGGATTGGAATCAAATGCGAAGAGGGAGAGAAATCGCGAAATGGCGAAGGAAAAAGGAAATAGTAGAAACGTTCACGGAGAGGAAATGGGTTATGCGGATCGGGTTCGAGATTTAACCCGACTCCTATTAACCCATTAGTCTTAGGGTTAGGTTAATAAACCCAATTAACCCCTAGATTAGGATTTAAGTTCATTTTAAATCCTGAAAAATTTCTAAAAACTCCTAAAAAAATTCCACAAGATAATTTCTTAATTAGCAAGGAATATTTTATTATTATTATTTTTCTTGTATTTTACATTCTCCCCCACTAATAAAAAATTTGGTCCCCAAATTTCGCACTTACATGCAAAAATTACTTCAAACAAGTTTTCGAAAGGACCTCATACATTCCTCAAGTGAACAGATGAGGGTATCGAGCTTGGATAGTATCTTCCAGCTCCCACGTAGCCTTCTCATCGGTATGATGCTGCCATCCAACCCTTACAAGTCGGATAGTTTTGTTCCTCAACTGACACTCCTTGCGACCAAGAATCCATATTGGAATCTCCTCATAAGTCGCATTCGCCTAGAGTGGACTTGGAACCTCCTTTAGAACATGATCTAAATGCGACATGTATTTCCTCAACATAGAAATATGAAATACGTTGTGAACACCCGCCAGTGTCTGAGATAAAGCCAACCATAAGCTACACCTCCAATCCACTCCAATATCTCAAATGGACCAATGTAGCGTGGAGTTAATTTTCCTTTCAACCTAAATCGTTTGACTCCTTTGATGGGTGAAACTCATAGGAACACATGATCCCCACCTGAGAATTCTAAAGGTGTCCTCCTCCGATCGACATAACTCTTCTGTCGATCCTATGCCTCGGATAATCATCGTCTGATGTCGCGCACCAACTCTGCATCATCATGGATGCTCTATGGCCCCAATAGCCATCGTTCTCTGACTTCTTCCCACAACATGGGAGTTCTACAGGGTCTTTCGTATAATACCTCGAAAGGGCCATCTGAATAGAGGAGGGATAACTATCATTATAGGCAAATTCCACTAAAGGAATGTGATCCTTCCAACTACCTCCATAATCCACGACACAAGATCTTAATTGATCCTCTAGAGTCCGAATCGTACACTCAGACTGTCCATCCGTCTTCGTATGAAACACTATACTAAGCCGAAGCTCTGTGTCCATAGTCCGATGCAGACTCCGCCAAAATCGCTAGGTAAATCACGGGTCTCTATCAGATATAATACCCAAAGGCACTCCGTGCAATCTGATAATCTCTCGATAGTCCAACTCCACCAGACGATCCAATGAGTCCATCCCATGAATAGGAAGGAAATGGGCGGATTTGGTTAATCGATCCACGATTACCTAAATCGCATCATGTCCTTTATGGGTTCTAGGCAATCTCGTAATGACACTAATAGTGATATGCTCCCACTTCCATTCCGGAATTGGAATTTCCTAGAGTAATCCAGTGAGTTTCTGATGTTCAGCCTTCACCTACTGGCATACTAAACATCAAGCAGCAAAATCTGCTATATCTCTCTTTATACTATTCCACCAGTATAAATGTTTTAAATCTCGGTACATCCAAGTACCACCAGGATGTATAGTAAATCTCAAATGATTTGCCTCTTGTAGTAACTCACTTTTTAAGTGAATGCGTGTCCAAAACACATACCCATATTAGAGACGGGAAATTATCTTCTCACAAGAGAATTCCATCTACCGTCCAAAATCCACTCCACACACTCTGTAAGTGCATGGAAAACTATAGCGATCAATCTCACAAGTTGCAACTGTTCGCATTCCAACAACTCTATAGTAGCTACCCATAAGCTAGTTAAATTCAATGAGCACTTCTGCTCCATACATCTACAAATCCAAATAAATAACTACTAAAGCCACGTCATGTATATGACAACCTCTCTCGTAGTTTCTTAACTGTCGTAAGCATAAGATACACCTCATTCAACTGCATCGAAATCGCTCCATTTACTAAAGTGATGCATCTGCGTACCATAGCCTTCCATCCATATCAAAAGGATTAACTAACACTGATGCAAAAGTCAACCATCGTCTAGGTCCTGTAAACTGGTTTCACCAGCTTTCGACTAAATGATTTCCATCACCTTCCTGATCAACAAGTCAGTGATATACTAACGCTTAAAAGCATCCTATCCACATTCATAGGAATAACCAAATCAATACAAGGAAATAACAACTTCGATGGTCGAGTACGTAACTTCAACTACCACAATCAACAGTAGCCAAGTTACGTAACTCCAATAACTACAACATGATCCAGTCGTGTCTCGAATACACGATTTCTCAAATCCATGGACGACTAAATCATTTAATAGTCTAACAACATAATCAAAACTCATAAAATTCATACCAAGTATGAAATTGTTGTCTTTACACACCTGTATCCTCTTTACCCTTCACTATTGATATATCAATCATCACAATGATAATGATAATTGTATGACATCATGTCACTACAATATCAATACTTCAGTCGTAAATCAACCCTAGAGTATACACAGGTGTCCTTTGCTGATCTAAACAGATCATCTATCCATAACGAAGGATATTCACTTTCAACAACTATCACATTCCATCATCGATAATCGATGCATAGTCTCAAAGGTCCATCTCTCTTTCAACAAAGAGTTCCAGATCTTCTCAAGGAGAAATACTGGGATAGATAAATATCCCATCCAACATCTCCTGTAATCGCAACTTACGTTCTTCCAATTTCTATAGTGTTTAGCAACACTGATACTAACAAAATTATCATTCATATGATGTATTCATTATCGACACTATCTTCGAAATCACTCTGATCGCCTACTCCACTTGCCTATGCAGCGGCAAGCCTAGGAGTTCATCCAAAACTACATCCGAATACTCTCAAATTATACACACATCTAAGAGACATATCGTACCATACTTCCAACAATTTAACCATCCGTAAGGATATGTCTACATTAAAGATATGTCTATCCAAGTCTAAGGCATCCCTTGACTTCTTAATTGTTGATCCACATCTCACCAGACGATAAAGATACCACTGACCCACAAGTCGATGTAAAGGAACTCTTCTTATCTGAACTAAAAATGTTCTAGACAAGGATACTTGTAAACTACAAGTATCTCTCAATATATTAACCCAGAGGGTAAACTAGGGTAATACCCTGAACGATCAATTTTCTGCCGATCTGATCCAAAGGCTCCCCGCAGGTCTCGACCTTTCTCCGAAGAGAACAAAATCAGATCCAACAGTCCGCAATAATTCGATCACATTTCTGCGACGAATAATCCGAGGATTTTCCTAGATCATCTGATCCTATCACTTAATCCTACAAGCTGCAACTATAGAATACCGAATAGATACGACCATCGTCGTATACTCTCTCCTCTGTACAAAGCCAATTCACATCTGGGGGTAACTATTGTTGTTGTCTGCATGAGTCTTTTACGATGTCTTCTGCTGATACTGCTGAGTAAATCAATTCCCTTGAAGGGAAGTATCACGGAACTCTAACCATGCCTGAGGTAGTAGGTCGCTGCTGATGAGATAATCCAATCTTCTGTGCTGATCTCTGCTGTCAAGATGGTGCATCATCCTCCCGGAACACCATTGATAGTCTTCAACTGAGTCTTCAAAGTATACCTCCTCAAATGTACTGGTTTCTTACAATAGCAACAGATGAACTGATCCAACAGATAATCTGACTTTGCATGTCTTCGTGATTCGCACTGCATGCACATAACCTGGAGTCTTTCTTCTGATTTCGCAGATGTGCATGAGAACATCCTGATGATATGCGGTGGGTCTTCTATAATCAGAAAAACTCTCCACTAGTAGCTCGTAGCTTATGACTCCGATCTTGCTCCTTTTTGACCAATATTCGGAGGCTTCTCATTCCAACATCTGACTTGCAATGTTTGCTTATCGATCTTCATATCCTAAACACTTGTACAGAGTCATTTCTAAACTCCTAACTCAATCCAATGTCTTCCGACAGGATATGCTAGAAGATCCAAACATCCTAATCCAAATGTAAGCCAGTAACTCTGAGTGGCTTAAGACATTCATTCATATTCTTGAGCTATTAGGTGAGCATAAACTTTTCAAGTCTAATGACTCTGCATGGTATTCGCGTTATCGATGATCACCCTACTTGAAGCTCAAGAATTCCCTACAATGTGTCAATAAAAGTGACGCGGGGAAATACTCTCTTTCAACATCACTAAACCATGATCAAGTGATATATCATTCCCCAAATGTTATTTTCTGCATTTACCACCAAATATCGGCTTGATTCTGATAATGGTAACCCAATACGAACAACTCAGGGATAAAAATCCCTATGAAACACCGTAATCTAGCCTTCCGCTATCTGCATCAATAATAGCCTACTTGTCTTGTCCATTATCCAACAGGTAAGGATCTGACTAGCATAATTCATGAAAATCCCTAGACTGTAGTCTTTGATTTCCACAAGAAAGGTGACGACTTGACTCCTATTTTTCGACTCGGTATCAGTCGGCTCTCAAAGGTAAATCACCTTTTCGACACAGGTTCAAGACTCACAGACTCAATAGGTCGTGCTTGTGGTCAACTCATACCATGATTACGAACAATAACCAACACACTACAGGTTATTCGCTGTTATATACACTAAATGCATAGTCAACAAAAACCAGAAGTATAAACACTAAAGGTAACTCCCATTGGTCGCCTCGGTGGACGACCCCTACTATCAGTCTGCACAGGTGTCATAACTCTGCTTGTATACACCTATTGCTCAAGTTTAGATAAATATCTACTAAACTATAAGTTATCATGAATTCTTACCTCGTGCTGCTTGGAGCTCAGGCCGCTGTCAGTCTCATCTCAGAAAACCAAAATCGAAACAAATCGACTCCCGAGAATCTAAGACTCGACAGAAAACAACATTGTATGACATCGCAGAACCTAGGGCTCTGATACCAATAAAGTTGTCATGCCCCGAGAGTATGTCGTGCCGAAAAGCAAACGGACGACATCTCCCCTATACGTGACAACATATCGTGTTAATACAAGGCCCTTGGGCCCATAATAACTATAGCATATACAAATAAAAATATAACAACATAACGAAATATAACGGAAACTAATACAACCTACACACAGTGTATACCGATATGATTGACCACATCACAACATAACAGAACATCGACAAAACCCGAATCCACAAGTGTATACATCACATGACAAGTCCACAACACAGTACACCACGAAAAACTCCAAATACATAACATAACATACGGAAAGCATAAAACGACCACAGGAGCCTCGGAGGTGAGATGAGATGTTGCTAGCCAGCGGTGCTCCAAGCCGTCACGAAGACTTCTACCTGTTACCTGGGAGACAGAAAAATTCCAGGGTCCGTGGTGGTGAGTATAACTCAGCAGGTAATTGGAAAAATATGTATATATCAAATATCACATGTAATTCAATAGAAAAAAATCTACAAGTATATTAGGTAACACTAGCATGATAAACATATCCGTGTATATACCTTCTAACCCAAAAGAACAATGTAAGATGCAGACATACCTAAAAGTCTGCTACGCTACACCTATCCAACCTGAGCACATATCCACAATATATGTATATAACAGGAAAACTGGTCTAAACCATACAACATCATAAATACTAGTCAAAGAATGCAATAGCTAACCAACACGTATACAGGTGTCCGACACAACCATATAACATATGCGAGTAGCATGTATGAAGATGATATACAACCAAATGTAGCAAGCATAGTACAATCGAATGCAACATCACAATAAGCATATATATATATAGAGTGCATCTATATATATATTAATCACAATCATTCATATATATATATATATATATACATGTATATATGTATATATATATATATATATATATATATATATATATATATATATATATATATACATGCATATATGTATATATATGACAATATGCAAAAATGGCATAAGTCACGGCAATGCAGCATGCATGGTCATGCCGGCTCACCCTAAAGCTACCACGACCCCAGTGTGGCCTTGGTGGCTTGACATGACAACTGTCCCAACTCAACACCAACCACTACTCTCGAGTGACCGAGTGGGCATTATGATCGAGTAACATATAAGCATGAAGAGCAAGCTACTCGACGGGGGTCCCTGCTGTTGGCCACTCCGACAGCCACTACCCATGAGTGGTCGAGTGCCATACACGCAGGACTATAACACGTAAATCCAACTACCACCATCTATAGTGGTAGAGTGCGGCACCACAATGCTCTGCCCTCACACCGGTTACTCCTCCTATGAGTAACCGTAGAGGCAGGATGACTGACGACCCTCTCAACCATAAAGGAGACCATGTCGCCGCATGCATGCAAATGACATGAATGCTCGGTCACACAAATAGACATCCACCACATACTCTCTATTCTACAGAGACTCATACCAATATGATCAATGCACTCTCTATCCTATAGAGAGTCGTACTCAACTGATCATAACACTCTTAATCCTGTAGAGAGTCATACCAATCTAATCGACGCACTCTCTATCCTGTAGAGAGTCGTACTCAACTGGTCATAACAAACTAGGACCACCGGTCCGTAGCGACACACTAATCACAATATACCTGACCATTTACACAACACAAGGTTGGTAATAAGTATGTAATATACGGGTATTGGAATAAATCCTATATTTAGAGCATTACCTACCCACGGATGACCTTTTACCCAATTTACAAATTAGGTCATCATCCGTACTCTAACATCTACACCCTACTAAACATTTATAGATCTACTTACATCACATCTGTAACTCCTAAATCATGATAAAGGAAAATATGATATCAACATTTGAGCATATATAGCCAACGACAAGTATCAAGCATAAGGATAAATAAGAGCAGGGTCAAGATAATATGAACATATAACATGATCATATTTATGTCTAAATCTGAATGCAATTACAACTACCTGACCAAGGTAGGAAATTACCCACCTGCTATGTATAGAACACCAATATTCTTCACGTCCAAAAGACAATCCAGATTCAAGGTCCTGCGATTAACATACAAACATAACTAAACATTAACAGAACCAATCTGTAGGAATAGGAATCTAACCCAATCCTAATCCCTGATTGATCACCCAAATCTCATAGGAGTACAATCTCATACCATTCATTATTACCAAATCAACTCTCCAATTATCACTATTGTATCAACCTATTACATAACTATCATATACAAATCAAGACTTACCCAGTTCTGAATCCATGGCACCAGGTTCTTGATCCCAGTTTCTGAAATTCCACCACAATCTATATAATAGATATTATCCAGTATTCACAGTTCACAGATCAATTGTAACAACAGTATGCATCCATAAACATCTAGATTTGAACTTACCATACTTAGTCTCGCTTGCACCACTTCTTGATCTAATTCGAGGTATTAGATTAAAGTCCAAATAGCCTAAATTGGAAGCAACCTTAGAACCCCAAATCGTCTTCTCCAGCAGCTTGCTAAGTATCGCCAACCTCCATCATTGCAACCCTATCCAAACATCACAGATCCTATCAAATTGCTACTTCTCAAAATTACAATTCCATTATAGAGGAAAGGATGAAGGGTTTACCCTAGATTGCTAATATAGGTGGCTGCCAGGAGTCGATCAATTGTAACAGCCTTGGGGACGACCGTGGATCACTGATCTAGAGTCGTTTACAGATCTTACATCCCTCAACAATGATCTCGATGTAATAAACCCTTCCTTAATCCAATTCGCTTATCGCACATGCTCTCGAACCTGCTCCCGAACACCTGCTGCCCGTCACCACGAAGATTTCAACTACCAGTGAAGAAAATGCGATCATAGGTAAAGGATAGCATCAACTCACCTAACTCCAGCAGTGATCCTCCCCAAATCTCCGGTTCACCGGCGCAATCGGCGACCACAAACCTATTGCCCTAGCTCCAGCGATGATCAGCCAGGCCAACTCAGGATGCCGACGATGGTGGCGAGTTGCTGCTGTCGGGATCAGAGGAGAAGTAAGGGAATGCCAGAGATCGAGAACAAGAAAAGGGCGGTGGCTTGAGCTTGTGTCATTCAACAACCGCTCAGGTGGAGATCTTCGGCGACCAAAACGGTGACGATGTGGAGCAGCGGTGTGAGCTCGACGACGGTGATGAAGAGGATAAAGGCTCGAACGTTGACGACAAAGAGGAGGGGTCGGCGAAGGGAAGTAGAGGAGGCGGATTGGAATCAAATGCGAAGAGGGAGAGAAATTGCGAAACGACGAAGGAAAAAAGAAACCGCAGAAACGTTCGCAGAGAGGAAATGGGTTATGCGGATCGGGTTCGAGATTTAACCTGGCTCCTATTAACCCATTAGTCTTAGGGTTAGGTTAATAAACCCAATTAACCCCTAGACTAGGATTTAAGCTCATTTTAAATCCTGAAAAATTTCTAAAAAGTCCTAAAAAAATTCCGCAAGATAATTTCTTAATTAGCAAGGAATATTTTATTTTATTATTATTATTTTTTCCGGTATTTTACATAACTTCCCTTGTGACCTTGGCTTTCCTAGACCTAAATTTGGTTTCATAGTCAAATGGAATACTATGGTAGGTTGGCATGACCTCCTTGGACTTTGGTTTGTGACCTAAATATTTCCTATCCTTGGATAGTTGTTGCCTCTTAACACTTAAATTTTGACCATTTGACATTTTAATTGAATTTTTCATCTTCCTAAGGGTCCTTTCTAATTTCTCAAGCTTTTACCTCAAGGATTAATTTTCTAATTCTAATTGCTCAATTTTCAAATTTTCATTCTTTCTTTAGGCATTCCTCTTCCTAGGCATATGCCTACCCTTCTTAGAATTAATGTCTAGGTTCTCTACCTTTCTATCCTTAGGTGTGGTAGTCCTAGAGTTAATTACTCTAGAGTTATCCTTAGGCAAATTGACATGTTTATCACCTAATCAATAAAATCTATTCCTAGCATGCTTTTGTTCATGAGCAATAACAATAAAATTATTAGCATGCTTATTTTTATTACAAAAACTAGTAGGTGCATAATTAAGTGATAACTTAGGGTTTGTCTTAACTCCTCTTACATTTGAGCTCTCTACTTTGTCCTTCTTTGAGTGACTCCCCTTAGGACATTGACTTATATAGTGACTCCATTGTTGGCATTTGAAGCACACAATGTGCTCTTTGCTCTTTAGTGTCGAGGTTTCTGTTGGGTTTCCGACACCGCAGTGAGTGTGTGTTCGAACATATTTCGTAAACATGTGCACAACGGAAGAATTAAAAAATAATAAATCTAATTTATTACAACACACACATCACACGCATGCATAGTACAACATGTGTAGACATAATCATAAATTCAAATTTTGCAATAAAAGGAAATTACTCTAGTTATACCTGACGTATCACGTGCAGCGGGAATGACATCAACCGAAGCGACTCTTGCTAGAATCACCTCTATCCGTATCCACGTCGAGTATCGTCGAGATGGAATCACAAAGCCACGATCCTCATCTTCGTAGGAGTCACTAGCCTCGTGTCGAAGACGATGTGATGAAGAGGAGATCACAATCCGAATCAAAATTTGGATTAGAAATTGAGTCCCCAAAACTCGCTTCTCCGGAGAGGTATTCGTTAACCGATTGATTCGTCCTCCACCTATGAGGATTATCGGAGATCGAATACCCGGTAAAGTATCCGCTATCGGAGCTCAAAATGTCGTCCAAACGATGCTCTGACACGAAAGAAATTGTTGGATCGAGAAGCGTCGCTAGAGGGAGGGGTGAATAGCGAGCGTAAATCTTTTCGTTCGTTCATTCGATACACGAGTAAGCACAGTGGAAAAATAAAAAGACACATTTATTTTTACTTGGTTAACAACCCAGCGGTTGCTACTCCAAGGCCCTAATGGTCCTAGACCATGTACGGAGGGCAAAACACTATAACGTCTCCTCCTCGTTGGAGGTAGGAGACAATGATCACAAAATCGAAAGTACAAGGATGAAGCAACAAGCCTACCTCACCTCGTTACGAATAAAAACAAAGAATACAATAACAAAATATGTTACTTGTTGCTGCTGCTAACGAAGAAGGTGAAAGCTTGGCGTCGCGTCGGTGTTATGATGGTGTTGGAACTTTAGTGTTGTAGGAGTACTTAAGAATAATCTTGATGATGCTTTGGGTTGGAATCCTCCCCTCCTTTTATAGAGTTTGTCCTCTGAATATGTCTCCTCATCTTTCGGAACAGATCACGAAGTTACACCAAATTTTATCGCGAAGTGGCCGCGTCAAACCTTATCCATTTTGACCTAGCGCAAAGGCTGATTCGTCGCCATCAGTCGACTGCCCAATGTCCAACAGTCGACTGCCAGCCTGACCACTTAGCTGCAGTAAGAGGTTAGCACAGAAAATGGTAAATGCGATGATTTCTAACCGTCCGATCTCGACCTAGACCTTCCACAGGAAGTCTTAGTCGGATCGCCGCCTACAGTCATCCCCGTACAGAGGATACGACCTTACCATCTCTCACTCACACAAGCTTACCTCGATACTTATTTTGTAGCTCTCACTTCTGGCCTTCCACTCGATTTCTTTGGCTCCCTCCGAAGTCACTCGAGTGTCGCTCAACCATCGCGGCTTCCTCCGGGTGTCACTAGCCTTCAGCTCCAACTTTAGTACTTTTCTCCACACTTGATTTAGCTCGTGAGATAATGATGTAAACTTAACTTTGCGTCTTTGCCATAATCAAAACACAGGTTCGATTATCTGGTGCCCCTGCACCAACAATCTCCCCCTTTTTGATCTATGGCAAACAAACACAAAGTTAAGAGAAATTAAAGCATAAAATAAGTATAGTAAATGATGAATGTCATTTCCAAAAACTCCCCCTCAATCAAAACTCTCCATTAACCAAAACTCCCCCTTAACCCTAGGTGAGTTTTGAAAGAGATATTTTACTTTTCAAAATTAAATTTTGTGTTACTCCCCCTTAACTTTCGCTCTTCACCCCTTTTTCCATAAATAAAAAAAATGTTGGGGTTTTTGTATAAAATAAGGGTTTAAAAACAATATCGTATATGCATGCATCTAGATAAATCAAATATGAGTCCAAGCATGTGTCTAGCAGTAGTTAGATAGATTGGTTCGAGGTGTGTCCCTCTTCACCAATAATCTAAAGGTTTGTAATATAACCCTTAGGGTTAGCTTGATCTCCCACTTAGTCAAATATATGAAGTATAAGAGATGTAGGGGGTGCTAAACTTTGGCCTAAAGAGTTGTAAATAATCATTAAGTACAATAGTTAAGAAAATAAGTAGCATTTTGAAGAAGTTATATTTTAAGTATATTTCAATTATCCTTAACATCTCACCTATTCTATGTGTCTCAGAATTTGTTCACCTTATATGTTTTGTGAGATGATTTTAACTTAATTAGAGATAGTCAACCTTGGGTTAGATTCAGATTTAACCTTTAGATCGTTAAGTAACTTTTCGAGAAACTGGCTTCCAGGTCATGGCGAGGCACAGGGGCCTTCTTTGATTGGAAAACGACCACTTCCTTAGACAAAGCCAAATTCAAGAAAATATCACTTAAGTCACTTAGGGTTACTTCCTGGTCTAACTAGTTTAGGATACGATGAGGTAGCTTCAGCTAGTTCCACTCGGTCAAGTGCACCAAGCTAGATACGCCTTATCTAGCTCGAATATACGAAACTTTGTTTCCCTAACGTACTATCATCTCGCCGCGTCCTGATACTATGTTGTCAAGAGTTGACTAACTATTTTTCCTATCGAGCTGTTCTAAAAATTAAAATAAAATATGCAATGGTTTTGCTAAGTAAATGGGTATACTATTTTAGTGTTAGCTCCCCCTGAACCATTGAACCAATATGGTCTATTCAAATAATGAACTTGATCCTGGAGAATCCAATACTTATTAGTCCTTATATGTGAGTTCAATAAAATCTTTGGGACCCATGCTTGGACTTTTTGATGACTACGATTCATAATAGACATGTAAGATCTATTCATAGTCATTGACCTAAATCCGAGTTCGGCTTTGTTGTACACGACTCTTTGGGTTCCAAGTAGTCAGTTAAGGTTCTTAGATCCCAACGTGAACCTTTCCAACCTAGCCTCAACCTCTTGAACTCGGTCTTTCAAGAAAGAATTCTCCTCCTCAAGTTTTTCAACTTGGGTTGAGTTTCCCTCTTGAACTTGACTAGTTAAAGAGGTTAGAGTAGCCTCTTGCTTGAGGGTTTCAACCTCCTCAAGTAACGACTCAACCCTAGACTCGGACTTAGTTAATTTCCTAGTAAGCATTTTAATTTTATTGTAAAGCGTATGAATTAGTGAGCGGCTAACCTTAATTTTCTCTTTTGGTCCGACTTTGAGTTGCTTCTCAAAGTAGTCCTCGAGTTTGGAGTCGGTGTTGTAATTGGATTCGGATTCGGACTCTGACTCGAACTCTTCGGGTCTTGCCATGCACGCTATGCCGATGCCTTCTTTGTTGTCCCATGTTGCACGAAAAGCCTTCTTTTGATTTGATTTGAATTGTGCCCTCTTTTGATTCTTTAGTAGCCTCCTTTCCCTCCGAACGATCTTCCGCACTATGTTCACTATTGCCTCCACCTCTTTGGATTCGGACTTTGATTCGTCTTCGGGTTCGAGTCCATCTTCTTGCCTGGTAGGTGGCTTGCTTCTTTGTCATGCAAGTAGAGCAATACCTCTCCCGGCCCGGACCACGTTAGTCTGCTCATGAAGTTCAAACTCGGAAAATAATTTATCTAACCTAAGCTTCGAAAGGTCCTTAGAGACCTTGTAGGCATCGACCATGGATGCCCACACGATAGTCCTAGGGAAAACATTTAAAGCATACCTTATAAGGTCCCGGTTCTCTACGGCTTGCCCGATCGAGTGAAGACCGTTGACGATGTCTTCGATCCGTGCATGCTGTTGGGTGGCGGTCTCGCGATCCTGCATCTTTAGATTGTACAGTTTATTCAAAAGTAAATCTCTTTTACATACCTTAGCATCGGATGCCCCTTCATGTAGATCAATCAATTTGTTCCAGAGGTCTTTGGCGCTAATGAATGGTCCAAGTCGGTTGAGCTCCTCCTTGGACAAGCCGTATTGCAATATTTGGGTTGCTCTTGCATCGGCTTTGATTTGCCTCTTGGTTGCATTGGTCCACTTGTTGAAATCCAAGGGCTCTCCTTGATCATTGGTGGGTAGAGCAAAGCCGGTTTGGATTATTATCCAAGTCTCGACTTGTGTTTTCAAGAAACACTCCATCCGACCTTTCTAATAATTGAAATCATTTTCGTTAAAGAACGGAGGTCGGGTGGTGCTATACCCCTCAATGTGAGCCATTAAGTATCTTGCAAAACACGAATAAAAACCAAAGGGAATTCCAAGACTTGGTCTTGGATTAGTAGTGCAGAAAATAATAGGAAATAAATAGAAATAAATGAGATGAATAAGAAACTAACAAAAACTAACAACTTACGACCTTCGATGTCCCCGAAAGGGTACTAGACGTTGGTTTTTGGTGCTGGAAATAGCTTGTTATGAGGGTAAACCCTCACAAAAAATGTAGATCTCTCAGAGAGCTTCGATTTGGTAGGTAGATCATTTTGTGAGTCCACTTGTGCGAAAAGTTATGGCTATTTTACCGTCGACTACTCCAAAAGAGAATACTTGCAAACACACAACCAAAAGAAGCATACCAAGACTTCGTCTTGGATTAGTAGTGCGGGAGAAAAAAAACCTAAAAAAATGAACCGAAAAATATGAAAAGAAAACTAAAACGTGCTAGATTGGTGGTTTCACCAAATCTTAGCGCCCCCGCTCTGATACCAATTGTTGGATCGAGAAGCGTCGCTAGAGGGGGTGAATAGCGAGCGTAAATCTTTTCATTCGTTTGTTCGATACACGAGTAAGCACAGCGGAAAAATAAAAAGACATGTTTATTTTTACTTGGTTCACGACCCATCGGTTTCCACTCCAAGGCCCTAACGGTCCTAGACCGCGTAAGGAGGGCAAAACACTATAACGTCTTCTCCTCGTTGGAGGTAGGAGACAACGAACATAAAACCGAAAGTACGAGGATGAGGCAACAAGCCTACCTCACCTCGTTACAAATAAAAACAAAGAATACAATAATAAAATATGTTACTTGTTGCTGCTGCCGACGAAGAAGGTGAAAGCTTGGCGTTGCATCGGCGTTATGATGGTGTTGGAACTTTAGCATTGTAGGAGCACTTAAGAATAATCTTGATGATGTTTTGGGTTGGAATCCTCCCCTCCTTTTATAGAGTTTGTCCTCTGAATATGTCTCCTCATCTTTCGGAACAGATCACGAAGTTGTACCAAATTTTATCGCGAAGTGGTCGTGTCAAACCTTATCCATTTTGACCTAGCGCAAAGGCTTATTCATCACCATCAGTCGACTGATGCCTCCCATCAGTCGACTAATGAGCATCAGTCGACTTTCCAATGTCCAGCAGTCGACTGCCAACCTAGCCACTTCCCTGCAATAAGAGGTTAGCATGGAAAATGATAAATGCGACGGTTTCTAATCGTCTGATCTCGACCTAGACCTTCCACAAGAAGTCTTAGTCGGATCGCCGCCTACGGTCATCCCCGTACAGAGGACACGACCTTACCATCTCTCACTCACACGAGCTTACCTCGATACTTACTTTGTAGCTCTCGCTTTCGGCCTTCTACTCGATTCCTTCGGCTCCCTCCGAAGTCACTCGAGTGTCGCCCGACCACCGTGGTTTCCTCCGGGTGTCGCTAGCCTTTAGCTCCAGCTTTAGTACTTTTCTGCACACTCGATTTATCTCGTGAGATAACGATGTAAACTTAATTTTGTGTCTTTTCCATAATCAAAACACAGGTTTGATTATCTGGTGGCCTTGCACCAACAGAAAGAAGCTATCTAGAAAACTGGATAGCTTGGTGGAGGTGTTGCGCCGGCCCAAAGAAGGATGGCTGGCTGCACCTTGGTCATCAGAGCCAAGGAAAGTCGTCGGAGGGTCGCCGGAGGATCGTCGGAGGGTCGCCGAAGGATAGCCGACAGCTAGGTGGACGACGACACAAAAGCTGGCGGCATGGGTTGCTTGGGCGGCGACAAGGAGAAGAGAGGGAGAGGGGTTGGGTGCCTAGGTTTTCCAACACATAAGTTATCCACGAAAAACCCTTAAGCCATGTTTCTATAGAGAATATATTCTCCTAACGGTTATTGGTTCATAACCAAAATCCGTTAACCCGCTCCAATAACTTAAGTTAAAATAAACCAAACCACGTTGGTCTATTTTAAGTTAAAATGAACTGAACCAATTTTGGTTCATTCATTTAAAACAAACCAAACTCCTTTGGTTTATTCTTCGCCATTGGATTAGAACTAAACCAATTTGGTTCATCCATCATGTCTTCATAAGATACGGCCCATCCATGCTTACATTGCGACTGAAACAATTTCATGCTCGCTCCTTGTTTGGTCCATCCAAATCTAGTTTCTCTCGGTCTGAGAATCTCATTCTCAAGCTCATTTTAAATCCTTCGGATTATGCTCATTGTGTGTGTGACCAAATAGATTCCCGATTTATGTTGGCCATCTATAATTAACTATTAATTATAGAATGATCATGAGTGACACCTAGTAGTACATCATGATCCCCAATTAATCGAAAAATCAACAGTTGATCCAGAACCATTTCTGAAACCCTTCAGCAACTATAATGATTCGTGCCCCGTTCCATTCACTCATCTTATACCCACTTGGTTTAGGACATGGTCTATAGTGTCAGTCTCCACTAGGCTGACTATATCACACCTAACCCAATTATCATTTCCTCGTCCTACGGATTCTAGTTACTGCACATGTATCCAAGAGTACCTTACTCTAAACATGTAATGCTTTGGCCAAAAACTTTAGTAATAATCTGACGAGAGGCCATGGGTATACATCTCCTCGCAAGGAGTGGTGAATCCTTTATAGACTATTCCAACACCTTCGGTCACTTTGATTTATACCCAATCATCCCGGGTCCACATCTCCTTGGAGATGCTTGCTTAAGATGTCAAAGCATAAGTCTTCATGACCAAGATGACTTGAATACCGCAAGTTAAAGGAACATCGCACTTAAGCCGCGGTAAGAACTTCGTTGACATATTCATATATGCAGAGAACCATATGAAGTCTTACAACTGGTCACTCCAATGAACTAGTTACTATAACTAGCATCCACGATTAACTCCGGACATCACAATGTCTCCAGCCAGTAAGAATTGGCTGCTTGGATACACCAAGGAGTATACCTCGTGCTAGTCTCGACAGAATTGATGGTGTCCATATCCATCAATTTATCGAATAGGGATAATTTCAATACATCACAATTATATATGTAGAGATACTCACTAGTTGTGATCCAATCACAAATTCTCTCATGTTGTGAATCATATCGTGGGCATTCAGTAAATGAGTTTAAGATCTAATCAAATACATGAAAACATGTATACTCAAATGGTGAATCTTTATTTATCATATAAATAGTTCAAACATAAGGCGATTGTCTTAGGACACCTCTTATATATTACTAACAAACTCTCACTTGGCCTAATGTCAATCGCTATGGTATCCAATACCATAACCTTTAACATGACCCTCAAACTTACTTTGAGGTAAGGCCTTAGTTAAAGGATCCACTAAGTTCCTTTCAGTGGAAATCTTCTCAATTTGTATTTCCTTCCTATTAATGATCTATCTGATCAAGTGATAGTGGCGAAGCACATGTTTGGATCCTTGATGAGACCTTGGCTCTTTCGCCTATGCAATTGCTCCATTGTTGTCGCAGTAAATTAGTATTGCTTCAATAATGGCTGGAACCACACCAAGTTCATAAATGAACCTTTTGATCCAAACCGCTTCCTTTGTTGCTTCCGAAGCTGCAATGTATTCTGGCTTTGTGGTAGAATTCGCTATAGTGTCTTGTTTGAAACTTTTCCAGCTCACTGCGCCCCCATTCAAGGTGAACACGTACCCAGACTGAGACCTGGAATCATCCTTGTCTATCTGGAAGCTGACATCCGTATACCCGCGTATCTCCATGTCCCCTTCTCCATATATTAGGAACACATCCTTAGTTCTTCTTAAGTACTTAAGGATCATCTTAATAGCCACCCAATGATCCATTCCTGGATCAGACTGGTATCTGCTCTTGACACTCAGAGCATACGATACATCGGGCCTCGTACATAACATAGCGTACATGATAGATTCTATTGCGGATGCATAGGGAATCTTATTCATGCAAATCCTCTTGTCTTCTGTGCGCGGACACATAGACTTCGAAATGTGTATCCAATGCCTGATGGGAAGGTAACCTTTCTTGGATTCCGGCATGCTAAACCTCTTTATGTAGATTGCGAAAGACCAAGCAACCGTTTTGATCTATCCCTATAGATATTAATCCCGAGGATGTAGGTTGCTTCTCCTAGGTCTTTTATGGAGAATGTCTTGGATAACCAAATTTTAACTGACTGTAAGATAGAAACATCATTTCCTATAAGTAATATATCATCGACATACAATACTAGGAACATGACTGCACTCCCACTAACCTTCTTGTACACACAAGGTTCGTCCGAATTTTGTGAGAAATCAAACTTTTTGATTGTCTCATCAAAATGGATATTCCAACTCCTGGATGCTTGCTTGAGTCCATATATGGACCATCGCAGTTTGCATACCTTGGTTTTATCAACTGATATGAAACCCTCAGGTTATATCATATACACGTCCTTGAGCAGGTTTCTATTAAGGAAAGCTATTTTCACATCTATCAGCCATATCTCATAATCATAATGAGCCGCTATGGTCAGGAGCATCCGAATAGATTTAAGCATAGCAATAGGTGAATAGGTCTTGTCAAAATCAACACCTTGCTTTTGACGATATCCTTTCGCCACCAATCTAGCCTTATAGGTAATCACATTACCATTCATGTCAGTTTTCTTCTTGAAAACCCACTTGCACCCTATAGGCTTTATGCCTTCAGGTGGGTCAACCAAGTTCCAAACTTGATTTACATACATGGAATCAATTTTCGACTTCATGACGTTAAGCCACTTATCCCTTTCTGAACTTTTCAGAACTTCTTCATAACTAGTAGGCTCATCATTATCAATGAGAAACACGTCATTCGATTCACTTATGAGAAATCCATATCTCTCAGGAATGTTGCGTGTTCTACCAGATCTACGAAGATGTGGTGTCTCAATAGGTCCAGTCGATGGCTCATCACTATGAGTTATCGGTTGTGGTGCTTCACCAAGTATCTCATCAATGTTTATTTGAGTCTCTTGAGCCTCCTCAAGCTCAATGACACTCTCACTGTTTTCTTGCAAGAGAAACTTTTTCTTTAGAAACACAACATGCCTTAAAACAACCACCTTTTGTTCCACAGGATGATAGAATTGGTAACCTCTCGTTTCCTCAGGGTATCAAATAAATAGACATTTATTAGACTTAACATTCAATTTGTCTGATACAGTCCGCTTCACATAAGCAGGATAACCCCATATCTTCAAGTAAGATACATGAGATTTCTTACTATTCCATATCTCATATGGAGTAGTGGAGACTACCTTGGTTGACATTCTGTTTAGCAAGTAAATAGCTGTCTGAAGTGCATAGCCCTAAAAGGACTTGGGAAGATTCGCATGATTCATCATTGACCTAACCATGTCCAACAAGGTCCGGTTACGCCTCTCAGATACACCATTATGTTGTGGTGTATATGACGGAGTCCATTGAGACAATATACCATTGTCTCTTAGATAATCTAGAAACTCTTGACTTAAGTATTCACCACCTCGATCCGATCAAAGTATTTTAATACTCTTGTCATGTTGTTTCTCTACTTCATTTCTGAATTCTTTGAACCTTTCAAAGGCTTCAGACTTGTGTTTCATCAAGAACACATACCCAAACCATGAGTGATCATCGGTGAAGGTAATGAAGTAGCTATAGCCTCTTAGAGCTTGAGTTGACATAAGTCCACATACATCAGTATGTATTAGACCTAGCAACTCTTCCACCCGTTCACCTTTTTCTGTAAAAGGTAACTTAGTCATCTTGCCTTTTAAGCATGATTTGCATGTATCGTATGAATCCAATTCAAACGATTCCAGAATTCCACATCGGTGTAATTCGGACATGCATTTCTTGCTTGCATGGCCAAGACGACAATGCCACATGTAGGAGTCTAATTGATTATCCTTTCAAGCATGCTTGTTGCTCGCTTCGATATTGAAAATGTCACTGGATACGTCCAACGTATAAATACCATTGCTTAAAGTTCCAGTCCTATAAAGAACGCCATTCAAAGTTATGTAACAAAAATTGTTACTAAAAGTTAAATGGTACCCATTTCTATTTAAACAAGAAATAGAAATGATGTTCTTTATCAACGAAGGAACATAAAAGAAATTGTCTAGTTCTAAGACAAGTCCTGTAGGGAGTTTTAACAAATATGTTCCGATGGCGAGTGCAACAACCTTTGCTTCATTCCCAACACATAAATTTGACTCTCCCTTGATGAGTCTTCTTCTATTTCTTAGCTCATGTATGTCATTACATATATGTGAGACACACCCAGTATCTAATACTCAAGTGTCTGAGGAAATAGAATGACAATCAATAACGAAGATATTTGAAGAAGATGGGCCATCTGATGCCTTATTCTTCTTCACGGACTCAAGATAAATCTTGTAGTTTCTTCGCCAATGGCCCTCCTTGCCATAATGATGGCAAGTGCTCTTTTGAGCCGGTTCTGCCTTTTTAGCCTTTTTCTCTTTCCCCTTCTGTTGTTCCTTTGACTCCCTCTTAGGACCTTTCTTCGAGGAATCAACTAACAACACCGTCCCCTGCTCATGCTTCTCAGAAGGCTCCACAGTCTTCAACATGTTGAGCAATACTACAGATGAACCTTCTTACATCTCAGAGGTGAAGAGGAGCTTAGAGACTTCGAACCTTTCGAATCTCACTTGCTCATCAAACAACTCATAAAGATGAAGGACTATGGTATGAGCATCCATATGCTCATGCTGCTTCCGTAGCTCGGGTACCATCGCGACTAGCATGATGCAACTCACTTGCTCAGAATCACTCACATGTTTCTGATGGGCCAACAATTGGTCTGGTGTTGCATCATCACTAGGACGGGCAAAAAGAGACGCTTTGAGGACATACTCAAGCCTTTTCGCCTTGAGAACAATTCTCAAGTTTCTAAGCCAGTCCAAGAAGTTCGACCCAGTCAATTTATTTGAATCAAAAATAGAGTGCAAATTCAAAGATGTCATGATCAATTGATTAACCTAAAAATACAAATTGAGTAAATATGAGAAATATGATTTAAATGCATCAACATACATTTATAAGTCCCATTCAATTTTCGAATTTCAAAAACCCCAAAATCACTTTGAAGATCGTAGGTCCATCTCCGAATAGGCTGATATCCAACATAGATATGAACAACCTTGGAGAGAGTCCAACAAGCCATTCATAGCTACGATGGTAGGTATCAAATATATCGATTGCATATCACATATATGCAACTATCACAATGTGCTATCAACTAATTGAATGTTCACACATACATCGGATTGTTAACTCATTAACAAGTATGCATCATATGCATAGCACCCGACTTCACCTCCCTTCACATCGACCTTGGAGAGTGTCCAACAAGCCGATGCTCCAGGTTAAAGTCATCCCATTAATCGAGAAATAGTTTTAATATGGTTAAAGCGCATTCAACCAATAGCCCAGTTTGGAGAGAGTCCAACAAACAAAGCTAACGATTGACCTCTAACTCTTACCATATTAGTATTAAACTATTTCATGGTTTGAACATGTTCAGGTTCGAGCCAGGCTTGGAGAGAGTCCAACAACCCAAACAGGAAATAGAACTCTGGTTCTAACCATATTAATGGAAGGTGTAGGCTTTAATATTGAGTAAGGATTTTTATGTCTCATCTTCTTTGCACGCAAATAACTATTATCTACATGACATACATCTACATGTCATGACACGCATGGCATAATGATATGCATCTAATGTAATTACATGACATACAATTATAGCATTTACAAAATTTCCTTATATGTCACAACTATTTAGAGAAATAAAATATGTTTGAGATTTAATTTCTCAAATCAAATCATGATTAAATTAGGAAATAAATTTTCAAATCTAATCACATATTTTATTTATGAAAAGTGTTAATTAAGGAAAGTCAAATTTAATTTAGGAAATAAATTTCCTAAATTGTCAAAACTATTTATGGAAATAAAATATATTTTAGATTTGATTCCTCAAATCAAATCATGATTAAATTAGGATATAAATTTCCAAATCTAATCAAATATTTTATTTATGGAAAGTGTTAATTTCCATAAATACTTCTAAACTTTTCAAAAGTAGAAGATTTCCATAAATACTTCTAAACTTTCCAAAATTAGAAAATTTTCATAAATACTTCTAAACTTTCCAAAAGTAGAAAATTTCCATAAATACAATTACGACTATCGCAAAATAATTTTACGATTATGTCGAAACACAACCTAGGTTCTGATACCACTGTTGGGTTTCCGGCACCGCGGCGAGTGTGTGTTTGAACATGTTTCGTAAACATGTGCACAACAAAAGAATTAAAAAGCAATAAATCTAATTTATTACAATACACACATCACACGCATGCATAGTACAACATGTGTAGACATAATCATAAATTCAAATTTTGCAATAAAAGAAAATTACTTTAGTTATACCTGACGTATCACGTGCAATGGGAATGACATCAATCGGAGCGACTCTTGCTAGAATCGCCTCTATCTGTATCCACGCCGAGTATCGTCGGGATGGCTTCACAAAGCCACGAGCATCATCTTCGTAGAAGTCACTAGCCTCATGTCAAAGATGATGTGATCGAGAGGAGATCACAATCCGAATCAAAATTCGGATTAGAAATCGAGTCCCCAAAACTCGCTTCTCCGGAGAGGTATTCGTCAACCGATTGACGAATCCTTCGTCCTCCACCTATGAGGATTGTTGGTGTAGTAGACACCTAAGTCGAACCTGAGTTTTGATTATAACAAATGATACAAAGTTAAGCTTATATTGTTATCTCACGAGCTAAATCGAGTGTGCAGAAAAGTGCTAACGCTGAAGATGAAGGCTAGCAACATCGGGAGGACTTCGGAGGGAGCCGAAGACCTCAGGTGGAGACCGGAAGCAAGACTTAAAAGGTAAATGTTGAGGTAAGCTCGAGTGAGTAAAGTGAAGTGAGGTCGTGTCATTCGTATGGGGACGTCCTTAGGCGACGATCCGACCAAGACTTCCCATGGAAGGTCTATGTCGAGATCAGACGGTAAGTGGCCGTCGAATTCACTTATATTTCGAGCTAACTCTTTATTGTAGTAAAAAATTTTGGCCATCAGTTCAACTGGCCAGTCAACTACTAGACATCAGTTCAATCGGCCAGTCAACTACTGAGCCATCAGTTCAACCGACTAAGAAATTAGTTCAACCGCTGGTCAAGGATCAGCTTCGAGATGAGTCAAAACTCATCCCTTTCTTCAAGGGTGAGGTGGCCATTGATGTAGGATCTTGATGTGCTCGAGGAGGGGACTTCTAGGGCTATAAAAGAAGGTCCATTCCTCCCCATTTCATCATCAAAAAGCTCTCCAAAAGCCTCCACAACGCCGTGACTCTACGACGACGAAGTGCTACTACTCCGACGATCTAAGATTGAGTTTTCATTTCTTTTTCGTCGATATAACTTTAATTTAGCTCGTCCCTTTCATATTATTGTATTACTCTTCTTGTCTCGGAGCTTTTTATCATAACAAGGAGAGGGGGAGTGTCCCGCTACCTCGAGTCTTGGCTTTCTCTTGTACTCACTTACTCCTACCTCCAACGAGAAGGAGTATTTTAGTGATTTGCCCTCCATACACGGTCTAGGACCGTTAGGGCCTTGGATTAGCAGCCGAAGGCTGTGAACCAAGTAAAAACAAAGCTTTGCCTTATTTATTTTTCGCTGTGCACTCGTGTTTTAATCGTACGAAAAGAAAAATTATTTTGCGCTATTCACCCTCCCCCTCTAGCGCTCAAATCGATCCAACAATTGGTATCAGAGCTGGGGGTGCTAAGATTTGGTGAAACCACCAATCTAGCTTTTTACAGATTTTTTTTCTTTTTTATTTCTATTTATTTCGAATTTTTTCTCACTTTCATTCGTTTAGTTTTTTTTCTCCCGTACTACTAATCCAAGACGTGAGTCTTGGGACATTTCGATCGTTTGTGTTGTTGTTAGGTTTTTTTTTGCTTCATTCTCTTATTTTTTGTATCAATGGCCCATCTCGAGGGTTTTAGCACCGTCCGACCTCCATTTTACAATGGAGATGACTTCCGTTATTGGAAGGGTCGGATGGAGTGCTTCCTTAAGACCCAAATCGAGATGTGGATCATAATCCAAACGAGATTCACACTTCTGACTAACGAAGTGGGTGAATCTTTGGATTATGACCAATGGACCAATGCTACAAAAAGATAAGTCGAAGCCGACGCCAAGGCAACTCAAATCCTCTAATGCTGCTTGTCCAAGGAGGAGCTTAATCGCGTCGGCCCCTTCATTAGTGCAAAGGATCTTTGGACAAAACTAGTGGAGCTACACGAAGGGACCGATAAAGCCAAGGTATGTAAGCGCGATCTCTTGTTCAATAAGTTATATAATCTAAAAATGCAGGAACATGAGACGGTGACACAACTTCACGCTCCTGTTCAAGATATCGTCAACAACCTACATGCAATCGGACAAAGGGTCAAAAACTGTGACCTTATTAGGTATGTACTAAACTCATTTCCTAGGACTACCTTGTGGGCATCCATGGTCGATGCCTACAAGGTCTCCAAGGATCTTTCAAAACTTAGATTAGATGAGTTGTTTTCCAATTTCGAACTCCATGAACAATCTAACTCAGAACCCGAGAAGGGTATAGCACTTTTTGTAGGTTCAAAGAATAAAACCGCGAACAAGCCACCCCCGAAGGAGGAAGAAGATGAATCCGATTCGGAGGTCGACTCGGAAATGGAGGCCGAACTAGTCAACATAGTTCGGAGGATGGTCAAGGGTCGAAAGCGAATCGTCACTCAACCCAATGAAGGTAAGCCTAAAAGTTCTAATGTTAGGTGTTACGAATGCAACAAGTTTGGACATATCAAGTCCGAATGTCTGAAGCTCAAGAACAAAGCACCGAAACACAAAAAGGCACTCAACGCTACATGGGAAGAAGCGTTCGAGGAAGAAGACGATGATTGTGTCTTCATGGATAAACCGATTGAATTGGAGATGGAGTCGGAACCGGAACACGAATCTGAAACCAAAGATGAATCAGACTGCAAAGCTCTATTCAAGACAAGCCACGGATCTGCATCCAGTTCAAAAGATACACTCAAGATAAGTCGATCCCGTATTAGTATGCTTTATAGTGCAATTAGATTCTTAACTAGGAAATTAGCTAAGTCCGAGTCCAAGGTCGAGACCCTGGTTGAGGAGGTTAAACTCCTCAAACACGAGGTCTCCCTAACCTCTTCGACTAGTCGAGTTCGAGAGGAGGACTCAACTCGGGTTGAAAAGCTTGAAGTTGAGAACTCACTATTGAAGAGTCAAGTCGAAGATCTTAGGAACACGTTGGAAAGGTTTACTTTGGGATCCAAAGGACTTGACCTCCTACTTGGATTGCAAAGGGTCGTGTACAACAAGGTCGGACTAGGGTTTAGCTCAAATACGACCAACAAGTCGTATATGTCGATTGTAAGTTGACATAAAAAATGTGTCCAAGCATGAGTCCCTAAGACCGCTTTGATTTCAAACTTAGGATCGAACCAGTACTGGGTTCCCAAGGATCAAATCTACTATGTGGAGAGACCGAACCGATTCAACGGTCCAGGGAGAGCCAGTACAACACTTGTTTGTGCTTTAACTTAGAAATTGCATGCTTAAGTTCTTTATTTATTTTGATTTTTCTTTTTAGAATGGTTAGATAGGACTATAACTCATCAATACTTGGTAACATAGTACCAGGAAGCGGCGAAATGATAGTACGCTAGGAAAGCGGAGTCTTGTGTATTTGGGCTAGATAAGGCGTATCTAGTTCGGTGCACTTGACTGAGTAGAACTAGCTGAAACTACCTCGCCGTATCCTAGACTAGTTAGACCAGGAAGTGGTATTAGGTGAGTCAAGTCTCTATTTTCTTGAAAATGACTTGTATAAGGAAGTGATCATTTTTCCGATCAAAGAAGGCCTCTGTGCCTCGCCACGACCTAGAAGCCATGATCTTGAAAAGGTGACTTGATGAGCTTAAGGTCAAATCCGAATCTAATGCAAGGTTGACAAGTGTTCAAATCATTAAATTTAAATCAAATAAAATTGGAAGTCATCTCACAAGAACATATAAGGTTACCATGCTTGATCATGTAGATATGGGTGAGATGATTTAGGTTTAATAATTTACAACCAACCTTTAATAATTCCAATATCCAATCCTACTACCTTGTGTGTAGGATCAATGGATGTTGGACAGTGGTTGCTCCTGACACATGACCGGGGATCAACTCAAGTTTTCGAAGTTTCGATTCAAACGACAAGGATCGATAGCCTTCGAAAACAACGGCAAGCTCAAAATCATCAGATCAGGTGATATTGAGCTCAACTCTAATTTTATTCTTCAAAATGTCTTATTGGTAGAAAATTTTCAATATAATTTACTTAGTGTAAGCCAATTGTGTGATAATAACTATAAGGTCATATTTCTAAAAAATGAATGCATAATTAATACAAATGAAACTTCTAAAATAATTCTTAAGGGAACCAGAAATAACAATATTTATACTATTAATTTAACTAACTCCTCAACCAAGTGTCTTATGACCCAGCAAGAGGAATCTTGGTTGTGGCACCGACGACTCGGTCACTCGCACCCAAGACTCATCCACAAGATGAGTCAGAGTGACTTAGTCAGAGGTTTGCCTAACCTCAGCAACTTGGATAATAAAATATGTAATGTTTGTCAACAAGGTAAACAATCTAGGACACAACATCAACTAACTAATCAAGAATGAACCAAAAGTGTTCTTGAGCTCCTACACATGGATCTATTTGATTCACACAGAGCTAAGTCACTTAATGGGAGTCAATTCTACTTAGTCATAATTGACGACTATTCTAGATTTACTTGGGTTAGGTTCATCAAACACAAAAGTGATACCCTAGATCAATTAATCAACCTATTTAAACTAATAGAAAATCAATAAAACCTTAAAATCAAAAGACTTAGGAGTGATCATGGTGGTGAATTCGAGAACCACAGGTTTACAGAATTCTATAACCTAAATGGATACCACCATGAGTTCTCATGCCCTAAAACATCACAACATAGTGACATGGTAGAACGTAAAAATAGAACCCAACAAGAAGCCGCTAGGACAATGTTAAACGAGTATAATCTACCCGATAGGTTTTGGCCGAAAGCCGTTAGTACGGCGTGCTATGTCCAAAATAGGGTCCTTATGGTAAATAGGCACCTTAAGACCTCGTACAAGATTTATCACGATAAAATACCTAACATCAAGTACTTTAGGGTATTTGGGTGTAAGGTACATATCCTAAACACTAAGGATTACCTAGGGAAATTTACATCCAAAACCTCGACTGGAATCTTTCTAGGATACTCGACTACGAGTAGAGCTTATAGAGTATATAACCATGACACCCTTAGAGTCGAGGAGACTATCAATGTAGTGTTTGATGAAGGACACGAACCTATAAAACCCCCGGCAACCCCAATTAGTGAGTCGATTCATACCAGACTCAACTCCGATCTGGAGATCAAGTCTAGTATTAATCCTAACCTAAGTCAACCAAGTCATTCTATCGACCAAGTGGTAGATGACTCTAACTAAACTAGGACTCAAACGAGTCATCCTATCGACACAGTGACAGATGACTCTAACCCAATTCAAACTAGGACTCAAAAGAATCATCCTATCGACCAAGTGATAGGTGATCCAAGCCTCGGAGTTCGAACTAGAGCTTGACTGATGGGCGGCAGACTACCCTGGGTGGCAAAATCGCTCGGCGGCAAAACCGCCTCGGCGCCGCTCGGCGCGCAAATCGCCTGGCGAGACGCCTAGAGGTAGATCGCCTTCGGTGGCAGACGCTCGAGGCGAAGCTTCCACGACAAATCGCCTGGCGATAGATCGCCTGGTGGAAGATCGCCGCGCGACAAAAATGCCTTGAAGGCGCACGCCTAGCGGCGACCCTAGCGGAAGGCAAACCGCCTGCAAATCGCACGGAGAACTACCCTGGTAGAAAACTGCTTTGAAACTTAGAGTTTCAATCGACTGATGCTTGGTATCGGTCGATTGATGTATGTGTGGCAGTCGAATGACTACTGTCAGAATCAACTGCCTATGTTTTGAGCTATCTAACCATTCATAACCCTAAGATATGCTTTGGGAAACATTAGAAAGGGTTAAAATTCATTGGTTATAGATTAGGAGGGTTGTCAGAATATTGTATCAAACTCAAGGTGAGGGAAAATTCAATGTTGAACCTTAACCTTGATGGTTTAAAGCTCCTATAGGCTTAGGGACTTCCCACGGACATTGTTGATGCAATGGTCAAGGGGGAGCAAATCCTTAGGAGGAACTATCCATCATGGGATGATGGACGTGTTTCTTCCTCATAAGGGGGAGAAATTGAAACACTTAGAATACCCAATTTGGATATAAGATGTTGACCTCCTTAGGGAAATTTTTTTTTATGTGTGACAAAGGGGGAGAGTATGGGTTTAAAGTTATTAGTGATATTTGTGACGTTGCCTTTGTTTTTTTAACAAAGGGAAAATTTCTGCTCATGATATGAAATATTTCTGCAACTCATGCTAAATTTTTTATATGAAATATTTCTGCAACTCATGCTAAATTTTTGATATGAAATATTTCTGCATTTGAGATGAACTGAATTTATGTCACCTAAACTTAAACCATGTTGTCAAACATCAAAAAGGGAGAGATTGTTAGTGCAATCAAGCCCATCGAATGTTTCAATGTTTAACAACAAGGTTTAAGTCAAGGAAATTGAAATCTAGTTTGAGCTAGAGTGTAGTCAAGAAATTACCTCAACTAATTCAAACCTAAGGTCACTAAGTTAGATGTTTAGAGTGACATTAGACCCATGGATGAGAAGTCCAAGCATAGGTCTTGGCATGGGAAGTCCAACCTGGGGTTGGCATGGGAAGTCCAAGCTTAGGTCTTGGCATGGGAAGTCCAAGCATAGGTCTTGGCATGAGAAGTCTAACATGGGTTGGCAAGGGAAAGTCCAAGCTTGAGTCTTGGAAATCGAAAAATCCAAGGGGGAACCTTGGTAAAGGAAGAATACAAGCTGGTCGGAGGCCCGGGAGCTTGGTGATGGAGATGGCATAGTAACGTGCTCGTTCTCCATTGGAGTTAGAGAGGGGGCAAGGAAGTGCTCGGTCTCTAGCTAGTGTACTCGTTAGTAAGAGAGGGCACAATAACGTGCTCGGTCTCTTACTAGGGTACATAGGCCCAATACTCGTTAGGCAAAGAGGGTGTAGTAACTCGCTCGTTCTTTGTCTAGGGTACTGGGAGTACTCGTTAGGCAAAGAGGGTGTAGTAACTCGCTCATTCTTTGTCTAGGGTACATGGAGTACTCGTTAGGCAAAGAGGGCATAGTAACGCGCTCGTTCTTTGTCTAGGGTACTTAGAGCATTCGTTAGTTGGAGAAGGCATCGTAACGTGCTTGGTCTCTTACTAGGGTGTTTAAAATGGCAGCTTACTTGGAAAGATACTCATGTGCTTTAAATATTTTTGATGTCGGGCCGCCATGGGTCACCGACCGCACTCTTGCACAAAGACGTAATCAAAAGGCTCAACTACCAGCTTGATTGCTCATTACGTATAGCACAGAACCGAGCCCAGCTCAACTGCAGGCTCGACTGCTCCAGGGCACTTTGTCGCCAGGGCACTTTCGCCAGGGCACTTTTCAATCGAGTCGATTTGGTAAGCGGCTCGACTGGTAGCTATGGAATCAGTCACAGAACCGAGCTCGGCTTGACTGCAGGCTCGACTGACAGGTATTTTTCAAGCACAGACACGAGTTGGACTCAACTGCGGGCTTGACTGACAGGTATTTTTTGAGCACAGACGCAAGTCAGACTCGACTGTGGGCTCGACTGATGAAGGCGGTAACGAGATGATTCTGTTTCGAGTAAAGATTCAAATGCACCGACTTCTGGTTGGAGGAGCAGGCTCCGTTCTTGGCAAACCACCAGAAGTTGGAGGCAGTTATAGGGACAAGCTTAGGTGACCAGAGTTTGGTCGGGCGTGGTCTCTAGGGCTCCAACGATGGAAGATACAGCTATATAAAGAAGAAGATGAAATAGAGAGGAAGCTAGTGTTTTTCAGCAGAACTTGAGCTTTAATTTTTTATCTAAGTTAGAAAAGCTTCCAGTGATTGATTCTGAAGGAGGAGTGTAAAAGTCTTGCTCTCATCTCGCCTCCTCTCCGACAAGTGTTCCCAACTGCTGTCGATCACATTCTTGCAAGCGCTACAACTCCATCTTCAATGCAAGAAGCTGAATAGCAAATCTGTAACTGGTTCTTATGTTCTTAGCTTACTGATCTTCATTATCTTATTGTATTGTAAGCTTGTAAGAGGTGAAGTTTTCACCTCCGGAACCATTCCGATCATACATAGTAGACTTTCCTTTTGAGCTGCCTGTGGAGTAGGAACTGCTGAGTTCTGAACCACGTAAATACCTGCGTTTGGTTGTGATTGTGTTTTGTGTTCTTATTTTTCTATTTCCGCTGTGTAACCCTCTATTTTATAGTGAGTTTTGAGTTAGAATTTTTTAACTCTCTATTCACCCCCCACCCCCCCTCTAGCGAGCCTCGATCCCAACACTAGGGCTATAAAAGAAGGTCCATTCCTCCCCATTTCATCATAAAAACGCTCTCCAAAAGCCTCCGCAATGCCGCGACTCTACGACGACGAAGTGCTACTACTCCGACGATCTAAGCTTGAGTTTTCATTTCTTTTTCGTCGATATAAGTTTAATTTAGCTCGTCCCTTTCATATTATTGTATTACTCTTCTTGTCTCGGAGCTTTTTATCGTAACGAGGAGAGGGGGAGTGTCCCTCTACCTCGAGTCTTGGCTTTCTCTTGTACTCTCTTACTCCTACCTCCAACGAGGAGAAGTATTTTAGTGATTTTCCCTCCGTATATGGTCTAGGACCGTTAGGGCCTTGGATTAGCAGTCGAAGGTTGTGAACCAAGTAAAAACAAAGCTTTGCCTTATTTATTTTCCGCTGTGTACTCATGTTTTAATTGTACTAAAAGAAAAATTATTTTACGCTATTCACCCCCCCTCTAGTACTCAAATCGATCCAACAAGGATTACTGGAGATCGAATCCCCGGTAAAGTATCTGTTGTCAGAGCTCAAAACATCATCCAAATGACGCTCTGACACGAAAGAAAGAAGCTGTCTAGAAAACTGGACAACTTGGTGGAGGTGTTGCGCCGACCCAAAGAAGGATCGTCGACTGCACCTTGGTCGCCGGAGCTAAGGGAAGTCACCGGAGGGTCACCGGAGGGTCACCGGAGGATCACCGACAGAAGCTTGGATGTCGACAGCAAGGTGGACGGTGGCACAAAAGCTGGCGGCATGGCCTGCTTGGGCGGTGGCAAGGAGAAGAGAGGGAGAGGGGTTGGGCGGCTAGGTTTTCCAACACATAAGTTATCCACGAAAAACCCTTAAGCCATGTTTCTATAGAGAACATATTCTCGGTTATTGGTTCATAACCAAAACCCGTTAACCCGCTCCAATAACTTAAGTTAAAATAAACCAAACCACGTTGGTCTATTTTAAGTTAAAACGAACCGAACCAATTTTGGTTCATTCGTTTAAAACAAACCAAACCCCTTTGGTTTATTCTTCACCATTGGATTAGAACCAAACCAATTTGGTTCATCCATCATGTCTTCATAAGACACGACCCATCCATGCTTCCATTGCGACTGAAACAATTTCATGCTCGCTCCTTGTTTGGTCCAACCAAATCTAGTTTCTCTTAGTCTGAGAATCTCATTCTCAAGCTCGTTTTAAATCCTTCGGATTACACTCGTTGTGAGTGTGACCAAATAGGTTCCCGATTTATATTGGTCGTCTATAATTAACCATTAATTATAGAATAATCATGAGTGGCACCTAGTAGTACATAATGATCCCCAATTAATCAGAAAATCAACGGTTGATCCAGAACCATTTCTGAAACCCTTCAACAGCTATAATGATTCGTGCCCTGTTCCCTTCACTCATCTTATACCCACTTGGCTCAGGACGTGGTTTATAGTGTCAGTCCCCACTAGGCTGACTATGTCACACCTAGCCCAAGTATCATTTCCTCATCCTACGGATTCTAGTTACTACACATGTATCCAAGAGTACCTTACTCTAAACATGTAATGTTTTGGCCAAAGACTTTAGTAACAATCCGACGAGAGGCCATGAGTATACATCTCCTCGCAAGGAGTGGTGAATCCTTTATAGGCTATTCAAACACCTTCGGTCACTTCGACTTATACCCAATCATCCCGGGTCCACATCTCCTTGGAGATGCTTGCTTAAGATGTCAAAGCATAAGTCTTCATGACCAAGATGACTTGAATACCGCAAGCCAAAGGAACATCGCACTTAAGCCACAGTAAGAACTTCATTGACATATCCATATATGCAGAGAACCATATGAAGTCTTACAACTGGTCACTCCAATGAACTAGTTACCATAACTAGCATTCACGATTAACTCCGGACATCACAATGTCTCCAGCTAGTGAGAATCGACTGCTTGGATACACCAAGGAGTATACCTCGTGCTAGTCTCGACAGAACTGATGGTGTCCATATCCATCAATTCATCGACTAGGAATAATTACAATACATCATAATTATACATGTAGAGATACTCACTAGTTGTGATCCAATCACAAATTCTCTCATGCTGTGAATCATATCGTGGGCATTCAGTAAATGAGTTTAAAATCTAATCAAATACATGAAAACATGCATATTCAAATAATGAATCTTTATTTATCATATAAATGACTCAAACATAAGGCGATTGCCTTAGGACACCTCTCATATATTACTAACAGTTTCGACCTTCTTTGACTTGTCCTTGACTTTAGGTGTCACTTGAGTTTTCTTCTTGATTAATCTTGGACACTTGCTCTTGTAGTGCCCTACTTCCCTACACTCAAAATATGTTGTTTGATTTTTATTTTTATTGACCATGCTTGAGTTACCTATAGGATGAGCTCATTCTTCACTTCTTCTGGAAGTGGAAGGTTCCTCTTCTTGTTATAGTATTGAAGCTCTATCCTCCCCCTCAATCCTTGAAGCGGAAACTTTCGAGATTTCTTCTACCTCGGACGTTGAGCACCTCTCAATCTCCCATTCTTCAAGCTCTAGAGAAAATGATCTCGATTCTTCCTCATTGTACTCCTTTATTTCTTGGACCGGTTGAGGCTTTTCATGGAATTTTGCCAACTTACTCCATAGCTCCTTGGCATTCATATAATCCCCTAGCTTGCACAAAATATCATCATATATTAAATTTGTTAGGATTTTGATTACCTTAATATTTATCTCGAATTTTTTTAGTTGCTCCTCGGTCCATCTCTTCATCTTGAGATATCCTCCCTTTGGACCCTTTGGAAATTTGAATCCGTCCATTAAGATGAACCATTGCTCGATGTCCATCATTAAGAAGTTCTCCATTCTTGCCTTCCATGTAGGAAAATCTTCTCGTTCAAATGATGGAGGGATCTGGGTGTCATAGCCGAATCCATCACTTAGCTCCATTTTCCTCTAGCGCTTTGCTCCATTGGTTGTTAATCTTTGAAGAGAGCCCTCGCTCTGATACCACTTGTTGGGGATCGCTTGATGCGCTATAGAGGGTTGAATAGCGATTCTTGATTTCCTTGATTCAATCGTGTTTGTGTGTTATTTTCTACATAAGTTAGCAAAGCAGAATACAAAAAACAAATACAAATATACAACACACAAGACAAGACAAAAATGATTTAACGTAGTTCAAAACCCTAGTTTTTACTCCACGGTCGAGCTCTAGAGTGAGCTCTAGTGATGCAAACCACTACCAACAAACTTCTCCTTCTCGAAAAATACTCCAAAGGTGGAGAAACCTCTTACAAGATGTTTACAACAATAAATAATAAACTACAACCAAATACAAGAAGCAAATACAACAATAAGTAAATAACTTTACAAAGAGAACTTTTGATTGGTTACTTGTTGATTGCTTTGGATTTTTCTTGAAGGTCAGGAATGCAACAACACTTCCCCTTCAAAATTGCCCTAAAAATCGCTGCTAAATCCTTCAACTTGAGCACCTTTTATAACCTACATCAGATTGGATTTCTGCCTAGCAGTCGACTGCTCGTCTATCCGTTGTCTCATAACGAACTAATCCACGTTGGATTACTCCAACGGATACCCTTGCAGTCGACTGCCCTTACCAGCAGTCGTCGACTACACAATAATTTCTGCTCGTGTCCACTAGCTCCAGTCGACTTTCCATACATAGAAGTTGATTACTAGAGGCCAGTCGACTGCCCACAAGCCAGCAGTCGATTGCCCAACATTCTATGCCTAGCCCACTTAATGTCAATCGACTTCTAAACCTTAGCAATCGACTACTAAAACCTAGCAGTCAACTGTCGGAGCCACAGATCAACAGTCGACTGCTTGACCAGTCGACTAGGCATAATCCCAGTCAACTGCTCGAGTCAAGCTGGGCTTCTAAGTGTCGTGCACTTGGCTAGTCGACTAGTCCATAACCCCAGTCGACTGGTAAATCTCAAACATGAGGTTTAACCCAAGTATGATCCCTTCATACTTGATAAACCATCCATAGCTTAGACCTAATCCTTCTACCCACCTCTATCAGCCTTAGGCTCTTAGGATCCATCAGAGTTCTCTACGACTCCTTCACCTTTCGCGTTAACTTTCAGATGCTTCTATCGGCTATGTCATACTAATCGAGTCTCCTTTGCCAAGGTTTATTTGGACTTATGTCGCCAAGACTACATGCTTGGACTTTACGCTGTCAAAACCTCATTCTTGGATTTTTTCCACTAATAAACCTCAATGCTTGGGCTTTCACTGCTAAGACTATACACTTGGACTTATGTGGCTAAGAATTCAAACTTGGATTTTTTTTGCCAAGAACATTCTTGGACTTTCCATGTCAAGTATCTATGCTTGGACTTTCCATGCCAAGACCATGCTTGGACTTTCCATGTCAAGACCATGCTTGGACTTTGCATGCCAAGTATCCAAACTTGGGCTTTCCATGTCAAGTATTCATACTTGGACTTTCCCTCGAGTCTCACTCGAGTTTAGTCAACATTGACTTAAAATTTGATTGCTCTAACAATGTCCCTCAAATAATCTTCCCTATATGACTTTGGATATCCCTATCATTCACAGTCATATGATCAACATATGGTCAAACCATATTATCAAACAATGATCAAAATCTATTCGAGTCTCACTTGAGTCTGATCAATTGTGATCTAGACCGATTGCACCAACAACAGTGAGAAGCAGGAATATAATTTTTTTATATTTCAAAATACATCATAACATTTTTAAAAACATATATTTTTACTACGAAATTTTGATAAATAATTTTTTTGATATTATAAAATATATAAATAAGTTTAAATATTACACTAAGTAAATTTGGCTAATCAATATTCAAATTATAGGTCAAAACTATTTTAATTTTTTTTTAATTGGTAAAATTTTAACTAAATTATAATGGCATAAAAGACATGTTTTGAAAAAAGATCTTTTAATCGAAAATTTAGATATTAAATCTAAATCTAGTAATTTTAGTTGAAAAAGTTGGAGAGAAAAAAAGATATAAAATTAAGAAAGAATAAAAAGGGAGAGAAAAGTTGGAATATGTTTTATTATTCATATATTTGTGTTCCGAGAGAAATAAGATCAAATTTAAAGGAAAAAATAGTCATATTAAAATAAAAAATGAAATCAAATTATATACGAAATTTTTTAAAATTATTTATCAAAACACATTTTTATGATTTAAAGTTATTACAAGTTATCCATATAATTATTTTTATTAAAAAAATACACTTTTTCACCTAATATAACGAAAGTTGTCTATTCTGATAATATGACAAAAATGGTTTATAATATAGTCAGGTTTTTTAAATTAATGATTAAAATATTTAACTATAATGACAATATTTAATTTTATTTTTTTTTAAATAATACAATGTAATTTAAAAATTCATAATAAACAAAAATAATTTTAATGGGACAATCTAATTCGTTAAGTATTTAAAAAATTAAATGAATAAATACAAAGGATTTAAATTTTTAATGACTATTAAACTTTAAACATCTTAGTTAGCATTATTTTCTTTTATAAAAAAAATAACAAAAATTGTAAAATAATCAATTGGTATTTATTTTTCTTAATTTTTGGTTGTGTAAAAAAATCATTTAGATAAAAGTTTAATTATAAATTATTTTCTAATTTATCTAAGGGTTTTTATATTAATATTTAAAATTTAACTTAATGTGCAAACTAGCTTACCTCTTATCAACCAATTTTAAAAAATTTTATTATTAAAAATTTGGTATTTTACTAAACGCTTAACTTTCATAAATATCTAAATTTTGCACCACATTTAAATTTACAAAGTATCTCTTGTTTAAAGTGTGTGTGTATATATATATATATATATATATATATATAGAGTTGTATTAATAAGTAAGAATCAATCTTCGGAAACTATAAGTCTTTCGAGGTATCTATCATCCTTCCGCATTAGTCTTTGATTGGACAATATACTCTCTGTGATTTACCTCTTTCATATTTGCTGTGAGATCGAATGACGAGGGAGCTGAGAACGAACAAATCATCTTTTACACCAATTTATGCAATCGTCCAATTAATTTCAGTTATCGAAACACATTTAAAATTTTTTAAATATTAGCAAGGTTTTAAAGTCAATATTTGTCTCTTTTCCAAAAAAAAAAAAAGACTAATTTTTTTCTCAGAATTTTATAATGGTTTAAATATTATGTGAAACCAAGATAAGAGTGTGATTATATCTAATCCAAGAATACATGTACAGATTTAAAATTTTTTAACATAATGTAAGACCGATGGTCATGCTAGAGGGTGAATAGTGCTCGCTTGATTTCATCATTCTCGATCGATCACTTGCATGCTCATCTACACAAATTTGTTAATGCACAGTGGAATATATAATAATGAAAATGCACAACAAAAATACACAAGCATATCAATACACAAGATATAACGTGGTTCGAAACCTAGGATTCCTACTCTATGGGTCGAACTCAAATTAGCTCTAGTGATGCAAACCACCACTAATCAACTTCTCCTTCTCGGAAAACACTCCGGAGAAGGAGAAAATTTCTTACAACAGTTCTTATAATAATAAGAAGGAAACACAAGAAAATACAAATGAAATACAACAAACAACATAAAGGAAACTTTACACAAGGTTGCTTTAAATGCTTTGCTTGTTGGTTGCTTGGATGAGCTTGAAGGACCCTGAAATGCACCATCACTTCGTCTCAAATCAACCCTAGAACCATTGCAAAAAATCTCCCCTTCGTGCTCCTTATAAAGCTGCAACTCGGATTGATTTTCGCCACACAGTCGACTGCTCCTGTAGTTGTTGCATCACTAGAGCTAATTCCAACGAATAGTCGATCAATCGACTATCAAACCCTAGTAGTTGACTGTCCAATTGACTACAGAACTTTCTGTGTTCATGACTGCAAACAACAGTCGACTTCCCTACATGGCAATCGATTGATGGACTAGTCGATTGCTCTCCCGAGCCACATAATGTCGAGCACTCAGCCTGAATGTCGAGTCACACTGTGCCGAGCACTCAGCCTGACTGCCGAGCCACACAATGCCGAGCACTCAGCCTGATTGTCGAGCCACACAGTGCTGGGCACTCAACCTGACTATCAAGCCACACAGTGTCGAACACTCAGCTTGAATGTCAAGCCACACAGTGCGAGTCGGCCACACAGGACCAGTCGACTAGTCCATAACCTCAGTTGACTGATGAACCTCAAATATGAGGTTTATCCCAAGTATGATCCCCCTCATATTTGCTAGACCATCCTTAGCCTAGACCTAAGCCTTCTAGCCACCTCCATCATCCTCACGCCTATCGGATCCCTCCAAGTCATCCATGACTCGTTCATTCATACGCTAGCCTTCAGATGTTTCCATCAGCTATTGTCATGCTACTCGAGTATATATTGCCAAGGTACATTTGGGCTTACACTGCCAAGACACACGCTTGGACTTTATATTGTCAAACATTAGACTTATGTCGCCAAGACTATAGCTTGGACTTTATGTTGTTAATATCACACCCTTGGACTTCCTAAATGTCAAGATCCATTTGGAATTATGCTGTCAAGACTCCACGCTTGGACTTTACGCTGCTAAACATTGGACTTATACTGCCAAGACCCATGCTTGGACTTTACGCTGTCAATATCACATTCTTAGACTTTCCAATTGCCAAGACCCATGTTTGGACTTTCCATTGCCAAGACCCATGCTTGGACTTTTCATGCCAAGTACTCAAGACTTGGACTTCCCATCCTAAGTACACAAGACTTGAACTTCCAATTCCAAGTAGACAAGATTTGGACTTTTCATGACAATCACATTGTCATACGTTTTGTTGAACATCAAAATACTGCTCGAGTCATACTCGAGTCTGATTAATCATGATCTGGACCGATTGCACCAACACATAACTTATAGGAGTGTCAAAAATACAATTTGAAATATGATAAATTTAAGTCCATTTATGATTTTATAATAAAATTAGATAAAGGTATATTAAAAAAAAATATACGAGAGGTTAAATAAAGTATAAAAATAAAGTTTGAGGATAGAATTATACGTAGGAAACTCTGCTCATTATGAGTTAATGCTATCGTGGTCGACCCTATAATTAAGTAAATTTTATCTTGTTTTATTATTACTAATCAAGTTTTTTTTAATCTTTCTCTTCCTTGTTTGATGTGTGTATTTGTTATCGTTTCACATCGCTTAATCAGAGCATTTATTGATTGTCTAAGTACATATTCTTATCATCTTAAACGTGTCTCTTAAAATTTTTTCTCAATATATACAACTCTAACTTTCTCTCTAATGCTCTTATTTTTTATTATGTCCATCCTCGTATGTCAACCATCCACCTTAACACCCTCATCTCTATAACTCTCATCTTTTATTCATGTGCAGATGTGCTCAAGTTGTAGCTCAATATTTAGCTTCATATAATATAACAGGTCTAATCATCATTTTGTAGAACTTCTCTTTAAATTTTAGAGGTACTTTATGATCACATAAAACACCCGATGTTCTCCTCCATTTCAACTATCCTATTTGTATTTTATGTAAGATATCTCTCTTAATTCCTCCATCATATTGCAAAAATTATCCTAAATATTTAAAGCTCTTAGTTCTAGACAATTCGTCATCTCCTATTTAAACACTTGTCTCATTACATCTAATATTGCTAAACTTAAATTTCATATATTCTATCTTTACTCTACTAAATCTAAAACCTTTCACTTCTAGTGTTTCTCATCAAAATTTTAGTTTAACATTTACTACTTTACGTGTCTCATCTACAAAAATAATATCATCTGTAAATAATATGAACCATGGTACTGTGTCTTGTATGTGTCCAGTGAGTTCGTCCATGATCAGTGTAAAAAGATAAAGACTTAGAGTTGATCCTTAATGTAATCATATTTTTAATGGAAATATTTTAGTTAATCCGTCTGAAGTCTTTACTCTAGTCATTACTTCCTCGTATATATCTTTAATTAGTTCAATATATGTTACACTAACACCTATCTTTTCTAGAATTCTTCATATAATTTCTCTTAGGATGCTATCGTAAGTTTTTTTTTATAAATACCATGTGCAAATCTTGTTTTTGCTCCTGATACTTTTCAATTAGTTGTAGGGATGTATACTGAAAAGTCTATCTTTTGTATGAACATCTTTATTTTGAAATAAGAATCACATGATCATTGTTTGCATATTTTTATGGTTATGCAATATTGTCTAATATGTTACATTGTAGATAACATGGTGTGTGGTGTCACACGGGAGATCTTGTTATCGGCTCCTTGTAAAGTATAAGTAAAGGCTCACAACCGAGATGACTTTGGACAAACCATCGGAATGATTGTAGTGTGATTTGGTATTGGTTTGTCTTGACCATAGAATCACACTAGTGCACTTTGTGTGTATTGAGCAGGACCGACACAGAGGTGATTCGATTTATTGCTGACTACATAATCGAATCGGAGCTCAGATATTATTTAGTACATGCTCTTAATCCCGATATAATAACGGGCACATATACTTGGTACTCGTCTCTTTGATTTACCAATGGGCGAGATTTATAGATTAAATCGATAGACTCGGTAAGTTGGGAGATGATATTATTTATATGGTGTGTCGTTGATTATAGGAGGAAACCGTGTCCTATATATTAGGATGATGATGTCCCCTTGAGGAGCTCATAAGGTTCATCATGTAAACCCTGCAGGTGGACTTAGTCCGGCATGATGAAAAGGTTGAGTGGTACTACTCAAGGAGTTAGATGTTGATTAATTAATGGTTAGTAAATTAATTAATCAACGGATATTCAAGATCTTAAACACGGAGAGAAAATGTACAAATAATATATGGAGCCCATATTGTCATATGGGGGTTGGTGAGGTAGATCAATGATGGACCTTTAGTGGATTGGATCATCATTAGTGGATCAGACTTTATGTGGGCTTGATCCATGGGTGGCCAAGACCCAACTCCTCCTCATGGTCCCTAATGTAGCCCATTAACACCTCAAGATGCTTAGATCCAATGGATAGAAACAAAACACTAAGATCCATTGGTAGAGATTAAATCTCTAAGATCCGACGGTTGAGATTAAATCTCTAGATCTGACGGTTGAGATTAAATCCCTAGAACCAATGGAGGAGATTAATTCATGGCTTATCCCCAAACTCTATAAAAGGTGGCATGGGGTTGGCGTGAAAAAGATCATAGAGAGGGAGCAAGGCTTGGGCGGCAAGAATAGGGCAATCCTAGTTGAGATAGGATTAGAATTAGGGTTAGGGTTTGGAAGCAAGGGTGGCACCAAATAAGGCAAGTTTTCCTTCTTCTTCCTTGCCTTGTGGCCAACGTCCAGCAGCTATTCCAGCCCTTCCCAGCCCTTGGCCGGCGCCCAAAACACTCCCCTCTCTTCTCCTTAGGTGGTGGAAACAAGATATAGGGTTTCCCTTGGTGTCTTGGTAGTTTTCCATCATCTTCTTCTCCTTCTAGTTGGCCGGCGGCAAGAACTTCTATAGTTCTTTGTTGGTTGAGTTTTTGAAGGAGAAAAACATTGTTTCTCTTCTTCCTCTTGCTTGGGAAAAGCAAGGAAGGAAGTTTTGCGATCTAGGAGCTTTAACTTTTGGTAGATCGTCGCCCACACGACGTCCAAAAGGAGGAGGGTCATACATTAGAAGACCAAGAGGTATAACTATTCTTCTATCTCTTTTATTCATTGCTTGTTTTTGTTTTTCAAAATATAAGCATGTTATATTTCTATAAATAGGCTAAATAATACTTGGATCCCGAGTATAAACACAAAAACCGGCGATCCGGACATCGTCTATTCCGCGGCTACTCGTAGAATAGAGGATGGTCGCTTGAACAACTAGTTTGTTCAAGTGACCTCTCTAAACGAATAGCACGACGATGACTTGGTTTCTTTAGGAATCCCTTTTGTCTAGGATTAAATTTTTTTAATCCGGGGACATCGAAGGGATCACCATGGTCAAGCAACCGAGGTGAAGGGGAAGCAAAGTTTCCCCTCACGGACTCGACAAGGGAAATCCCTTCAAATTTGTATCAGAGCCAAGGTTTCCGGTTTTGTGTGTTTAGGATTCGGTTAATTTTTATGCACTTTTTCATATATTAAATGTGTCGGATAATAGTAGGATATGCATAGTTTAACTCTTTGGTTGCAGACATAAGATTCGACTATTATGGCATGTGTGTGTATGTGATTGTATATGTGTAAATGTTTATTTTGTTGAATCCTCGGGGTTGACGAGGCTAGTATTTAGTTTTTGTAAATTAAATATGGCATTGTTTAGCCGCTCTTTATTTTATTTTTCTTTTGATCTAGATTTCATGTACACTCCCTCGTGGAGTATAGGATCGATGGATGTAAATTAAAATAGGATTTAGTCTTGGCTCGGATCTCCGGATGGCTCGTACATGGCGTAGGAGGAGCGGACGAGATGGCGATGCGACAGGAGTCATATTGAAGACAAAAGCCATAATAGTTGGAAAATAATTTATTTTTCATATTTATTGCTTTTTGTTTGATATGCATGTCGTAGGCTAGGAAAATTCCTCAATTTCAAATTACTAAGTGGGAGAGGGATATTTTTATAAATTCCCGCGGCCTCCATTACAATTTGACAAGTGATGCAAACAAACTTGCGCGTCGGCTCTGAGTGCCTTCCTCCCCATTGGATGGGTTTGTTTGCGGATCACAAGGTCGAATATGGTTATAGGAAATTATCAAGGAGCGTGTGTACTTGCCCATCGTAAGGCACATAACCCAAGATAATTACCTTGGTACCGAGTAATGGTGAACACTTAGATACAAATATAAGTATCCTCCCCATCGGAGTCACTGCTTTTATTTGTAGGGCCAAAGAGGAACCAACTATTAATTTTACTTGTCAAAAAGTTAGGTTGACAAGATAGTAAAATTAATAGCTAAAACCTCCTCTTACAAATGTAGAATTCGTATACGTCCACACTATCGTGGCATACGATATTCTCGGTGTTTTGAGGTGTTGGTTGATTTTAAAAAATTTATTGTTTGAGGAATCAATAATTTTTTGAAATCTAATATTTTGATCTATGTGATTCTTAGGATTTTCAAAAATGACTTTCAGTCCACTTACTATGATACTAAAGGAAATAAACTTACTGTACCCAAAACAATGTTGATTGGAAAAGAATCTAGATATTGTCTTATCTGCTAAAGAGTACAAGTATGCACTCTTCGAAGAATGTCCTCAAGCCATGGTTGCTCAAAAAGGTTTCTCCTTCTAAGCCGAAAGACAAGAAGAAGAAGAAACAAGGTGAAGCAAAGATGGTGGGAGGATCTCTAGGAGGAGTGAAGAAGCCGAAAGACAAGTACTTCACTTGCAAGCAGGATGGACATTGGAAAAAGGACTGTCCCAGTCCGAAACAGAACAAAGGTATATCCTTTGGTCTAGTAGTTGAAACATGGTTAGCGGTGTTATCTACCAGCACCTGGTGTGTAGATATAGGAGCCTCTGATCATGTCTGCAATTCTTTGCAGGGGTTCCAGAAAACCCGATGACTAGCTGAAGGAGAAATTACCGTCTACATGAGCAATGCTACAAAGGTAGCGGCTATTGCAGTGGGAGACATTCATTTATCGTTTGATAGAAATAACGTTTTGGTTTTGAGAAATTGTCTTTATGTACCTACATTTAGAAAGAATTTGATTTCGATTTCTAAATTGATTATGGATGGATATTCTGTTTCTTTTAATGATAGAGTTGTTATAAAAAGAAATAGAGAGATTATCTGTTCAGGTACATTGGTTGGCAATTTGTATACTCTTGAACCAAAAGATCCCACGATGTATATAGAAGTAAATAACTCATCTTCTAATTCCAATAAGAGAAAAGAACCTTCAAAGATGAACCAGACATATCTTTGGCATCTAAGGCTTGGTCATATTAACCTGAGTAGAATTCAAAGGTTGATAGCTGATGGACCTTTGGGTTCATTAGTGGTGGAGGATCTCTCAACCTGCGAATCTTGCTTGGAAGGTAAAATGACCAAGAGGCTTTTCAAGGCAAAGGGGTATAGAGCCAAAGATGTGTTAGAATTGGTTCATTCTGATTTGTGTGGTCCTATGTCTATCCAGGCTAGAGGTGGTTTTGAGTATTTCGTCTCTTTTATAGACGATTACTCAAGATATGGATACATTTACCTGATGCGCCGCAAGTCTAAATGCTTTGACAGGTTCAAAGAATTCAAGACTGATGTGGAGAACCGTCAAGGTAAAAGTATCAAAACACTACGATCTGATCGTGGTGGTGAGTACCTCTTGGGAGAGTTTAGGAACTACTTATCAGAGGCTGGGATTCAATCCCAATTGACTGCACCTGGCACACCCCAGCAGAATGGTGTAACAGAGCGAAGGAATAGGACTCTTATGGAGATGGTTAGATTGATGATGAGTTATTCTGACTTGCCAGATTCATTCTGGGGATATGCTCTAGATACGGCGGTATACATTCTGAACTTGGTTCCATCTAAATCAGTGCCTTCTACTCCCACAGAGTTGTGGACTGGGCGAAAGCCTAGTCTAAGACATATTCGGATATGGGGGAGTCCAGCACATGTCTTTGAAGGCGATGATCTTTGGTAAGTTGGAACCTCGTCTGAAATGCATGTTGTTGGCTATCCTAGAGGAGCGAAGGGTGGATTGTTTTATAGTCCTAGAGATCGGAGGTGATCGTTAGCACGAAGATTTCTAGAGGAAGACTATGTGATGAGCCACAAGCCCAGTAAAATTGTTGGAGGAGTTAAAGGGAAGTCACTTCTTTAGTACCACCGTACAAGAGGATATACCACATGTCAAGCACCGCGTGTCACGAGGATACACAGGTGATACCTGCGTCGTAGTGGGAGGGTTGTGAGACGACTGATAGATTCATGTTCTTGGGAGAATCTTGATTTGGTCACTGGCGAACATGAACTGATCCTGGACATATGATGAGGCAATCCAAGATAAAGATCACGATATCTTGGCGAGTGCAATGAATGCTGAGATTGAATCTATGGATTCAAATCAGGTCTGGGAGCTAGTAGAACCACCCGATGGTGTAAAAACCATTGGATGCAAGTGGATCTACAAGAGGAAAAGAGGAATAGATGGGAAGGTTGAGACCTTCAAAGCGAGGCTTGTTGCGAAGGGGTATACTCAGAAAGAGGGTATCGATTATGAGGAGACCTTTTCGCCGGTAGTCATGCTTAAATCTATCCGGATTCTCTTATGCATAGCAGCTCATATGGAGTATGAGGTGTGGCAGATGGATGTCAAGACAGCTTTCCTTAAATGGAAGTCTTGAGGAAAACATCTACATGAAGCAACCAGAGGGATTCATTGCTAAGGGAAAAAAGCATCTTGTATGTAAGCTTAATCGGTCCATTTATGGATTGAAGCAAGCTTCGAGATCTTGGAACATCCGGTTTGATGAAGTGATCCAGTCTTATGGATTTATTCAAAGTCCGGATGAGTCTTGTGTATACAAGAGATGTGACGGAAATGTAGTGGTATTTCTTGTACTATACGTAGATGACATTTTGTTGATTGGCAACAATATCAAGGTGTTATCGAACGTAAGGGTATGGTTGTCAAAACAGTTTGATATGAAGGACTTAGGAGAGGTGGGACACATCCTTGGGATCAAGGTTATAAGGGATCGCAGGAAAAGGATGTTGTGCTTATCCCAAGCTTCATACATAGACACGATTTTGGATCGTTTTAGCATGCAGAACTCCAAGAAGGGTTTTCTACCTTTCAGGCATGGAGTTCCTTTATCTAAGAAGATGTGTCCTAGATCATCTGAGGAGATAGAGGAGATGAAGGCGGTTCCTTATGCTTCGGCAGTAGGAAGCCTCATGTATGTGATGCTCATGCGAGACGGATATACGCTGCAGTAGGCATGGTTAGCGGAATCTCAGTAATCGGGGCGAGGACATTGGACTGCGGTAAAGCATATATTGAAGTACCTGAGAAGGACTAGGGATTATATCTTTGGTTTCTGAGCGGACCAATTACTCCACTATGGGTTATCTGGATTCGACTTCCAATCTGATAGGGATAACAGTAAGTCTACCTCAGGTTTTGTGTTTACTTTGGGAGGTGGAGCCATTGTATGGAGGAGTGTCAAGCAGAAATGCGTGGCGGACTCCACCATGGAAGCTGAGTATGTGGCAGCCTCTGAGGCGGCCAAAGAAGTTGTATGGCTCAGGAACTTCCTGATGGACTTGGATGTGATTCCTGGTTTGCCCAGAACTATCACAATTTATTGTGATAATAGTGGTGCAGTTGCAAACTCGAAGGAACCACGAGCCCATAAGGCTAGTAAACACATAGAGCGCAAGTACCACCTAATACGAGAAATCGTAAAGAGAGGAGAAGTTGCTGTGGCCAAGATTGCATCGGAGGATAACCTGGCAGATCCTTTCACTAAGGCCCTTCCGGCGAGAGCTTTTGATAGGCATGTGGAGGGAATGGGGATCAGATGTATGACACTTTGAGAACAACATAGTCTTTTAGTATAAGTGAGAGATTGTAGGGATGTATACTGAAAAGTCTATCTTTTGTATGAACATCTTTATTTTGAAATAAGAATCACATGATCATTGTTTGCATATTTTTATGGTTATGCAATATTGTCTAATACGTTACATTGTAGATAACATGGTGTGTGGTGTCACACGAGAGATCTTGTTATCGGCTCCTTGTAAAGTATAAGTAAAGGCTCACAACCGAGATGACTTTGGACAAACCATCGGAATGGTTGTAGTGTGATTTGGTATTGGTTTGTCTTGACCATAGAATCACACTAGTGCACTTTGTGTGTATTCGGAGCAGACCGAAGAGGTGATTCGATTTATTCTTGACTACATAATCGATCGGGAGCTCGGATATTATTTAGTACATGCTCTTAATCCCGATATAATAGCATATACTTGGTACTCATCTCTTTGATTTACCAATGGGCGAGATTTATAGATTAAATCGATAGACTCGGTAAGTTGGGAGATGATATTATTTATATGGTGTGCCGTTGATTATAGGAGGAAACCGTGTCCTATATATTAGGATGATGATGTCCCCTTGAGGAGCTCATAAGGTTCATCATGTAAACCCTGCAGGTGGACTTGGTCCGGCATGATTAAAAGGTTGAGTGGTACTACTCAAGGAGTTAGATGTTGATTAATTAATGGTTAGTAAATTAATTAATCGACGGACATTCGAGATCTTAAACACGGGGAGAAAATGTACAAATAATATATGGAGCCCATATTGTCATATGGGGGTTGGTGAGGTAGATCAATGATGGACCTTTAGTGGATTGGATCATCATTAGTGGATCAGACTTTATGTGGGCTTGATCCATGGGTGGCCAAGACCCAACTCCTCCTCATGGTCCCTAATGTATCCCATTAACACCTCAAGATGCTTAGATCCAATGGATAGAAACAAAACACTAAAATCCATTGGTAGAGATTAAATCTCTAAGATCCGACGGTTGAGATTAAATCTCTAGATCCGACGGTTGAGATTAAATCCCTAGAACCAATGGAGAAGATTAATTCATGGCTTATCCCCAAACTCTATAAAAGGTGGCACGGGGTTGGCATGAAAAAGATCATAGAGAGGGAGCAAGGCTTGGGCGGCAAGAATAGGGCAATCCTAGTTGAGATAGGATTGGAATTAAGGTTAGGGTTTGGAAGCAAGGGTGGCACCAAATAAGGCAAGTTTTCCTTCTTTTTCCTTGCCTTGTGGCCAACGTCCAGCAGCTATTCCAGGCCTTCCCAGCCCTTGGCCGGCACCCAAAACACTCCCCTCTCTTCTCCTTAGGTGGTGGAAACAAGATATAGGGTTTCCCTTGGTGTCTTGGTAGTTTTCCATCATCTTCTTCTCCTTCTAGTTGGCCGGCGGCAAGAACTTCTATAGTTCTTTGTTGGTTGAGTTTTTGAAGGAGAAAAACATTGTTTCTCTTCTTCCTCTTGCTTGGGAAAAGCAAGGAAGGAAGTTTTGCGATCTAGGAGCTTTGACTTTTGGTGGATCGTCGCCCACACGACGTCCAAAAGGAGGAGGGTCATACATTAGAAGACCAAGAGGTATAACTATTCTTCTATCTCTTTTATTCATTGCTTGTGTTTGTTTTTCAAAATATAAGCATGTTATATTTCTGTAAATAGGCTAAATAATACTTGGATCCCGAGTATAAACACAAAAACCGACGATCCGGACATCGTCTATTCCGCGGCTACTCGTAGAATAGAGGATGGTCACTTGAACAACTAGTTTGTTCAAGTGACCTCTCTAAACGAATAACACGACGATGACTTGGTTGCTTTGGGAATCCCTTTTGTCTAGGATTAAATTTTTTTAATCCTGGGACATCGAAGGGATCACCATGGTCAAGCAACCGAGGTGAAGGGGAAGCGAAGTTTCCCCCTCACGGACTCGACAAGGGAAATCCCTTCATTAGTTGTCTAAGAAGATGTATAATTTCTATTGTCGACTTTCCAGGTATGAATCCAAATTGATTTTCAAAAATCGTGGTCTCCTTTCTTAATCTTTTTTTATTATTCTTTTCCATAGCTTCATGGTATGCCTCATTATTTTAATACCTTATAGTTTGCACAAGCTTGTACACCCCTCTTATTCTTATATAAAGGAATTAAATTACTTATTCTTTATTGATCAGATATTTTTTTATTTTTAATATCATATTAAATAATTTTGTAAGTCATTCAATACTTTATTTCTCTAGGTACTTCCATACCTATTACCTCGGAATATCATCTGGTTTAATGACTTTTTCATTTTCCATTTCATTTAAAGCTTGTTCTACTTTTGAAATTTAAATTCTACAATAAAAATTTAAATTTCTATACTCATTTGACCTACGTAAATTACCTAAATTAAGTTGGTCACCTAAACCTTCATTAAAAAGTTGATAAAAATACCTCTTTCACCGCTATTTTATTTCTCCATCATTTACTAGTATCTTATTGCATTCATCTTTAATACATCTTATTTAAATAAGATCTTTTATCTTCCTCTCTATTATTTTAGCTATTCTATAAATCTCTTTCCTCTTCTTTCGTATCTAATTTTCAATATAACAGTTCAAAAGTTTCATTCTTAGTTTCATTTACTACTTTTGTAGTCTCTTTCTTGACTATTGTATATTTTTTTTCAAGTTTTTCTCATTCATATAAATATATAATTCTTTATAGAATATTTCTTTTTTCTTCACTTTCTCCTGTACTTTCTCATTCCACCACCAAGTGTCATACCCCGAGAGTATGTCGAGCCCAAAAATCGAACAGCATCTCCCCTGTACGTGATATAATTTCCTATTGATACAAAGCCTTCCGGCCACAACTACACAACATATAGAAGTATATAACCAAAGTCACAGCGGAATACACCAACAATAATAAAAATACAAAGACTCAAATACATGCGTACCTGTACGACTTTGACACAACAAGAAAACATGGTCGAAACCAAATACATAACAACATAATCGATTACCAAACAACGAAAACAATATAGGATAAAAATCCAAAACATACAATCCAAAATATACAACACCAATATGGATTTCAATCCAAATACTCAAGGTGAGATGGGATCAGCTGGAGGTGCTATGAGTATCTAAGAAATCTTCTACCTGTTACCTGAGCGACAAGAAAACATAGGGTATGTGGTAGTGAGTATAAAACTCAGCAGTAATATAAAGATAGTGCATGAACAAATAACATATGTAGAGCAATAGGTATACAAATTTAGATAAACAGGTATACATAGGGAGATCAACATACATACAATCTTAAAGGAAACAACGAAACTATCAGTATAATACTAATCAGTGCATATACCGAACCAACTGATCAACCGTACATAACGTAATGTAAGGTACTGACATACCTGAGGATCTGCAACGATACAACTCATACACCCTGAACACATATACCACACTATAACACATACAACATAAAGGAACAATACTATATTTGTAATCAACACACTACTATATGAATAATATATAAACAAGTACATAACCGAACCTGGTCCATCCTTTACCACAACATGACGTCGATCAAACGCATACAATAGTCTGATCCAACCTGTACATTGTACTCCACACACAATAGTATAGAATATAAAAATAATATGCAAAATGATGAACAAACATATGCAGCAAGCATAGCTCAAACAAATGCAACATCACAACAAGTATATATATTGTATCTATATATACTGATCACACACACAGACACACACATATATGTACGCCATCATACATGGTGATGCAAATGAATGGTCATGCCTGCACACCCCACTCACTACCACGACCCCAGTGTGGCCTAGGTGACCCGACATGACAACTGTCCCGACTCAACAACAACCACTACTATCAAGTGACCAAGTGGGCAGTATGAATAAGTAGCGATAAGCTAAAAAGCTATAAGCTACACAACGAGGGTCACTATTGCTGGCCACTCCGACTGTCACTACCTATGAGTGGTCGAGTGCCACACACACCAGACAATTGCACATAACTCCAACTACTACTATCAATAGTGGTTGAGTGCGGCACAACAGATGATCATCCCTCACACCAGTTACTACTACTATGAGTAATCGTGGAGGTAGGATGACTGACGACCCTCTTAACCACAAGGGATACCAAGTCGCCAATATGCATATAAATGAAATGAATGCACAACCAACATATACACACATACACAACACACTCTCCATCCAACAGAGAGTCATGCATAACTAACAATCGACCATGCTAGGACCTCCAGTCCATAGCGTCACATTGTCGACAACCCCCACTACCATGTACAGATATATGATCCGTAATAGTTATACAACGAAAGGTAAGATGATACAACAACCAACTCTACTTTAAGGATATCACCCATCCCCGAATGATTGTTTATGATGATACGAGTCAAATCAATAACTAGACTCAGCTACATACCCATGGTTAAGCATCTAAAGATCCACCTACCATAGCATTGGTAATTTATAATAACGATGAACAATATATAACAACAACAACAATATATCTCAAAGTGCAAAGACTTAAGTATCAAGTACAGAATAATATGAGTGGAGTCAAGGTACGATATCAACCATATGAAACTCATGCACTAAGAATAATCAACTACCTGACCAGGGTAGAATATTACCCACCTAATACAAAGACTTATCTGAGAATCTCCACGTTCAAGAATCTATCACAATTGAAGTCCTGCAAGAAAGAACACCTGATTAGTCAACTATTTTGATCAATGTATTAATTGTTAGTGTCTATAAAATTCAGCCCCCTCAAATATATCCCTCCTCGAAGGACTTCCTCTGCTTGATGTTCGATCTTTAACCTATCAGAATTTCCTGCCAACTGTCTGGTTCTTTTGACTCAGCTGGACTTCCTGCTAGCTGTTTAGCTCTTCTGGCCTAACTGGACTTCCTACAAGTTGTTCGATCATTCTGACCCAACTTGACTTCCTGTCTGGTGTTTGATTCTCTTGATTCGGACATAGGAGCTCCTCTTCCTTCGTTTGAGTTTCATGGCTTGACAAGGACTATGGCTCCGATACCAATTGTTAGTGCTTATAAAATTTATATATCTCCACAATGGTATGATATTGTCCACTTTGGGCCTAAGCATCTCTACAATGGTGTGATATTGTCCACTTTGGGCCTAAGCTCTCATGATTTTGTTTTTGGGCTTTATCCAAAATGTCTCATACCAATGGAGATATCTTTTCATCTTATAAGCACATAAATTTTTTTATGTCTTATCAATGTGGAATTTTGATTGTATTTTTAATGGTGATTTACCAAAGGGCACACGTGAAGTTTAGAATTGCCTAAACATCGCCCCATACTTTCATATTTACCAAATGGCACACTTAATTCCCTTTTTAACCCTCCCGCCAAACATACCTTTTAATGTTGAGATTTTGCATGCATCCGAGCTACAATTGGAAATCCCGAGCCATCTAAACGTTCCGTCCAAATGAGCCACAACATTAGTGTCTTTCTCTCCTTAGCTTTCGAGAAAATCTTCCAGACTCAAGGCACAAATCTTTCGAACTTCTTACACTCCATTTTTTATCCAACGTGATTTCGTTAGCTTCCGAGTTTTAGGATTTTCGACGAGACGCTTCGAGGTAATCTCGTGTCGTCCTCTCATTTAACTATCTGTGTTACCCATTTCTTACTCGGTTTTAGAGTTTTCATAGAAAGTTATACATCTTATAAGCTTTCTGTCTATCATTTATTATTGCAGAATAAGTCAAGAATCTTGTTCAACCTCTCCTTCATCGGCCAAGGTATGTCTCGCATTCCTTGTTTTAGTCGAATATGAAGTACACCATCTATTTTAAATGTTTTTTCGATTATGGTTTTGGAATGATTTCAAATATTCAAATACAAATGGATGATTTTTTTAATCCGTATCTGAATTAGATAAATAGATCCCTGAGGTTTTTTTCACAGGATTATTGCAAAGCATTGCAGATTCTCTAATTTGTTATATACAATTACAAAATGAAGGAATAAATCTGGTTTTTAAAATTTTGTATTTCCAAATTTTTAGGAAAAAAATGAGTGTTCAAAGAAACTCCAATGGACCAGTGTTTTAGGCCACTTTATTGAATTTTTTGGAAGTCCAAGTGCTAAAGGAAAGCAATGTTCATCTGTTTGTTTACATGAAAGGCACAAAGAGATCATTAAACAAATCTCATTTGCTGTTTTTTTTAATATACAAGATATTCCACAAATTCGTGGTATATTGGTCAATATATTTCAAAGTTGGGATTTGACAAGTCAAAGCTTTAAGTTTTCAACTGTACCAGTTGCTTTCACTAGAAGAGATGTGTCACTTTTGCTCGGTATTGCAGATAGAGGGGCTTCTATTCCCATGAATTCAACTAATGCATCAGGTGTTCTTTTCATTTCTCAATTCTCTAAAAAAGAACCAATAGATCAAAACTAGAGTATTTGCTTAAAACTTTTTCTACAAGAGTAGAATTAGATGAAGATGTTTTGGTGTTTTGTAAGTTGTATAGTTTGTATATATTTGCTTGTGTATTGTTCTGTACTACTACATATAAGGTCCCCATAGGTCTTGGAGATATTATAGATGATTTTGACAACATATGTAGTTTCAATTTGGTTGAAGTCATCCATCAATTTATGGCTCCACAATTGCCTACTATTGGAGATCTATGTTCATCTACTAATACAGTTGCGCAGAATAGCCGAATTCCTTACCTAAAGGGATTTGCTGACCTTTTGACTGTAAATTCCTTCTTACTAATTTATTTTGTCTTTTATATTCACATAAGTATGTAACACTTTGGATATGAGCAGACTTGGTTTCTGGAACATGTCCCAATCCAGAGACCATACAATACCGAAGGGCCATGAATAAATAAGTAGAGGGCAACTCCTTCACATATTAGCAAGGTAAGGAATTTATTAGAGCAAGTCTCACCTAAATAGGTAAATAGAAGACCACAACTTAATATTTTTTCATTTTCGTTATCTAAATAATTATTGATTTTTTGATAGGTTATTGTTGATCTAGTCTGTACACGTAGTGAAATTATATGTTGGATCGAGCGGATCACTAGAGGGGGGTGAATAGTGATAAAACTTTTTCTTCGAATTCGTTCGGTAGACATTTAAACGCAGCGGAAAGATAAATGACAAATAAACAAGACAAATAGATTTTTTACTTGGTTCATAGCCTTCGGCTACTACTCCAAGGCCCTAATGGTCCTAGACCGTGTATGAAGGGCAATTCACTAAAACACTCCTCCTTGTAGGAGGTAGGAGTTTGATGATTACAAAAACCTTCGAAAGCAAAAGATAGAGAGACAAACCCTCTCTTCTATTAAGTTAAAATGCAACAATAGAAAACCTCGATTAACAAAAAGAATTGCAATATTAAAGAGACGACAAAGTAAGGTTATACCAATAACTAGGGAATAGAAATTAAGCTAGGGTTGTTGGTGTTTCGACAACACTTTGTCATTGTAGAGTCATCGAAGAGTAGCAGCGTTGCGGAGGCTTTTGGGCACTTAGAATTGATGAGAAAACCCTAGGAGAGGCACTCCTTTTATAGCCCTTGAGCCCCTTTTCGAGAGGAACTTCAGCCAATAAGATTTGAGCACCACCCCCCTTGAAATGAGGTGATAAGCCTTGACTCCTCGAAGTTGATCCTTGACCATCAGTCGACTGATGGCCATCATTAGTCGACTGATTGCAGCATTAGTCGAATGTTGACCGCAGATAGTCGACTGATGGACAGCAGTCGAGTCCTCCAAGCTGGTAATCGACTGATGCTAGCTAAAATCAAAAGTTAGCTAAACAAAAATATTATTTCAATGGCCTCTGACCATCCGATCTCGACCTAGACCACCGATGGGATGTCTTGGGTCGGATCTACGCTTAAGACTATCCTCGTAAGGAGGATATGACCTCAATTACGCTCGTACACACGAGCTTACCTCGATACTTACTGTGTCGCTTTCGCTTCCGGCCTTCCACTCGATTCCTTTAACTTCCTCTGAAATCACTCGAGTGTTGCCCGACCACCGTGGCTTCCTCCGGGTGTCGCTAGCCTTTAGCTCTAACATTGGCACTTTTCTACACACTCGATTTAGCTTGTGAAATAATAATATGAGCTTAACTTTGTATCGTTTGCTATAATCAAAACTCAGGTTCGACTTAGGTGCCTACTGCACCAACAATCTCTCCCTTTTTGATCTATGACAAACCCACATACAAAGTTAAGAAGATAGTATGCATGAAGAATTATAATGTGCATGAAAAACAAAAAAATAAAGGTCAAGTAGGAGTAGTAAGGATTTTCTTCAAGTACTCCCCCTTGGGGAACCTCCCCCTTGACCGAGGGTGAGTCTTGAAAGAAGACCTTAATCCTCCCTTTTGAGAGTTTCTATTTAGGAAGAGTTTAAGTAATTAACATTACTTAAAGTTGGCCTTAGTAAAACGTTTAAGTTAAGAGGACTTCTTAACTTGGCCCTTTCTCCCCCTTTCTTAAGTAAAACATTAACGTTTGTCCATAGTATTTAAAAATAAGTTTAAGTTAAGAATTCTCTTAACTTGGCCTTTACTTCCTTTTTGTTAACAAAAACAAGTTAAGTAAATTTTCAAAACTTAAAGTTAAGTAAACATTTACTTAACTTTTGGCCATGTAAATAAATATGAAGTGAGTTAAGTTATCAAAAATTTTGATCCCTTAACTTTGGCCTTTTTCTCCCCCTTTTGCCATATATCGAAAAGAGTGGGGGTGTGTGAAAAACAAATATAGGTATTAAATTTAAAGTCCAAGCATGTTCTATATTATTTTGAAAATAATATACTGAAAATAAACTCATCTATAAAATGTTCGACTCATATTTGACTTGATTGATATGAAAGATCAACCAGTCCTAGTCAGAGTCGGTTAATATGTATGATTATACTCTGTGGTTCATGGCGATACACTAGCTCTACATCTGGAACCAGGAGTAAGGTTCTAACATCTCACGCCCATCTATGTGGCTAAGTACACAAACACATTAGTCCTATGTGTTGTGAGATGTATTGGCTCCTTAAATCTATAGGTGCATGATATCTAAGGTATGTCCTATGCTAGTTCTATGAAAATGAAAAATAAGAAATAGTAGTAAGAAAATATAATTTGTAAGTTTCTATTCTACTACGCACATGTCCAATTTTTGTCTTAATAGACTGAATTCGGCTTCGGGTAGGGGTTTAGTAAATAGGTCTGCCAAGTTAGACTTCGATTCGACGTATTCGAGTTGTATGACTCCGTTGGTCATATGTTCTCGAATGAAATGGTATTTGACCTCTATATGTTTGGTCCTAGAGTGACATATCGGATTCTTAGTTAGGTTAATTGAGCTAATGTTATCTACGTGGAGTTTAGTGTTCGTAAAGTCTAACTTAAAGTCGCGGAGAGTGTGCTTCATCCAAAGAAGCTGAGTGACACACTCACCCATCGCGATGTATTCGGCTTCGATGGTAGATAAGGCAACACAGTGTTGCTTCCTACTGCACTAACTCACTAGACTCGAGCCAAGAAGTTGACAACAACCACTCATACTCTTTCTATCGAGCTTACTACCGGCATAGTCCGAATCGGAGTAGTTGGTTAGTTCGAACTCGGTAGATCTAGGGTACCAAATACCGACATTAAGTACACCCTTTAGATATTTAAGGATACGCTTGACTAGAGTTAGGTGAGACTCCTTAGCATAGGTTTAGAACCTTGCGCACATACTTACTGCAAATAAGATATCAGGTCATCTTGCAGTTAAGTAAAGGAGACTCCCTATTAAACTCCTATAGTATTTTAAATCAATTGAATTTCCGATTACATCTTCTTCTATATTTACATTCGTTGTCATTGGGGTATTAATAATTTTAGCGTCCTGCATTCCAAAGTGTTTAATTAATTCCTTAGTATATTTGCGTTGATGTAGGTATATTCCATCTTTAGTTTGTTTAATTTGTAGACCTAAGAAGAAACTCAACTCACGTACTAAATTCATTTCAAATTCACTTTCCATAAGTGAAATGAATTCATTCAGTAGGATCGAGTTGGTGGTTCCGAAGATGATATGTCTTTACCTACGGTTTTTACGAAAAGAGTTGGGTCAACTACACCTTGGTTAAATCCTTTGGACTTAAGATAAATCGAAAGTCTCTCGTACCAAGCTCGAGGAGCTTGTTTAAGTCCATAGAGGGCTTTCTTTAACCTAAGGACATGATCGGATTTATCTAGGCTTTCGAAACCAGGGGGTTGACTAACATAAACCTCCTCTTTAATATATCCATTCAAGAATGTTGACTTCACATCCATTTGAAACAACTTAAATCCTCAATGTGCAACATATGCTAATAACATTCGAATGGACTCTAATCTAGCTACTGGGGCATAGGTCTCGTCGTAATCTAAACCTTCGACTTGACTAAACCCTTTTGCGACTAGTCTAGCTTTATTTCTAACTACTTCACCTTTATCATCAAGTTTATTTTTAAACACCCACCTTGTTCCAATGATTGTTTTATCTTTAGGTGGGGGTACTAATTCCCATACTTCATTCCTAGTGAATTGAGTCAGCTCTTCTTGCATTGCAATAATCCAATCGGGATCAAGAAGAGCTTGGTCAATAGTTTTGGGTTCAATTTTGGAAATCAAGGAGATTTGACTAAGGTTTCTGTATGAGGCTCTAGTTCGAACTCCTAGGCTTGGATCACCTATCACTTGGTCGATAGGATGATTCGTTTGAGTCCTAGTTTGGTTTGGGTTTGGGTCATCTACCACTTGATCAATAGGATGACTCATTTGAGTCCTAGTTTGGTTAGACTCATCTACCACTTGGTCAATAGAATGACTCGATTGACTTAGGTTAGGATTAATACTAGACTTGATCTCCGGATCAGAGTTTAGTCTGGTATGAATCGACTCGCTAATTGGGGTTGTTGGGGGTTTTGTAGGTTCATGTCCTTCATCAAACACTACATTGATAGTCTCCTCAACTCTAAGGGTGTCATGATTATATACTCTATACGCTCTACTTGTAGTCGAGTATCCTAGAAAGATTCTGGTCGAGGTTTTGGATGTAAATTTTCCTAGGTAATCCTTAGTGTTTAGGATATGTATCTTACACCCAAATACTCTAAAGTACTTGATGTTAGGTATTTTATCGTGATAAATCTCGTATGAGGTCTTAAGGTGCCTCTTTACCATAAGGATCCTATTTTGGACATAGCATGTCGTACTTACGGCTTTCGCCCAAAACCTATCAGGTAGATTATACTCGTTTAACATTGTCCTAGTGGCTTCTTGTAGGGTTCTATTTTTACGTTCTACTAGGACATTCTGTTGTGGGATTCTAGGGCAAGAGAACTCATGATGGTATCCATTTAGGTTACAGAATTCTGTAAACCTGTGATTCTCGAATTCACCACCATGATCAGTCCTAAGTCTTTTGATTTTAAGGATTTGTTGATTTTCTATTAGTTTAAATAGGTTGATTAATTGATCTAGGGTATCACTTTTGTGTTTGATGAACCTAACCCAAGTAAATCTAGAATAGTCATCAATTATGACTAAGCAGAATTTACTTCCATTAAGTGACTTAGCTCAGTGTGAATCAAATAGATCCATGTGTAGGAGCTCAAGAACACTTTTGGTTCGTTCTTGATTAGTTAGTTGATGTTGTGTCCTAGATTGTTTGCCTTGTTGACAAGCATTACATATTTTATTATCCAAGTTGTTGAGGTTAGGCAAACCTCTGACTAAGTCACTCTGACTCATCTTGTGGATGAGTCTTGGGTGTGAGTGACCGAGTCATCGGTGCCACAACCATGATTCCTCTTGTCGTGTTATAAGACACTTGGTTGAGGAGTTAGTTAAAGTAATAGTATAAATATTGTTATTTCTGGTTCCCTTAAGGATTATTTTAGAAGTTTCATTTATATTAATTACGCATTCATTTTCTAGAAATATGACCTTATAGTTATTATCACACAATTGGCTTACACTAAGTAAATTATATTGAAAATTTTCTACCAATAAGACATTTTGAATAATAAAGTTAGAGTTGAGCTCAATATCACCTGATCCGATGATTTTGAGCTTGCCGTTGTTTCCGAAGGCTACCGATCCTTGTCGTTTGAATCGAAGCTTCAAAAACTTGAGTTGATCCCCGATCATGTGTCAGGAGCAACCACTGTCCAACATCCATTGATCCTACACGCAAGGTAGTTGGATCGGATATTGGATTTATTAAAGATTGGTTGAAGATTATTAACCTAAATCATCTCACCCATGTCTACATGATCAAACATGTTAACCCTATATGTTCTTGTGAGATGACTTCCAATTTTACTTGATTTAAATTTAATGATTTGAACACTTGTCAACCTTGCATTAGATTCGGATTTGACCTTAGGCTCATCAAGTCACCTTTTCAAGATCATGGCTTCTAGGTCGTGGCGAGGCACAGAGGCCTTCTTTGATCGGAACAACAATCACTTCCTTAGACAAAGCCATTTTCAAGAAAATAGAGACTTGACTTACCTAAAACCACTTTCTAGTCTAACTAGTCTAGGATACGGCGAGGTAGCTTTAGCTAGTTCTGCTCGATCAAGTGCACCGAACTAGATATGCCTTATCTAGCCCGAATACACAAGACTCCGCTTTCCTAGCGTACTATCATCTTGCTGCGTCCTGGTACTATGTTATCAAGTATTGACGAGTTATAGTCCTATCTAGTATTCTAAAAAAAATCAAACTAAATAAAGAACCTAAGCATGCAATTTCTAAGTTAAAATACAAACAAGTTTTGTACTGGCTCCCCCTGGACCGTTGAATCGGTTCGGTCTCTCCACATAGTGGATTTAGTCCTTGGGAACCCAGTACTGGTTCGATCCTAAGTTTGAAATCAAGGCAGTCTTAGGGACCCATGCTTGGACATGTTTTTTATGCAGACTTACAATCGACATATATGACTTGTTGGTCGTATTTGAGCTAAACCCTAGTCCGGGCTTGTTGTACACGGCCCTTTGCGATCCAAGTAGGAGGTCAAGTCCTTTGGATCCCAAAGTAAACCTTTCCAATGTATTCCTAAGATCTTCGACTTGACTCTTCAAGAGTGAGTTCTCAACTTCGAGCTTTTCAACCCGAGTTGAGTCCTCCTCTCGAACTCGACTAGTCGAAGAGGTTAGGGAGACCTCATGTTTGAGGAGTTTAACCTCCTCAACTAGGGTCTCGACCTTGGACTCGGACTTAGCTAATTTCCTAGTTAAGAACTTAATTGCACTATAAAGCGTACTAATAAGGGATTGACTTACCTTGAGTGTATCTTTTGAACCGGATGCGTATCCGTGGCTTATCTTGAATAGCGCTTCGCAGCCCGATTCGTCCTCGATTTCAGACTCGTGTTTCGGTTCCGACTCCATCTCTGATTCAACCGATTTAGCCATGAGGACGCGATCATCATCTTCTTCCTCGAACACTTCTTCCCATGTAGCATTGAGTGCCTTTTTGTGTTTCGGTGTTTTTCTCTTGAGACTCGGGCATTCGGACTTGATGTGTCCAAACCTGTTGCATTCGTAACACCTAATATTAGAACTTTTAGGCTTACCTTCGTTGGGTCGAGTGACGGTTCGCTTTCGGCCCTTGACTATCCTCCGAACTAGGTTGACTAGTTCGGCCTCCATTTCCGGGTCAACCTCCGAATCAGACTCTTCTTCTTCTTCCTTCAGGGGTGGCTTGCTCGCAGTTTTCTTCCTCGAACCTGCAAAAAGTGCTATACCCTTCTCGGGTTCCGAGTTAGACTGCTCATGAAGTTCGAAATTGGAAAAAAACTCATCTAACCTAAGTTTTGAAAGATCCTTGGAGACCTTGTAGGCATCGACCATGGATTCCCACAAGGTAGTCCTAGGAAAAGAGTTAAGAACATACCTAATATGGTCGCGATTTTTGACCTTTTGTCCAATCGCGTGTAGGTTATTGACTATGTCTTGAATGCGAGCATGAAGTTGCATCGCTGTTTTGTGTTCCTGCATTTTTAGATTATATAACTTATTAAACAAAAGATCGCGCTTACATACCTTGGCTTCATCGGTCCCTTCGTGTAGCTTCACTAGCTTTGTCCAAAGGTCCTTTGCGCTGATGAAGGGGTCGACACGATTAAGCTCCTCCTTGGACAAGCCGCATTGGAGGATTTGAGTTGCCTTGGCATCGGCTTCAACTTGTATTTTTGTCGCATTGTTCCATTGGTCATAATCCAAGGATTCACCCACTTTGTTAGTCGGAAGTGTAAATCCCGTTTGGATTATGATTCACATCTCGATTTGGGTTTTAAGAAAGCATTCCATCCGACCCTTCCAATAACGGAAGTCATCTCCATTGTAAAACGGAGGTCAGACGGTGCTAAAACCCTCGAGATGGGCCATTGAAACAAAAAAGACAAAAGAATGAAGTGAAGAAAACCTAAAACCACAAACAACGGAAATGTCCCAAGACTCACGTCTTGGATTAGTAGTGCGGAAGGAAAAAGACTACACAAATGAGAAAGAAAAAAAATCAAAATAAACAGAAAATAAATCGAAAGAAAATTCGTAGAAAGCTAGATTGGTGGTTTCACCAAATCTTAGCACCCCCGGCTCTGATACCAATTGTTGGATCGAGCGTATCGCTAGAGAGGGGGTGAATAGCGATAAAACTTTTTCTTCGAATTCGTTCGGTAGACAATTAAACGCAACGGAAAGATAAATGACAAATAAAAAAGACAAATGGATTTTTTACTTGGTTCGTAGCCTTCAGCTACTACTCCAAGGCCCTAACGATCCTAGACCGTGTATAGAGGGCAATTCACTAAAACACTCCTCCTCGTTGGAGGTAGGAGTTTGACGATTACAAAAACCTTCGAAAGCAAAAGATAGAGAGACAAACCCTCTCTTCTATTAAGTTAAAATGCAACGATAGAAAATCTCGATTAACAAAAAGAATTGCAATATTAAAGAGATGACAAAGTAAGGTTATACCAACAACTAGGGAATAGAAATTAAGCTAGGGTTGTTGGTGTTTCGATAACACTTCGTCGTTGTAGAGTCATCGGAGAGTCGCAGCATTGCGAAGGCTTTTGGGCACTTAGAATTGATGAGAAAACCCTAGGAGAGGCCCTCTTTTTATAGCCCTTGAGCCCCTTTTCGAGAGGAACTTCAGCCAATAAGATTTGAGCACCACCCCCCTTGAAATGAGGTGATAAGCCTTGACTCCTCGAAGCTGATCCTTGACCATCAGTCGACTGATGGCCATCATCAATCGACTGATTACAGCATTAGTCGAATGCTGACCGTAGATAGTCGACTGATGGACAGCAGTCGAGTCCTCCAAGTTGGCAGTCGACTGATGCTAGCTGAAATCAAAATTTAGCTAAACAAAAACTTTATTTCAACGGCCTCCGACCATCCGATCTCGACCTAGACCATCGATGGGATGTCTTGGGTCAGATCTACGCTTAAGACTATCCCCGTAAGGAGAATACAACCTCACTTACGCTCGCACACATGAGCTTACCTCGATACTTACTGTGTCACTTTCGCTTTCGTCCTTCCACTCGATTCCTTCGGCTTCCTCCGAAATCACTCGAGTGTCACCCGACCACTGCGGCTTCCTCCGGGTGTCGCTAGCCTTTAGCTCCAGCGTTGGTACTTTTCTGCACACTCGATTTAGCCTGTGAGATAACAATATGAGCTTAACTTTGTATCGTTTGCTATAATCAAAACTCAGGTTCGACTTAGGTGCCTACTGCACCAACATTATATTGCTTGATAAGGTTGACTATTATATTGAAAATATTCCTCATCCAATAGAGATATCATCATCACAAACTATACAAGAAAAATACCCTACTACTGAATGCCATGAGTGTTTAGTTTATCAGAGACAACTCAAAGAGTTAAGAATGGAAAACATGACACTAACTGAAAGGGTAAAAGAACTAATTGAAATTATAGGAAGAGAAGGTATGGAGGCTGAATCAAATAACCCTGAAGTTGATTCTCAACCTCAACCAGAACCAATTGCCACCAGAACAAGACAACAAGATAGAACCCGCTATGATTACAGGGATACTCCCGTTAATAGTCCACTATGGGCAAAATTGATATGACAGAAATTTGTGATGTTGAGGTATTAGAAGGGCAACCTGAGAAAGATGTAAATGTAGAAGTTGTTGGGAAGAAGGGAAAACAAATAATTGGTATGGATGAAGTGCAAGCGAGGAATACTATCTCTATTGTGGAAGAAGAATATGAAAAAGATCTTGAGAGGGAGGAAACAAGAATTGATAAACTTAACCAAATGAGAATGGAAGCCATTGCGGTAAGTTAGAATACAAAGAAAATTAGTTTGTGTTAATTTTTTTAAATTACTAATCTAATTTTTTATAATAGTATGTCAAGAAAAAATGTAAGACGTCAAAAAAGCAAAAACAAGATGTTGATGTGACCTACTTGCTAAAAAGTTTAGAAAAAATAAAGTATGGTAGTTACATCCACCATTACATTTGAAAATTTTGTTACAATAATATAGAAAGTACAAATATTTATTTACCATTAAATTTTTTTGTAAACCTATTACAAGTTTTGTTTGGGAGGAAGGTCCTTTTTCATTAACTCTGAATTCTTTATACTCTGGAGTTAATGGATCTATTTTCACAGTTGGAGAGGTTATTGATACATTTTGTTCAATTCTTTTTAGGGGAGCCTCCTCCTCATGTAGGTCATATAACAAGTCTGTGTATTTCTCATTCGGGTTCATTGTAAGGAATTTAAATTATCTTGTCGTCTAATGATTTAAAATGTTATACTAAATGTTTAAATATTTTCCTCTATACACAATTGCAGTCAACATTAAGAATGTCGTAGAAGACCGCCACAACACAAATCATAAACACAGACATGAATGATGGAGAGGTTAGATATATTTTTATACCTCTAAATAATGTCCAAACTCACTTTCACCTATTGTGTATTGACACAAAAGCAATGACTTTCAATCATTACAACTCCCTTTCATATGGAGGAAAATCAAAAGCTAATTTTGAAGCAGTGGTGAGTAGATAATTTTTTTAAATATGGATATTCCATCCATTGTATATGTAAATGAATAGTTATGTTAATTTAATCATTGTGTAATAATAGGTATCCCAATTTAAAGGATATTCATCTAAGAACCTTGCAACAATTCATCCATGTTTAGAAGCTTATTACCCCATCAACAACTGAATTTCTGTTACAATTGATTATCCCCAACAAGTAGCAAGGTACTAAAAGAAAAATACTGAATGTGAAATTTTACTTTTGAATTGTAATATAAAATTTATCATGGTATTTTTACAGCAATGATTGTGCCTTCTTTATGATGCAATACATGAGATGTCTGTTGTATGGTGAGAAGATGGACTTTAAACAAGTAGACATGGCAAAATTCAAAATAGATGTCTCAGTGTCAATTTTAAGGGATGAGTTCTTCATAATATAATTTAAGAAAACTTTAGGTGAGAGTATGACAATGCATTTTTATATTTGAGTTAATTATGAATTTTGTTAATTTGTAAATGATTCTGCATTCCATAGATCAACAATGACTATAATTTTGATATATTCTTGAATATATTCTTGAATCTAACAATACAATGGTTTGGTTTTGATGTTGTGAAATTGAATGAAATTGAAGGGGACCTTTTTTATATCTGGCAGGTTTATATTCTCTATTGTTGAATTTTGTTTAAATTTCCAGCACCACCTTATTCAAAATACAAGACCATGGTGTTATTGCGATTTAAATTCCTAGCACCACCTTCTATCTCTGCAAGGTTAAATGTCCATGTTGGAAATTTGAATCTCAGGACCACGGTGGTACTGAGATTTTAATCTCAGGACTTCGATGGTGCTGGGATTGAAATCCCAGGAATACAGTGGTCCTGGGATTTAAATTTCTAATAATACGTCTAATTTCAAACTGGTTCTAATCTAAAAAGTGGTGCTGAAAATTATATTCCCAGGAACATAGTGGTCTTGAGATTTAAATTCCCAACACCATGTACAATATCAAGATGGTCGAAAAAAAGATGGTGATGGGAATTATATTCCTAGGAACATAGTGGTCCTGAAATTTAAATTCCCAACACCACGTACAATTTCAAGTTGGCCGAGACAAAAGGTGGTGCTGGGATTTATATTCTCAGGAACACAGTGAGCCTGAGATTTAAATTCTCAACACCACATACAATATCAAGCTGGCTGAAAAAAAGGTGGTTCTGAGAATTATATTCCCAGGAACACAATGGTCCTAGGATTTAAATTCCCAGTACCACGTACAATTTCAAGTTGGTAAAGACAAAATAGTGGTGTTGGGAATTATATTCCCAACAACACTGTAATCCTGGGATTTAAATTGCCATCACCACATAACACAGGGCCTGATTTCTAAAATATGGATGTGGAAACCTAATAAAACCTTGAATATCAGAAATTTTGGATACAGATACACAAAGGGGCACTTTCTAAATCCACTGGACTTGGATTAGATCGAAGAAGAGGTGAATAGGGCCATCAATGGGTTTTGACCGAAACTCATTGATGGACCTAGAGGAGTCCAAATTTTGAAATTTGAAAGATCTTACAGCTTGAATTGTTGATGTGTGATGTGAGCAAAACATATAGGATTTTACGAGTAGTTTTCACTCACATCTCATTACATTTTATGTTAGTTTCATCCATATGTCACTTTGTTTTGCATCCATTTCCTATTTTCTGGTTCGAATATCTGCTCTTGTACTTTTGCATGCAGGATAGCATTTCGTGGGAAAAAGATGCACTTTTGGAGCAAAAATGGAGCAATTTGTGGAGCACAAACCTTAGGGAATACACACTGGTCATGTCCCAAGACTTGGGCATGTTTCCAAAGCGAAACGGATCAAAACAGAGGCTCCAAAAAAAGACACGGCCAAGTCCTGTGAAAACACACGACCGTGCCTTTTTCTAGCTTAATTTCTAGTCGATATTTCATCTATTTTCCAGCCTTGCACACGGCCAGGCCGTGTGAAATTTACACGGTCGTGTGGCGGTGCCACGAATTCAAGGAAATAAGGTTTTTCAAGCATTTACGGAAAGCCAGAGTCACCTCTATATATAAGAAACTCATCTAAGAGGCGAGGGATCACGAGGGAGCTGCCCTAGGGCTCCCAAACCCTAGGGGGGAGGCATGACGGCTGGGACGACACACCGAATCCCTAAAAAGCTTTGGGAACTCGCAACGGAGAGGAAGAACACCACCGGAGATCCAAGTTTTGCACTTCAACACCAGAGAGGACACATTAGCATTGTAAATTCATGTTCTCGCACTTTATTTACTATTGATTCGAACATGAACATGCCTTGTGATTTTTCTCTTCTATCTATGGAGTAGTTTCTTCGATTCTAGGATTAGGGAGTAGCTTGTGTGCGTATGATATGTTGCTCCAAATTGAATACTGTTATTGAGTTTGAATTTGCAATTGGAATTTGTTTATACCGATATCTGTGTGTTTGGTTTTCTACCTACTGTGCTTAGGCGATACGAGGGGTGATGATGTGTGTGTATCATGCTACGTTTTCACTACTCCATATGCATGCATTTTATCTCATTTCATGTCCTAGGCATGTATTTTGTCATTATTCAGTTAAGTTTAGCATATTTTGGACGAAGAGACCGCTTTTGGGTGTTTTTCGTGTTAACAGGGCGAAGAAGCAGGCGTATCAAAACAACACAGGCGTGTTATCAGTGACACGCCCGTGTCAGGAGTTCCAGCGCTCAACACGCCCTGGTTCAGTAACCGGCATGCCCCGTTCAAGAAGTGACACGCCCGTGTCAGGAGTTCTAGCGCTCAACACGCCCTGGTTCAACAACCGACACGCCCCGTTCAAGTGTTGACACGACCAGTGAGAAATGTGCGACACGCCTATGCCCTCATTTGGCACGGGCGTGTTGGCCTGATTCCAGACTTCCTTTTCTGCGAGCAACTCGAGGAAGCCGCGATCTTCGTCTCAATTAAAGGAAAATCTTTTGCCTTAATTGAAGAGGAGGCCAAGGCTATAAAAGAGGAGATATTCTAACCCTAATGGGGGGCGGAGGGCAGGAAAGAGGATGACAGAGGAACGAGGAGAACGAAGGAGTCGACGATAGAGGAACACAGATGGCACTAAGTATTGTAATTTCTTTCTCTAGCAATTCTTGTTCGACTATGGAGTAGTGTCCTGTAATCTTAGGATGGGGGAGTAGCCCTTGACGATTTATGATGGATGATGTAATCTATACTACTTGAATTATTGTTTGTTTTGATCTGGTTCTTGGATTCTTATTGATAAACCTAAGGAGCTAAGGGGAAGTACCTAACAGTGAACCCAAGTTCCTGAAACCTAGAACCAACTAGGGATTAACTCCTGTCAAGTAGCGGTAGTGTATCTATGAGGGCTTGCGGGGGTCTCGTGACAGGTCCCCTTAGCTGATTATGGTCCCGTGTGCAAACCTATCGTGAAAAGGAAATTTAGACTCTAAAGGAACTCTTATGGACTTAATGGATCTATCAAATCCAGTTTTTACCAAGTAACGGGGGTAAGACTAGGGAGGTTTGCAGGGGTCTCGTGACAGGTCCCCTTAGCTGATTATGATCTCCTACGCTCGAATACCGTGATAGGTAAATTGAGTTTGATAGGTACAGTTGGCATAGACCTCGAAAGAGGTCGTTGATTTACCTTAGGATAGGTTCCATCAAAACAACTCTAATAGGGGTAGGAAAGAATTAAATCACCTTATAAATCGTCGACGTGGTGAAACCCATATCCTGAGATTCTTCTCAACTATTGACTTTTAGCTCGTTCTTCTCATTCGTTGTTCTTGACTGCTCAGTTTCTTTGCTTAATCAACAAATTGATTGACTAGATAACTTGGTATCACGATCATTCAGTAATTGTCCCAATCCCTGTGGGATCGATATTTTTATTACTTGAAGACAACCGTGCACTTGCGAAAAATAACACATCAAGTTTTTGGCGCCGCTGCCGGGGATTGGCACTCAATATTGAATTAAGCGTGATTTAGTTAATCTAGATTTCTGTTTTTGTTCCTATTCTTTGTGTCTATTCTGAATTCTTGTTTTGGGAGCCTCTCTTGTTGTTGCATGCACAGATTTAATAGGGAAATTCTCGATATTGATCCTGAGATAGAGAGAACGTTCCTTGCTAGAAGACGATTTCAGCAACGTCAGGAAGAAAATCTGACCTCCAACATGGATGATCAGAACGAGAATAAACCTTTAAGGGATTATGCAACACCTAGTACAAGGGGATTGAGATCGAGTATTAGAAGACCCCCTATTGAAGCGAACAATTTTGAATTGAAACCGACTCTACTATCCATGGTCCAACAACATCAATTCAGAGGAGCACCCACTGAAGATCCAAATCTGCACTTGGAAGTATTTTTGGAATTTTGCGAAACTTTAAAACTGAATGGAGCCTCAGCTGATGCTATTAGATTGCGCTTGTTTCCTTTCTCATTGTGGGACAAAGCTAGAGCTTGGCTACACTCTCTTCCAGCAGATTGCATAACTACCTGGGATCAGCTGGAGCAAAGATTTTTAGACAAGTATTTTCCACCCAGCAAAACTGCAAGTCTTCGTCATCAAATCACTAATTTTGCGCAAAAGGTTGGAGAAACATTTTTCGAAGCCTGGGACAGATTTAAGAGATTACTACAGCAATGCCCTCATCATGGGCTGGAGAAGTGGCTCATTGTTCATACTTTCTACAATGGAATCTCGTATGCTACTAAAGTTTCTCTTGATTCTGCTGCAGGAGGAGCTCTTATGAACAAAACGTTGGATGAAGCATTTGAGATCATCGAGAATGTGGCAATGAATTCTCACCAATGGGCTACAGAACGAGGATATCAAATTAAAATGCCAGGTAAGTTTGAGGTAAGTACCCTTGATCTACTCAGTGCAAAAGTTGATGCGTTAACTCAAAAGCTCGAACATTTTAATGTATCAGCTGTAAACTCATCTAATGTCACTTGCGAGATTGGTGGTGTAACAGGACATGTAGCGATAAATTGCCAAATCCTAGACGTACCATCATCGGGAGCTGGGATTGAGCAAGTAGATGCGCTAAATAATTTTAATCAGAAGCCTAATGGTGGCAACCCTTATTCGAACACGTACAATCCCGGTTGGAGGAATCATCCCAACTTTTCGTATAGAGCCAACCAAAATTCTTCTGGACAGAACAGTTTTGGAGCACCTTCGGGATTTCAGCCAGGACCCAAGTCAAGCTTAGAAAAGATGATGGAGAATTTTATTACGTGCCAGGGGAAGATAAATGATGAATTTCGACAGCATATTGTAGAATCAAATCGGCAACATCAAAATAATACCGAGGCAATCAAGCAATTGGGAAGCAAGGTTGATAATTTGACTAATCACACAAGAATGCTGGAAAATCAAATTTCCCAAATTGCCAGCTCAGCATCAAGGACGCCCAACAGATTTCCTAGAAATTCAGAAGTAAACCCAGCTGAGCATTGTAATTCCATAAGTTTGAGAAGTGGAAGGATTTTAGAAGGAGACAGAGCTCAACAAGCGGCCCCTGTGCTAAAGGACACGAGCGTGTCAGAGTTGGAAGAAGACAGCAGCATGCCTGGGTTGAATAGCAAAGGAAGCCGACAACACACCCTGACCCAGGGTGTGTTGTTCAACACGCCTGGGGAAGAGAATGCCCACGAGCGCGTGTCAGCCGACACACTCATGTTGGGTCACTCCAGCAGCCAACACGACCAGCCTATGCCGAACGACATAGGCGTGTTGAACAAGGAACCAAGAACGTATAAGCCCCCTATCCCGTTCCCTCAGAGGCTGATTAAGGAAAAATTGGATGAACAATTTGGTAAGTTCCTTGAGGTAATTAGGAAGCTATATATCAATATACATTTTATAGAAGCTCTTCAACAAATGCCTACATACTCCAAGTTCTTGAAGGATATCTTAACCAATAAAAGAAAAGTCAAGGAGCATGTAACAGTGGCTCTTACTGAGGAGTGCAGCGCTTTAATTAAGAACATGGTTCCTCCCAAACTAAATGATCCAGGTAGCTTTTCTATCCCTTGCATAATTAATGACTCAAATTTTGATAAGGCTTTTTGCGATTTGGGCGCTAGTGTCAATTTGATACCTCTTTCCATATGCAAGAAATTAGATTTGGGAGAAATGAAACTAACTACTATGGCCTTGCAGTTAGCCGATCGCTCCATTAGATATCCTTTGGGAATCCTAGAAGATGTACCAGTGCAGGTGGGAAATTTTATTATTCCTGTCGATTTTGTAGTGCTTGACATGGATGAAGACCCATGCATTCCACTCATTTTAGGGAGACCTTTCTTGGCTACTGCTGGGGCAATGATAGACGTCAAGAACCACAAACTCTCACTTGCATTTGAAAATGACAAAATTGAATACGACCTTTCAAAAGTTGTTAAACAACCTTCTGTTTTTGATGTTTGTTGTAGGATTGACAGTTTCCAGTCAATAGCACTAGAAGGAGCACAAGAACAAACTTATCTTAATAAGCTCGAAGGGGATTTTGAGGATAAAGAGCTGGAGATTTCCAACCCTAACCTAACACCACAGGTAGAACTTAAGCCTCTTCCATCAACACTCAGGTATGAATTTCTTGGCGAAAACTCTACTTATCCTGTGATCATTAATGCTAATCTGAGCAATGCAGAGATCGAAAAATTGATTGAGGTATTGAAAACACACAAGAACGTCATTGGATACAAGATTGATGATATTAGGGGAATTAGTCCATCGGTTTGCATGCACAGAATTCTACTAGAAGACAATTTTAAAACCTCTATAGAGCATCAAAGAAGGTTGAACCCAGCCATGAAAGAGATAGTCAAGAAAGAGGTCATGAAATTGCTAGATGCAGGAATTATCTATCCAATATCCGATAGTGAATGGGTAAGTCCTGTCCATGTTGTGCCAAAGAAAGGGGGGATAACGGTGATAAGGAATGCTATGAATGAGTTAATCCCCATGAGAGCGGTTACGGGATGGAGAATGTGTATTGATTATAGGAAATTGAATAAGGAAACTAGAAAGGACCACTTTCCCATCCCATTTATTGACCAAATGCTAGACCGGTTGGCAAAACACTCGCATTCCTGTTACTTAGATGGATACTCCGGTTTCTATCAAATCCCTATTTATCCAAATGACCAAGAGAAAACAACTTTCACCTTCCCATATGGTACTTTTGCTTTCAGGAGAATGCCTTTTGGACTATGCAATGCACCCGCCACTTTTCAGAGATGTATGACTTCAATTTTTTCTGATATGATCGAGAATATAATGGAAGTATTCATGGATGATTTTTCTGTATATGGTGCAGATTTTGATATGTGTTTATCTAATTTGGTCAAGGTCTTGCAGAGATGCGAGGAAATGAATTTAATGCTTAATTGGGAGAAGTGCCACTTCATGGTGCGAGAAGGCATAGTACTTGGGCACCTAGTTTCACACCGTGGTATCGAGGTGGACATTGCTAAAACTGAAGTGATCAAGAAGTTGCCTCCTCCAACTGATGTCAAGGGAGTGTGTAGTTTCCTAGGACATGCAGGGTTCTACCGACGGTTCATCAAGGACTTCTCAAAAATTTCGAAGCCATTAACTAATTTGCTTGCTAAAGATGCTGTGTTTCACTTTGATAATCCTTGTCTTGATGCATTTTCCAGGTTAAAGGAAGCATTAACAACCGCCCCAATAATGCAACCTCCAGATTGGAGTCTCCCTTTTGAAATTATGTGTGATGCAAGTGATTTTGTTGTGGGCACAGTGTTGGGACAAAGGAAGGATCGCAAGGTGTATGCAATCTACTATGCTAGTAAAACATTGGATGAAGCACAAATGAATTATGCTACCACAGAGAAGGAACTCTTGGCTATAGTATTTGCTTTCGACAAGTTCAGATCTTATATCATAGGGACCAAGGTGATAGTTTACACAGATCATGCAACCATAAGATACTTGCTTAGTAAAAAGGAATCTAAGCCAAGACTTATCCGGTGGATACTTCTTCTACAAGAGTTTGATTTGAAAATCCGAGACAAGCAAGGAACGGAGAACGTAGTTGCAGACCATCTATCGAGGCTTCATCAAGAATTAAATGCGGGAAGTGTCGATGATCTTGCTATTAATGATTTCTTCCCGGATGAGCAGCTACTAGTGGTCAGGACAATCAAGGCTCCGTGGTATGCTGATTTTGCCAACTACCTAGCTTGTGGGATAATACCTTCTCACATGAGTTATCATCAGAGGAAGAAGTTTCTTTCGGATGTAAAGCATTATGTGTGGGATGAACCATTCCTGTTCAAGCAAGGGGCGGATGCTATATATCGAAGATGTGTATCCGAAGAAGAGATTGAGGATATATTGTATCACTGTCATTCTTCAGCATATGGAGGTCACACGAGCACAGACAAGACTGTGGCAAAGGTTTTGCAAGCAAGATTTTATTGGCCTCATATTTTTAGAGACTCTCAGAATTATGTGATGACTTGTGACCGCTGTCAAAGGACCGGGAATGTATCAAGGAGACATGAGATGCCTCAAAATTCAATATTGGAAGTCGAATTGTACAACGTCTGGGGAATTGACTATATGGGACCCTTCCCTACTTCCTATAAAAATGCCTATATACTGGTGGCAGTGGACTATGTGTCTAAATGGGTTGAGGCTCTACCATCCCCCTCTTGTGATGCAAAAATAGTCATAAAGCTCTTTAAGAGTATAATATTTCCAAGATTTGGAATACCGAGAGCAGTAATAAGTGATGGAGGCTCACACTTTATCGAAAGACAATTTGAAAGCCTTCTCAAGAAGTATGGAGTAACCCATAAACTAGCCTCACCATATCATCCACAAACGAGCGAGCAAGTAGAAGTTTCAAATAGAGAAATCAAGACTATCTTGGAGAAAACAGTATCAAGATCAAGGAAGGATTGGTCTTTAAGACTTGACGATGCTCTGTGGGCCTATCGAACTGCTTACAAGACACCCATTGGAATGACTCCGTTTCGATTAGTTTATGGAAAACCATGTCATCTTCCAGTTGAAATAGAGCACAGGGCATATTGGGCAATTAAATGGCTTAATTTTGACCTAAAGAAAGCCGGAGAGAAAAGAAAACTGCAGCTAAATGAACTTGAAGAACTACGCCTTGATGCTTATGAACATGCAAGGTCTTACAAGGAGAAAACGAAGAAGTGGCATGACAAGAATATCATGCGCAGAGAATTCCATCAAGGAGACTTGGTATTACTGTTGGTGCAACAATGCTCCAAGCATTTATATATGTTTTGATGTTTGGATAATCATCTAAGTTAGGCAATGTTTTGTGATCTAATTACGAATATGTTTAAGTGACAGGGAAATCCAAGGATGAAGCCTTGGTAAAAGAGAAGTCCAAGTATGATCTTGGCAAGGAAAGTCCAAGGGACGGACTTGACAGCATAAGACCAAGCTTGTAGTCTTGGCAGTGTAAGGTCCAAAGTGAACCTTGGCAAAGGAAGACCAAGTATGATCTTGGCAAGGAAAGTCCAAGGGATGGACTTGGCGGCGTAAGACCAAGCTTATAGTCTTGGCAGCATAAAGTCCAAGTGAACCTTAGCAAAGGAAGTCCAAAGTAAGGTCTTGGCAGCATAAGTCCAAACTTGGAGTCTTGGCGGCATAAAGTCCAAGCATTTGGCAACCTAAGACATGACGAAACCAAAGGAAGCTCCTGGAAGCAAGCGCAAAGGATGAACAAGTCACGGACTCGGAGGGATCCTGAAGACGCAAGGCTTAATGAGGAGCTAGAAGGTTAAGTCTAGGTCTAGGGTGTAAAATCAAGTGTGAATTATTCACACTTGATGAGTATCGATCGATGTCGATGTATCGATCGAGTCGTGCTCGAGTCGAGTTGAAACCACGACCATCGGTCGTGATTTGATAGTGGCGATCGATGATGTTACCATCACGATCGGTGACAACGATGGCGATCGGTGATCAACGCAAAAATGAGCATAGAATGTACTCGCACTCGACTGCAGCCTGCGATCACTCGACTGATCGCTCCATCCGTCGACTGATGGAGGGATCGATCGGTGATCCCCGCCATTGAAATGCGGCTACGAATCTGTGGAGATCTGTTCAAGCGTTGGCGGTGACAATCGACTAATGGTAAGCATCCGTCGACTGATCGAGGCCCAACGGGAAAAACAGCCCCTCTTCTATAAAAAGGGGCCTTGGAGAGCTTGGAAAAGCTAGTGCTCTCATTCCTAACTACACCCTCGTGCTCACCAAGCTTTCCCAAGTGTTTTAGCAATTCAAAACCTCCTCTTCTCTAGTTCTTAATCATCCATCATTGTAAAGAAGAGGAGAGCATTGTAAGAAAGGTTTCTCCACCTTGGTTCATCCAAAGGAGAATATAGTGAAGCTTGGCTAGGACTAATCCACCTTACGGATTGTCGTGGAGTAGGAGCATCATCTCCGAACCACGTACATCGGGTGTTAGCGTTGCTTTCATCATTTTCTTACTTGTATTCTTATTCATATTTGTATTGCTTCCGCTAACTTGCTTGTAGAAACGGAGAAAGGCTATTCACCCCCCTCTAGCCGTTACAAAGATCCTAACAAGTGGTATCAGAGCCCGGATAGCTTGGAAGATCTCACCATCAACCAAGGCATCGATGGCTCTTCAAGAGGGATATAGCACCGCCAAGCCACCGCTCTTCGATGGGAGTCATTTTGCGTATTGGAAAGGTAGGATGAAGTACTATCTAATGAGTAATATTGAAATTTGGCATAGCATTGTAGATGGCTTCGAGGAACCGGTGGATGAACATGGAAATCCTATTCCAAGCAAGGATTGGACAAGGGAAATAAATAAGAAATTTGAATCAAATGCAAAGGCGGTACTCACCATTCAATGTGGCATTACCATGGAGCAACTCAACAAGGTGGGGCCTTTCGAATCCGCCAAGGAGTCATGGGAAAAGCTCATTGAGCTAAATGAAGGTTCCAAGGAGTCAAAGAGGGCCAAGAAGGACCTACTAATTAGACAACTTCAAGCCTTCCAAATGAAGATGCATGAAACCGTAAGCCAAATGCATGGAAGGTTCAAGGAGATTGTGAATGGACTTCACATCATAGGTGAGCGAGTTGACAACCGGGACTTGGTAAGATACATACTTCAAGCATTTCCTAGAAATTCTTTATGGACTTCTATAGTTGATGCCATTAAGGTAACTAGGGATCTTTCTCAAATTAAAATTGATGAATTATTTTGTGAGTTTGAATTACATGAGCAAACTAACATGTCCTCTAAGGAAAAGGGTTTAGCTCTATTTGTTGAAAAGAAGGAAAAGAAGAAGAAGGAAAGAAAAGAAGTATCATCATCATCCGAATCGGAGCATAACTCAAGTAGTGATGAAGACTCATCTAGTGAGATGGCCAATTTTGTCAAGAAGCTCTATAGGAAATCAAAGGAGTTCAAGAGTAGAGAAGCAAGGAAGGGGTCTCATTCTTCAAAAGGTAAGTTTAGTGGTAATTCAAGTTCCAATAACAATGTGATTTGCCATGCTTGCAACAAGAAGGGGCACATAAAGCCAAATTGCTCGGAGCTAAAGAAGAAGGAGGAAAAAGAAAAGAAAAAGAAGGACAAGAAGGAGAAGAAGAAGAAGGAGGCTATGGTAGCTCAAACCACATGGGACACACCAAGTGTTGAAGACTCCTCCGATGATGATGAGCTTTGCCATATCACACGTCATGTGGCACTCATGGCCCTAGGAGATGATTCCGATACATCAAGCCAAGAAGACTCCTCAAGTGATGAATCGTCATCTAGTGACGATGAGGTAATGAACTCTCCCAAAGTTAAGCTTCTCTATAAATCAATTGCCTATCTTAAAGAAGCTCTAGATAAGTCTAAATCTAAGGTTAAGAGCATGAAGGTAGAACTAAAGGCCATTAGGAATGAAAAACCTTCACATGTTGATTCTTGCATGCTTAAGGAAGAAAATGACAAACTTAAGGATGAGGTTAGTGAATTAAAAACATGTTTAGAAAAATTTTCAAATGACTCAAAATGTCTTGATATGATCCTTAGTCGACAAAGAGCCATTTACAACAAGGACGGTTTAGGATATAAGCCAAAAGAAAAAGAAGTTGCTTATATTTCATTGATTAACAGGAAAGCAACCATTAAGGGAAAGGTTAAGAAAGCATGGGTACCTAAGAAGTTTTTACTTAATGTTACCGGTACAAATGTTTGGGTACCAAAAGTTTATGTTTTTCATGTGATTTAGGTAGGAGAGCAAGGTATGTGGATTGTGGATAGCGGTTGCTCAACACATATGACCGGGGATGTGAGCAAGTTCTCCACAATTAAGTATGTGAAGAAGGGAGCGGTGTCCTTTGGGAATAGTGGAAAACTCAAGATATTAGGTAGAGGTACAATTGAGGTATCCCCTAAAATTGTCATTCACAAAGTCTTACTAGTTGAAAATATGAAATTTAATTTATTAAGTGTTAGTCAACTTTGTGATGCAAACTATCATGTCTCGTTTGAATCCTCTAAATGCATGATTAGGCACAAGGAATTAAATGATTGTATGTTAGTGGGATATAGGAAGTCAAATATTTATTATGTTGATCTTTCATATGCTTCTAACATTTCTACTAAGTGTCTTGTTGCAAAAGAAGAAGAAAGTTGGCTATGGCATAGGAGATTGGGGCACATCAACATGAAAAACATAGCCAAGGTAGCCAAGATGGAGTTGGTCAAAGGGCTACCAAAGATCAAGTATGTCAAGAACAAAATGTGTGATGCATTCCAAGAAGGAAAACAAACAAAGGCATCACACAAAGGTAAAATCTTAACTAATACTTCCTTACCATTAGAATTATTGCATCTTGACTTATTTGATTGTCATAGTACTCCATCTTTAAGTGGTAACAAATATTGTTTGGTTATAGTAGATGATTTTTCTAGATATACTTGGGTCTACTTTATGAAACATAAGGATGATACCTTAGAAATAATCATAGGATTTAGTAAAAGGGTTGAAAATGAAAAGAGTCTCAAAATCAACCGGATCCGTAGTGATCATGGTGGTGAATTTGAGAACTCAAAATTTTCACAATTTTGTTTAGAGCAAGGGTACAAGCATGAGTTCTCTTGTCCTAGAATACCCCAACAAAATGGGGTGGTGGAAAGGAAAAATTGTGCCTTACAAGAGGCGGCTAGGACTATGCTTAATGCATATTCTTTACCTAGCTACTTGTGGGCAGAAGCGGTTAATACCGCTTGCTATATCCAAAATAGGATTCAAATCCATAGGATTTTAGGAAAGACACCATTTGAATTATGGAATGGGACTATCCCCACAATTCATTATTTCAAAGTCTTTGGATGTAAAGTGTATATTCTAAACACCAAGGATAACTTAGGAAAATTTGAATCCAAAGCGGATGAGGGAATCCTAGTTGGATACTCATCCACAAGTAGAGGGTATAGAGTCTACAATAAGAGAACCCAAGGAATTGAGGAATCTTCTAATGTTCAATTTGATGAAACCACTAGTAGCTACCCTAGAAAGTCCTCCATTGATAAGGATATTAATGACAATAATCAAGGCATTACCCAAAAACTTCAAAACTTGACCATAAGGGGTAATGATCAAGGGGGAGAAAGAGGAGATTCCGATGATGAAAGGAGGGTAGAAGATAATAATGATCAATTTGAAACCCCTTCTAGAAGCCTAAGAGTTCATCAAGATCATCCACTTGACCAAGTAGTAGGAGATCTATCTCAAGGAGTAAGAACTAGGTCATTTCATAGAACTCCTACTAGTCAAGTAGCTCTTATTTCACAAATTGAGCCCAAATCGATCAATGATGCATTACATGATCCGGATTGGATTTTGGCAATGCAAGATGAATTGGCCCAATTTGAGAGAAGTCAAGTATGGGAATTAGTACCTAGACCCAATGATAGCACCATAATTACTACAAGATGGGTCTTTAGAAATAAGCTAGATGACCAAGGCAATATCACTAGAAATAAGGCTAGGTTGGTTGCTAGGGGATTTAATCAAGTTGAGGGGCTTGACTATGATGAGACTTATGCCCCGGTTGCTATGTTAGAATCTATTAGAATTCTCTTAGGGTATGCTTCCTATATGGGATTTAAACTTTACCAAATGGATGTTAAATCGGCATTCTTAAATGGTTATATTAAGGAGGAAGTATATGTAGAGCAACCACCCGGATTTGAGAACATAGATTATCCAAACCATGTATGTAATCTTAGGAAAGCATTATATGGGTTAAAACAAGCTCCTCGGGCATGGTATGAAAGATTGTCATCTTTCTTAATTTCTAAGGATTTTTAGAAGAGGCCAAGTAGATCAAACGTTGTTTATAAAGTCAACATTAAAGGATATATTCATAGCCCAAGTATATGTTGATGACATTATTTTTGGGTCAACAAATGATGATCTTCTCCAAGATTTTATAAAAAACATGGAAAATGAATTTGAAATGAGTTTAGTTGGAGAGATTACCTTTTTCCTAGGTTTACAAGTCAAGCAAACTAATGAAGGGATTCACATTTATCAAACCAAATATGCAAATGAAATGATCAAGAAATTTGGTTTGGAAAATGCCAAAATTGTAACCACTCCTATGGCCACTAGCACTAGAATAGATAGTGATCATGAAGGTAAATCAATTGATCTTAAACTTTATAGGAGTATGATTGGTAGCCTACTATACCTAACCGCTAGTAGACTCGATATCTTATTTGCGGTAGGTATGTGTGCAAGATACCAATCTTGTGCCAAAGAATCACATTTAGTAGTCGTTAAGAGAATTTTAAGATATATTAAAGGCACCCTAAATGTAGGACTTTGGTATCCTAGGACTAGGTCGTTTGAATTGCTTGGCTATACCGATTCCGATTATGCTGGGTGCAAATTGGATAGGAAGAGTACTAGTGGTGGATGTCAATTTCTTGGGTCCTCCCTAGTTAGTTGGAGTAGTAGGAAGCAACATTGTGTTGCTTTATCAACCACCGAAGCCGAATATATGGCTATGGGTGGTTGTGTAGCTCAATTACTTTGGATGAGGCATACCCTTGTGGACTATGAGCTACACTACTCTAACATTAAAGTTTATTGTGATAATGTGAGTACCATCAACTTGACCAAAAATTCGGTACATCACTCTAAGACCAAGCACATTGAAGTGAAACATCACTTCATAAGAGATCATGTGGCAAGAGGGGACATTGAACTAAATTATGTAGAATCTAAGTCCAACCTTGCCGATATCTTCACCAAAGCTCTTCCCGAAACCAAATTTTCATCATTAAGGAGAGAGCTTGGTATGTGCTTTGTAGAGTAAAATTCTAGGTATGCATGATCCTATATTTATATGTTAGCGTGATACTTTGATACATCTCACAAAAGCCTTAAGAAACCTTGATTTTTGTATTGAGACACTTAGAAACATGTGAGATGATAGGGAAGGTGTATTTGGCTCATCATTCTTGTTATGATGCATTACTATGAGCCAATGACACACCTAGAGACATGAATACCTTATGGACCAATCATTGGGAAGGCTTGTATTCAAGTAATGAATACATAGCTCTAAGAACATGGTTGGAAATTCCAAATTATATATAGTTTAAACTATGTTCATCATATTTTGAAAAACAGTTTTCAAGTGGAACACAAAAGTGATACAAAGTTTGCAAAATCTTTAGAACTTTTGTTAGGTTCCAAGTTTGTATCAATATTGAAATATGGAAAACATATATTTTTCAAACTATTTTTCCTTAATAAAGTATGATCTCAGAAATGTGTACACAAAATTTCGTGATTTTTTGAGGTTTCTAGAATTTCTAACGCATTTCTGAAGTTGGGCTGAAAAGGCTGAAATTTCGATTTCAGGCGTAGCAGTCGACTGGTTCAGAAACCAGTCGACTGATACACTGTATTTTCTGATAAACAGCTCCATTTTCTGATATTTAGTGTATCTTTGACGTCCTAAAACTATAGTATGATAATATTGCGTATACACAAAGTTTTAGGACTGTTTATTGCAGTGTTTTAGGGGGAGTTTCATAAATTATATCTTTTTCATCCCCAAAATCCATTGTTGGTGCAAAGTTAGGACTTAATCCTTGAAGTTTTGTTATGCTTTGCTTCAATATTGTTTACACATTATAAAGCATATCTTGGATTAAGGGGGAGCTTAATTTCAATCTTATGCCTTAGTCCAAGATCCAACACATTTTTTGTTTGAATCCTTCTCTTTTTGATGTATGTCAAAGGGGGAGAAGGAGTGGTTAAATTATAATTCATATTGAAAATATGATTATGTGCGTATTTTTAAAGACCTAACTTAAATGATTGCCAAACATCAAAAAGGGGGAGATTGTTGGTGCAACAATGCTCCAAGCATTTATATATGTTTTGATGTTTAGATAATCATCTAAGTTAGGCAATGTTTTGTGATCTAATTACGAATATGTTTAAGTGACAGGGAAATCCAAGGATGAAGCCTTGGTAAAAGAGAAGTCCAAGTATGATCTTGGCAAGGAAAGTCCAAGGGACGGACTTGGCAGCATAAGACCAAGCTTTTAGTCTTGGCAGCGTAAGGTCCAAAGTGAACCTTGGCAAAGGAAGACCAAGTATGATCTTGGCAAGGAAAGTCCAAGGGATGGACTTGGCAGTGTAAGACCAAGCTTGTAGTCTTGGCAGCATAAAGTCCAAGTGAACCTTGGAAAAGGAAGTCCAAAGTAAGGTCTTGGCAGCATAAGTCCAAACTTGGAGTCTTGGCGGCATAAAGTCCAAGCATTTGACAACCTAAGACATGACGAAACCAAAGGAAGCTCCTGGAAGCAAGCGCAAAGGATGAACAAGTCACGGACTCAGAGGGATCCTGAAGACGCAAGGCTTAATGAGGAGCTAGAAGGTTAAGTCTAGGTCTAGGGTGTAAAATCAAGTGTGAATTACTCACACTTGATGAGTATCACCGATCGATACGATGTATCGATCGTCAGTGCTCGACCGAGTCGTTGAAACCGACCATCACCGATCGATCGATTGCATGGCCGATCGATGTTACCATCAGTCGACTGATCAACGCAAAAATGAGCACAGAATGTAGTTGCACTCGACTGCGGCCTGCGATCACTCGACTGATCGCTCCATCAGTCGACTAATGGAGGGATCAGTCGACTGATCACCTGGACATTGGAAATTGTGGCTACAAATCTCCGCGGAGATCTCGGTTCAGAAACCGTTGGCTTCGGCGGCAGTCGACTGATGGTAAGCATCAGTCGACTGATCGAGGCCCAACGGGAAAAATAGCCCCTCTTCTATAAAAAGGGGCCTTGGAGAGCTTGGAAAAGCTAGTGCTCTCATTCCTAACTACACCCTCGTGCTCACCAAGCTTTCCCAAGTGTTTTAGCAATTCAAAATCTCCTCTTCTCTAGTTCTTAATCATCCATCATTGTAAAGAAGAGGAGAGCATTGTAAGAAAGGTTTCTCCACCTTGGTTCATCCAAAGGAGAATATAGTGAAGCTTGGCTAGGACTAATCCACCTTACGGATTGTCGTGGAGCAGGAGCGTCATCTCCGAACCACGTACATCGGGTGTTAGCGTTGCTTTCATCGTTTTCTTACTTGTATTCTTATTCGTATTTGTATTGCTTCTGCTAACTTGTTTGTAGAAACGGAGAAAGGCTATTCACCCCCTCTAGCTGTTACAAAGATCCTAACAATTACTATTCAACTCAAGATTGAAACTCTTTCCTGGGAAGCTGAAATCCAGATGGTCGGGACCATATCGTGTTGAAAAGGTTTATCCTCATGGAGCTATTGATATATCCAGTGAGTCCACAGGAATTTTTAAAGTAAATGGTCAAAGACTTAAGAGATACTTCGCAAACAATTCTACTGAGCTGATTGGGGAGGAAGAGGGGCAGAGCACACTCCTCGAGCCATATCCCTAAAACTAGGGAGTAACTGAGGGGTCAAGCTAACGACCTTAAACAAGCGCTTCTTGGGAGGCAACCCAAGCTATTTTCATTTTTTTTAGTCATTTTATTTTATTTTATTTTATTTTGAGTTTTACATTTTTTTTCAGGTTTACAGGACACGACATGTTAAACGTGCCACTGCGTGCCAAATTGACACGACCCGCCTATGCCGAACGACACAGGCGTGTTGAGGTTACCCGAAGACAACACAGGTCGAGCGTGCTGCCGAGCACGCCCGTGTCGCACTTTTCTCACCTGCGGCACGCCTGGGCCGGACGGAAGCACGCCTATGCCGCGCTTAAACGGGTCGGGTATTTGCGTAAGAGGATGCCCGACACGCCTATGTTGCGGCTAGCCCTCTAAAGCCGGCCCGAGCACGCCCTAATTTTCCACTCGCGTTACAAGCTTGAAGCAGCTGCCGCCGGTCTCTCTCGAGCAGCCGAGAAGCTAACCTGCTGTCTCTCCCTCCCCAACGCCATGAGTAAGCGAGTGAAGACTAGAGGAGGAGCTTCTTCCTCTTCGGCGAAGGACAAGGGAAAGAGAAAAGCTCAGGACTTGGGTAACGATCCTCCTCCGACCTCCTGCCATCCATATGGAATTGTTTTTAGGAATGAGGTTATAAAGTATAAATTCAGTAAGCTTGAAAAAAGGAAGTTAGTATCTACAAGAACTATAGACTTCTACACGTTGACAACCCTAGGGTTAAGAGATGACATAACTTGGTTGATCAATAGGATAGGCTGGACCGAATTTATCACGCATCATCATCTTACTTACCCTAGTATCACTCTTGAATTCCTTAGCTCCCTGTCTGCTAAAATACTGCAAGGAAAGGATTGTGAGGAAGGAAAAATCAAATTTAGATTAATGAACCATGAGTTTACTCTTTCTTTAAGTGATTTTAATACGATATTTGATTTTCCTTGCAGAGGGGAGAGGCAAATTCATAGACATTTTATTGATCATCAATTATGGAGATTAATTTCTGATGACCCTCGCCCTTATGATGCATCTAGGTCTAAATCATTTAACATCCCTAATCCTACTTTTCGTTATCTCCTTAGGTTTATGGCTAATACAATCTCTGGAAGATATGATAGTGAAGGGGTGGCTAGGCAGAGTGAGTTACAATTTTTATGGGCTATGCTAAATGAAGTTAATATTGATTCTGGAGCCCATATGGTTAGACATTTAGTTAAGATTAGTAATAGCCCATCTGGGGTCATAGTCATAGGTGGTATTATCACTAGGATTGCTGTGGCCTTAGGATGTGAATTGGATGACCTTGAATATTGTCCTGCTAGCCCTAGATTGGATTTGGATGCTTGTATAAATATGAAGATGATTGAGGCATGTGACGAGGTGTATCATTTGGTGTTAAGAAATGGAATTAAAATCCCTCTTCCAAACCCTGAGTGGATGACTGTACGTAATTCATCCAATTGGCTTTTTAGAGATGTCCAGGGATCCTTTCCTACCCCTACTGCCCATGCTCCATCACCCTCTCCTAGGGAGTCATCTCACATAACCCCTGAGCCATCACATTCGACTCCTGAACCCCCACGGTTTCTTACTGACAATGTTTCTGCAGGGTACTCTTCTTTTGATTTTTCAGGATTCCGATCATCATTCGAAGCTTTCAAGGTCGAGCATACCTCGCACATAGGTGTGTGGGATCGGTTTGCCCAAGCTACAGAGGAGCACCATCATATGGTGACACAGCATTTGGATAGGGCAGCTGACTTTTACAGGAGAGCTGATGAGTTTTTCACTGTTGAGTCCGCTCGAAGGGAAGATGATGATAGATTTCGACAGGAGTCCCGGGAGTTTTACCAGGAGCAGCGACGTAGGTGGGCAGAGGAGGATGCTAGTAGCGAAGATGATGACCATTGACCACCTTGAGCTATTTTGTGAGTTTCGATGCACATCCTTTACTACTTATGCTGTCTCTACTTAGATTTTTAGTTTGGTTAGTGCTATTTTTGTTTGCATCTTTTCATATATCATAACATTGCATTTTTATATCATCTAGCGGAATATAACTGAACATTGGTCGGGTCATGATATTCCTTTTTGCCTATTTTGATAAGAACCCTATTTCACTTCTAACACGGTCTATAGGTCTGAGGTATCCAAAAAGGATTTAAATCCCCCATATCGGACGAGTACTTAATTTTCCATTGGAGACTTTCCTGTGAAATTTGGTTACTGGAGAAACACTTTCCCTAGAAGTTTTGGTTTGAAAAAAAAAACTGGAATTGTTTTCAAGCACCCCTTTGAGACCAAGTAGTTACTGGGGAAACACCTAAAAGGTGCCCCTTTGAGACTAACTAGTTACTGGGGAAATGCTCTCTATAAATTCCTTCCCTTCTTTCTTCTTAGAAAGTGCTCCTTTGAGACCTTTTGTTACTAGGTAAGGATGATCCATGCATTAAGGCAGGTAAGTGCCTCTATGCCGGAAATAAGAATGTTCTACGATAGAAGGGATGTCAAATCTGGATTGGTGTCCAATGACTTTAGTTCAACTTTTCACGTGAACTATATAGGGATCTTTCAAGCTTGGCAACTAGGAATGATTTGATAAGATTAAGATCAGATTGTATACCTCTGGATGGTGTCTAGCATTTCCACAATTAAGTTGTCTTTTGTGTTTTCTTTGCTTGAGGACAAGCAAAAGTTTAGGACTAGGGGATTTTGATGTGTGTGTATCATGCTACGTTTTCATTACTCCATATGCATGCATTTTATCTCATTTCATGTCCTAGGCATGTATTTTGTCATGATTCAGTTAAGTTTAGCATATTTTGGACGAAGAGACTGCTTTTGGGTGTTTTTCGTGTTAACAGGGCGAAGAAGCAGGCGTATCAAAACAACACAAGCGTGTTATCAGTGACACGCCTGTGTCAGGAGTTCCAGCGCTCAACACGCCTTGGTTCAGCAACCGACACACCCCGTTCAAGCGCTGACATGGCCAGTGAGAAATGTGCGACACGCCTGTGCCCTCATTTGGCACGGGCGTGTTGGCCTGATTCCAGACTTCCTTTTCTGCGAGCAACTCGACGAAGTCGCGATCTTCATCTCAATTAAAGGAAAATCTTTTGCCTTAATTGAAGAGGAGGCCAAGGCTATAAAAGAGGAGATATTTTAACCCTAAAGGGGGGCGGCGGGCATGAAAGAGGACGACAGAAGAACGAGGAGAACAAAGGAGTCGACGACAGAGGAACACAGATGGAACTAAGTATTGTAATTTCTTTCTCTAGCAATTCTCGTTCGACTATGGAGTAGTGTCCTGTAATCTTAGGATGGGGGAGTAGCCCTTGACGATTTATGATGGATGATGTAATCTATACTACTTGAATTATTATTTGTTTTGATCTGGTTCTTGGATTCTTATTGATAAACCTAAGGAGCTAAGGGGAAGTACCTAACAGTGAACCCAAGTTCCCGAAACCTAGAACCAACTAGGGATTAACTCCTGTCAAGTAGCGGTAGTGTATCTATGAGGGCTTGCGGGGGTCTCGTGACAGGTCCCCTTAGCTGATTATGGTCCCGTGTGCAAACCTATCGTGAAAAGGAAATTTAGACTCTAAAGGAACTCTTATGGACTTAATGGATCTATCAAATCCAATTTTTACCAAGTAACGGTGGTAAGACTAGGGAGGTTTGCGGGGGTCTCGTGACAGGTCCTCTTAGCTGATTATGATCCCCTACGCTCGAATACCGTGACAGGTAAATTGAGTTTGATAGGTACGTGTGAGACCTCGAAAGGGGTCGTTGATTTACCTTAGGATAGGTTCCATCAAAACAACTCTAATAGGGGTAGGAAAGAATTAAATCACCTTATAAATCGTCGACGTGGTGAAACCCATATCCTGAGATTCTTCTCAACTATTGACTTTTAGCTCGTTCTTCTCATTCGTTGTTCTTGACTGCTCAGTTTCTTTGCTTAATCCACAAATTAATTGACTAGATAACTTGGTATCACGATCATTCAGTAATTGTCCCAATCCCTGTGGGATCGATATTTTTATTGCTTGACGACAACCGTGCACTTGCGGAAAATAACACATCAGGTGACAGCCCTCGTATCTAAGATTTAGGGGATTTATACAAGGAACCTAGGGGTTAGCCTGATCTCCTGTAACCGTGGGTAGAAGGATGCGATAGAACTGGAAACGGTTCATCACAGGGATTGATTCGGCATCCTCGTACCGCTTATCCCATCCTTGTAAGGCAAAGATAGCTCCCGATAGATGCAGTGGCTCATCGGGAGAGTGTATGATGTCCCTTCCACAAGACCATAGTTAGACGTTTAGACAATGCCCAGTTGATAACATATTTTGCGACACACAAGCAAAACCAAAGTCCTAGAATCTCTTTAAAAGATCTCACGGCAAGCTCCTTTCTTCCTCCATGTGACACCGTACTAGAGTTTAGTCCACCGACAACCCTCACAATCGCAACCTTTAGATTTGACTTCCGAACAATAACATCCACTGAACAAATCGATACTCGAACCTCAGTCCCTGTGGGATCGATAATCTTTTTATTACTTGACAACATCCGTGCACTTGCGGGTGTTGAGCGCAAGTGCATGCTTCGAGTCCTCGACGGTCTCCATCGCGAGATTTGAGGTCGCATTCGTGTGCATCAAGTTTTTGGCACCGTTGTTGGGGACTGATTGATTCGATATCAAATCGAGAAGCGAATAATTAGATCGGACCTAGGATAGATTTACTTTTCTTGTTTTATTTTATTTTATTTTATTTCAGTTTTGTTTATTTAGTTGCTCTTTCCTTATTTATAATTTCCTACAAATAATGATGCATGTTTTACTCATGATTATGGTCAATTTAATGTTGTAAGTTTTGGTAACATTTATTGTGAGCATCGTGGTGAAACATGGCATACCATTAATGATTGTCCGGATATATTCGAACCTTCACAATTTGAATAAGAAGATGTCACCTACAATTACAACCAGTGGCCACAAGATGATTCGTATTCATGTAGTTATGACCCTAGGTACTTAAACCCTCAATATTATCTGTCTAAATCCTGACTTGAGCAGATGATAGAAGATTTCATTCGAATAGAACAAGTGGCGAACACTGAATTCCAACGGCGACATTCGCAGACAAAGACTCAATATTGTTTCTCAAGTGAGAACGAGAGCTATGAATCACCACACAAATTTTATCCAGAATCAAGTCCCCACTTAGATGCCTTGCTAGACAATTCTACTAGGGAATGCAAGGAGCATTGTCTACAATTCGCGGAAGAAACCAAATAACTAGAAGGTGCCTTCAATGACTGGATTACACCTAATATGGCGGAGACTCACTTTGAGCGAATGGATGAAGAAGATGTAGATGACATAGAAAGTAAAGAAGGGCAATCCATTCAATCACCACTTGAAGAAGAACTTGAGGATTGTTTAATTGATACTTTAATCGAGGAATGCATTGCTTCAATCAAAACACCTCATAACCTCAAGGATCTAGAAGAGCCTACCTTAACCCTCACTGAAACTTTAGTTACTAGTAACAAAACTCTTTTGGTGATTGATAATGATAAAATTTCATTCGACATAATAGAATCTACTAATCAAACCTTTTGGTGAGGATGTCTATGGTGAGTTAAATTATTTACAACATTTAGAATATAATGATCAAACTATTGATGATTCATTGAGACTAAGCATGTTAAACCTCGAGTCAAGAAAAGCAGCGCCCAAGTATCTTGCTCCTCCACGAGGAATATTTAAAAGATATAGTAATGGAGAACCAAAAGGCAAGAAGCGAAAGGTGAGAAAGTATCTGGACCCTCCACAAGCAAGATTTAAGGGATATATGGAGGACCACTAGGCAAGAGGCATAAAGTGAGTAAATATCTTGCTCCCCCACAAGCAAGATTCAAATACATCAAATGAAATGTAGGAATAAGGTCGAGCTAAATGGCCTTAAACAAAACGCTTCTTGGGAGACAACCCAAGTTTAGTTTTTAGGTTTTCCTTTGATTGTATTGCATGCATTTAGTTAATTTGAACTTTGATTTCCATTTCATTTAGCATTAGGATCAGAAGAGAACTTTTCTAGGTAAAAAAAATCAATATTAGCTTACACGGCGAAGCGTATGAAAAAATTCGAACCGTTGTGCACAAAAGAGGAGAAAAAAGGGGACACACGGACTGGTCGTGTGTTTTCCCATGGTCGTGCCCCATCAACCCGAGGTGCATATGGCTTGGCCGTGTGTTTTCACACGATCGTGTCACGCAAGGTTAAATAGGGCACGCCGTGTGTTTTCGCCCCATTAGCACCGTGTGCTTTGATTTTTCTTGCCCTAGTCGTGTGGATCCTTCTTCCCCACCACCTAGACGCTTTTCCAACCTTCAATAAGGAAGCCAAAAGAAGCAAGGATGAGGAGGACCAAGCAAGTAGCATCTCGATCCGATGCTTCGGAGCGACGAGCAAGGAGAACCGACACCCATCAAGCTCCAGAGGAGGGTAACGCTCTTCCAACCTTTCTTTTTCACAACAATGAACATAGTGATAGATATAACATGCTTTCTACTCGCAAACTCACTACAACTAGGTACCTTGATGAAAATTTGCTAGAGTTCTTAGGGTTGTTGGGTGACATTCAAGCCCTATTTGCAAAAATGGGGTGGAAAGAGATAATGGGAATAAGACACCCAACCTACCCTAGGATAGTTTTAGAATTTTTTAGTTCCTTAGAGGCAGAAATTTTAACAGGTAGAGAGAGCGAAGAGGGTAGGATTACATTTAGAATATTTAACATTGAGCATGAATGGACCCTTCACCAATGGAATTCATGCTTTGGCTTACTGAGTGGGGGAGAGAGAAGAACCCCTATGGGGTTTAACTCTCGGATATTTTGGACCGAGTTGATAGGGGAGCACGCTTACGACCCTTCTAGGGCCAAAGCGTCGTGCCTCCAAAACCTCATTTTCTGATACCTCCACCGCATCATGACCAGTACTATATTTGGTCGTGGGGAGAGTGATGGTGTAGTAAGAGCTAGCGAGTTGCTTTGCCTCTGGGACATGCTACAAGAAAGGAGTAGCATCGATGTAGGGTCCCACTTCATCAGACACTTGGTGAAGATAGGCAAAGCAGAGAGAGGAGAGATTAATGTGGGAGGCCTACTTACCCACATTTGCCATAGGATGGGGTATGATTACACTGCATTAGAGAGTATATAGGGGAGCCCTAGGATCGACCTAGGGGTGTATATGGCAATGAAGATGATTGTAAAAGAGGAACACTCCTTATGCTTTGTAAGGAAAAACCTGACGACCCTTAGGCTCCTCGACCCTGATTGTACTACCATCACCACACGCACCAACTGGCGCTTGGACTTAATAGTGGAGTCCCCTCCATATGAGGGACCATCCAAATCGACGCCCATCTCTCCCCCTTTGCATCACTCTCCCTCCAGTCCACACATGCATAGGAGCCCACCTAGTCCACGTCGACATGAGCCTGCACCCGCACCACCACCTTTTTCTACTTTTGAGCAGGATGCAGGTACATCGGCTTATGATTTCTCAAAGTTTCGATCACACCTCGACGATATATACACCAAGCAACAAACATAGAGGCAGCGATGGGAGGAGCAGAGCACCTACACACAGGCGGAGTTTTAGGGCTTCCAGAAGCACTTCCAATGGGCTGAGGAATTCTACGACGAGGCTCGTATCTACTTCCAAGAGGAGGCTACCCGTCGCCAGGATGAGGCCACCTACCGCCAGGAGATGCGGCAGCACATGCATGCCCAGTAGGCACAGTGGGCTAGGGAGGAAGAGCATCGAGCAGCCACTGTTGGTGCAATCGGCCCAGGTCACAATTGACCGGACTCGAGTTTGACTCGAGTGATGTTTTGATGTTTGACATAGAGAGTTGACATTGATGTTTGACATAGAGAGTTGACATTGATGTTTGACATTGATGTCTAATAATGTTTTGGGGAGATTGTTGGAACAATCGACCCGGGTCATGATTGCCCGGACTCGAGTTTAACTCGAGGGAGACTTTGATGGTTGACTAGGGTTGACCATGAGATTATTGGAAAGTTCAACATGGGTTGGCAAGGTAAAGTCCAAGTCTTGAGTACTTAGAATGGAAAGTCCAACATGGGTTGGCAAGCGAAAGTCCAAGCTTGAGTCTTGGCATTTGAAGTCCAAGGGGTTTGATATTGGCGGCGTAAAGTCCAAGCGGAAGTCTTGGTAGCATAAGTCCAATGGTTGGCGGCGTAAAGTCCAAGCGGAGTCTTGGCAGTGTAAGTCCAATGTGTTTTGGCGGTGTAGACACCATTAGCATGACATAGCCGATGGAAGCACCTGAAGGCTAGCGCAATGGATGAACAAGTCATGGATGACTTAGAGGGATCCGAGATGCGTGAGACTGACGGAGGTGGCTAGAAGGCTTAGGTCTAGGCTAAGGGTGGTCTAGAACCATACTTGGGTTAAAACCTCATGTTTGAGGTGTGTCAGTCGACTGGTGTCATGTGGTAGTCGACTGGCGTGAGTCAACTAAGGTTTGACTGTGGGAATTGGCCTAGTAGTCGACTGCCAAAGGTGGGCAGTCGACTGATTGACCGAGCAATCGATTGATCTTGTGATCAATCGACTAGTGCTCGAGAATTTGGGCACAGAATGGAGTCGAGACTCGACTACGGGGCTAGCAATCGAGTGAAGGCTCCATCAGTTGACTGATGGATATTATCAGTCGACTAATGATGGATCCGTTGGATCTTTCCAGCGTGGATCTAGTCATTGTCTCATGACAATAATGGCATCAGTCGACTGATCGGTGATTTCCAGCCCAGGTTGCAGCTTTAAATGGAGCTCGTGGAGGAGGAAATCACCACCGGTTCTTGAGAGCTTTTGGGGCAATTTGTTGCTGCAAATCAGGGTCTCCAAGTGCAAGTCAAGCAACCAAGCATTCAAGAAATCAAAAGCAATGTGTTGTAAAGTTTTCTTTACTTATCTTTTGTATTTGTATTGTATCTTGCTTGTATTATTTCTTATTGTTGTAAGATAACTTGTACGAGGTTTCTCCACCTCCGAATTGTTCCGAGAATGAGTTATTTGTGATTAGTGATTGCGTGTGCATCACTAGAGCTCTTTAGAGCTCGATCCGTGGAGTAGAAATCGTTCGGTTCCGAACCACGTTAAATACTTGTGTAATTGTGTGTCTGTCTATTTTGTTATTGTTTTATTATTATTTCACTACGCGCTAACGAAAATTGTAGATGAACACGAACGATTTCCATCAACTTAACGAATCGACGCTATTCACCCCCCCCCTCTAGCGGTCACAAATCCTCTACAATTGGTATCAGAGCCCGAGGATCTTCTACGGACTAACCGTCGGGAGCTAAAGACGCTAGAGGGAAGATGGAATTCCAAGACAAGCTTGGATGGGACATCAACACTCCACTATCATATGACCAAGAAGATTTTCCGGCGTGGAGAGCAAGAATGGAGACATTCTTGATGATGGACATAGAGGATTGGTTCATCCTCATGGAAGGCTTTGAACCTCCTAGGGACAAGAAGGGAGATGTTCTCAAGTTAAAAAGGTGGACCCAAGAGCAACGCCAAAAGTTCAAGACCGAAGTTAAGGTAACAAAACTTTTAGAATATTTGATACCTAATGATGTCTTGTGCAAGTTAGGTGAATTTCAAGATTCCAAGGAGCTATGGGACAAATTGGCCAAGTTCCATAAGAAGCCTCACTTGGCACAAGTAGAAGAAGATAAGGAAGAGGAAGAAGAGAGCTCATCCTCAAGTGAAAGTGAGGAATCGGAAGTTGAGATGGAGTCAACTTCCGGATCAAAGGAAGAAGAAGTAGAAGAGGTGAAAGAATCATCCACCTCTAGGATTGAGGGGGAGAGACCATCCACACCGGAGCCGGAACAAAATCAAGAAGAAGCCTCAACCTCCGGGAGGGATGAAGAACCCACTCCAATCACTACCACCCTAGGTAACTCAAGCATTTCAGTTCAAAATAAAATTCATATAATTTATTTTGAGTGTAGGGAAACCGGGAACTATAAGAGAAAGTGCCCAAAGCGGGTCAAGAAAAGTCCACCGGCACCAAAGGTCAAGGATGTCGGTGCCCAAATTCAAAGGAGCAAGGAGCAGATCATTTGCTTCAAGTGCCATCAAAAGGGGCACTATAGGAGTCAATGCTCTAGGGGGAGCAAGAAGACTCAAGAGGGAGTATCACATGTAGAGGGAGCTTCTAAAGCGATCCCTAAGGTAAAAGTTAATAATGCACCTTCTAAATCTAAAAGTCAAAAGCATGCTTTTAATTCAATTGCTATTACTCATGAAAAGCATGTTAGTAGAAATAGATTCTATTGCCTAGGAGCTAAGAATGTTAACTTAGGAAATAAGGAGAAATTTGAGACTAATGTCCCTAGAAAAACCTTACCTAGGGAGTCTATTAGCAAAATAGAAGATCATCTAGGCTTAAACTCCAAGAAATCTAGACATATGTCTAGAAACAAGAATATCTCAAGAAGTAATGAAAAATTAAAAATTGAGATATTAGAAAAGGAAAATCAAGTCTTGAGGTCAAGACTTGAAAAAATGGAAAAGACCCTTAGGATTATCCAAAATCAATTTAAAGGGTCAAATGATCAAAAACCTAGGTGCAATGGTCAAAGTCAAAGACCTAAAAATCAAGAACCAACCAAGGGCAAGAAAGGTTTGGGTCACAAACCTAAGCCCAAGGGGACTTATCATAGTGTTCCATTTGATCATGGAACACAAACTAGGTCTAGGAAAGCCAAGGTCAATAGGGAAGTCATCCCTAAGGTTGACCAAGGTAGGTGCTTAGTGGCCAAGGTTTCCATGAAACCAAGGAAGACCACTAAGAAGGTTACTAGGGAGGCAATCCCTAAGGTTAACCTAGTCAAGACTAAAATGACCAAGGCTAACAAGCCTAGAAGGGTCATTAGAAATGTATCTAGGGAGATTATCCCTAAGGAATACCTAATTAACCCTAGGAGCTCAAATAGGTTTTGGGTTCCCAAGAGCGTGATCGATTCACGCTAGATGGGTTTAGGTGTGCCAACTTTTAAATGGATGGGTAGTTAACCCAACCATGGTAAAGGTGGCACCTTAGGTGATTTTCAAAGTTATGTGATACCTTGGAAATAAGTTTGAATCTTAATCCTAAAGGATTTTAGGATGTGCCAATAAGCCTTGAGAATTGTGAAAAATTGATTAAACTTGGCACATGTAGAATTAGAGGTATCGGTGTGCAATTTGGGGTTTTTGACACACTTTGGGAATTAGTGTATCAAGAAAATTGTCTTAAGGCTTAGAAATTATATTTAAGATTGATACTCAAGTACTATACATCTTAATGTCTCATACTTATCATGCTTCATGTGTTTTACCATATGTTTGCATGGAAGGAATGTTTATGGTGTATTGCATCTCACAAAATAGGTCATTCACCTTGATTGTGTATTTCAACACTTAGAAAGGGTGAGATGTTAGGATTTGAAACTATTGGATGTTAATGCTTGTAAAAATGAAATAAAATACCAAAATACATTAGCAAATACATGAACATAGGCATAACATTAATATATTCGATATACATGAATAAACATGGTAAAATGAAACAAATTGAGTGAAGAAATCGGAATTCACTTAATGTCAGAACTGGAAATTAGATATCAGTCGACTGTTAACCCTGTAGCACAACACCACGAGCCCAGCAGTCGAGTGTTGCTTCTAGGACTCGACTGATTTGTACATCATTCGATTGGGAATCTTCATCAGTCGACTGATGGTACTGTTCATCGGGGCAGAAGAGCCAACAGTCGAGTGGCTCATCCAGCAGTCGAGTGCTGGTCACATCAGTCGACTGACGACCACTATCAGTTGACTGATGTTACTGTAGCTTGGCACAGAATGTTCAGCAGTCGAGTGCCGAGCCGGAGTAGTCGACCGATCGCCGATTGAATCGCTCACTCAATTTCATCACGATCGATGTCACATCACGATCGAGTCGCAATTTTATAACGCCGAACCGCTAGGGTTTGGCATCTTCACGCCCTCTTCACGTGATTTTCTTCTCCGATCATCTCCAAACTTCTCCGACCAGCCTTCCCGCGTCCACGCCGGCGACCAAAAGCCTTAGGTTTAAAAGCTATCCTTCTCATTTGTGTTTTGGTCGCTCTAATGGCGTCTTACAACCTTAGGTTTATTCTCCGGCGATTTTCCTTGTGTTAGGGTTCCGGCAAGATCCTCCTTCCGGCGATCTTCCGGCGTTCTCTCCGATAAACCGATTGCCTAGTTAGGCCCTCACAACCATCAATCTAGTAATGACACCAAAGTATATCTCTATACCCTTTAAACCCTAATTTTTTTTACACCACATTTTGATCTAATCTGTTGGCAATGTGCTAGTCCTCGGAATGCTCATAGGCTCCCATGTCCCCGGATTAAAATTTTCACTAATGAAAACTAATCCGGATGGGATGAGTTTCCTAAGCACAACCAATTCGTCGTCGTGCTAACGACTCGAGTGATCGCTTTAACAAACTAGTTGTTCAAGCAACCAACTCTCCTAGTCGATTAGCCGCGGAAGAGACAACGGACGGATTGCCGGTTTTTGTGTTTCTTATTCGGGGTCCATGATTATACAAATACATGCAAATGTAAACTAGTATAATCAACATATACTAACATAAAGAACATAAGCTAGCATATCAAATAAGAACATGCAAAGATCATAAATAAAAGTTAATAAAACTTTTATACCTCTTGATCTTCTATCGTATGTCCTAACCTCCTTGTAGACTTCGTGTGGGCGAAGATCCTCCACAAGTCGAAGCTTCTTAGATCTTCTTCAATCCAAAGAAAGAAGAACTCTCTTTCCCTTCTTGCTTGAGCCAACCACCAATCCACAAAGGATTGATGCCGCCGACCCCAAGAATAGAGAGAACATAATGGAAACAACCAAGCAATCGAACTAGGGACAAACCCTAGCTCCTTGTGCCGCCGGCCAAGAGGAAAACAAAGGGAAAAGAGGAATAGGTTGGGCACCACCAAAGGTATAGGAAAAAGGATAGGAACCGGCCAACACCCTAGGAAGAAGAAGAACACTTCCCCTATAGTTGCCACCTACCTTACCTTCCAAACCCTAGCCGCCCAACCAAGCTTCCTTTGGATTTCTTGCCGCCCAAGGTAGAGGAAGAGAAGGTAGTGGTCGGCCAACCCTTAGAAGGAAGAAGATGAGCCCTTCCCCTATAGTTGCCGCCCAACCTAACTTCCAACCTAGCCGCCCAATCCAAAGAGCCAAACCCTAATCTAATTAGGGTTTCCTCCATAGGTTTCTTGCCGCCTAAGCATGGTGGAGAGGAGAGATCTAGGAGCTAGCCACCTTCAATGAAGAAGACAACCTCCTCCATAGGTTGCCGCCCAACATCCTTCATCACCCTTGGCCGCCCAACCTAAGGAGCCAAAACCCTAATTAGGGTTTCCTCCATGAGGTTGCTTGCCGCCCAAGTAATGCTAGGCAAAACCCTAATTTCCTTAGCATCCATCATGAACCATCCAAAAAACTTAGTTGCCACCCAACCCATGCTCCCTTATATAGAACTTAGGAGAAAATTGGTTATTGATGAGGTAGCCAAAAATATAGGAACTAATTCCCAACTTTCTTGCCGCCCACCTTATCCAACCTTTCCTCTCCCTTTTATATAGAGTTAGGTTTAGGCCTTGGTTTAATCTCCACCGTCGGTTCTAGGGTTTTAATCTCAACCGTCGGATTTAGAGATTTAATCTCAACCGTCGGTTCTAGGAAATAATCCCAACCGTCGGATCTAGAGATTTAATCTCAACCGTCGGTTCTAGGAATTTAATCCCAACCGTCGGATCTAGAGATCTAATCTCCACCGTCGGTTCTAGGGATTCAATCCTAACCGTCGGATCTAGAGATTTGTTTTCCATCATTTGATCTAGACTTCATGAGGTTTATATTAGGCTACGATAGGGACCATGAGGAGGAGTTGGGTCTTGGCCACCCGATTGATCGGAACCACACAAACTTGATCCATCAATGATGTTCCATTCCACTAGAGGATCATCATCGAACTACCTCACCAACCCCCATAAATTAATATGGGCTCCATATATTATTTGTACATTTATCTCCCCGTGTTTAAGATATCGAATGTCCGTCAATCGATTGATTTATTGACCATCAATCAATTAACATCTAACTCCTCGAGTAGTACCACTCAACCTTATCATCATGTTGACTAAGTCAACCCGCGGGGTTTACATGATAAACCTTATGAGCTCCTCAAGGGGACATCATCATCCTAATATATAGGACACGGATTCCTCCTATAATCAACGGCACACCATGTAAATAATATCATTTCCCAACTTACCGGGCATATTGATTTAATCCATAGAAATCTCACCCTCTGGTAAATCAAAGAAATAAATACTAAGTACATGTGCCCGTTATTATATCGGGATTAAGAGCATGTACAACATAATATCCGAGGTCCGATTCAATTATGTAGTCAGCAATAAATTGAATCACCTTTATGTCGGTCCTGCTCAATGCACCTAAGTGTACTAGTGTAACTCTATGTTCAAGATAAAACAATATCAAGCTACACTACAACCATGCCAATGGTTTGTCCAAGACCATCTTGGTTGTGAGCCTCTACTTATACTCTACAAGGGACTGATAACATGATCTTCTGTGCCATCACCCAAGCACCATGTTATCTACAATGTAAAGTATTAGACAATATGCACAACATATAATAAATATAAAAGTGCAAACAATGATCATGTGATTCTTATTTCAAAATAAAGATGTCCATACAAAAGAGCTAGGCTTTCAGTATACGTCCCAACAATCTCCCACTTATACTAAAAGACTATGTTGTCCTCTTACTGCCATACATCTGATTCCCCTTCCCTCCACATGCCTATCAAAGCTCTCGCTAGAAGGGCCTTAGTGAAAAGGGTCTACCAGGTCATCCTCTGATGCAATCCAGGCGACAGCAACTTCTACCTCCTTAACGATTTCTCGTATCAGGTGGTACTTGCACTCTATGTGTTTACTAGCCTTATGGGCTCGTGGTTCCTTCGAGTTTGCAACTGCACCATTATTATCACAATAAATTGTGATAGTTCTGGGCAAACCAGGAATCACATCCAAGTCCATCAGGAAGTTCCTGAGCCACCCAACTTCTTTGGCCGCCTAAGAGGTCATCATCTGATCGACTTCCATTGTAGAGTCCACCACGCATTTACTTGACACTCTTCCATACTATGGCTCCACCTCCAAAAGTAAACACAAAACCCGAGGTAGACTTATCATTATCCCTATCGATTGGAAATCGGAATCTATGTAACCCACGAGAGTAATTTATGCGCCGGTAAACTAGCATATAATCCTAGTCCTTCTCGGGCACCTACAATATATGCTTTACAGCGGTCCAATATCATCTGGATTACTCGATATCTGCGACCATGCCATGAGCGGATATCTGGTCTCGTCTGAGCATCGCATACATGAGGCTTCCCTCTGCGAAGCATAAGGAACCGCCTTCATCTCCTCTATCTCCTCGGATGATCTAGGACACATCTCCTTAGATAAAGGAACTCCATGCGAAGGTAGAAAACCCTTCTTGGAGTTTTGCATGCTAAAGCGATCCAAAATCATGTCTATGTATGAAGCTTGGGATAAGCACAACAACCTTGATCCCAAGGTTGTGACCCACTTCTCCCAAGTCCTTCATACCACCATTTGGACAACCATACCCTTCGTCGATAACATTTCGATGTTGTAGCCAACCACCAAAATGTCATCATAGTACAAAATACCACTACGTTTCCGTCACATCTACGATATACACAAGACTCATCCGAACTTTGAATAAATCCATAAGAAGTGGATTTACCTCCTCAGCGGATGTTCCAAGACCTCGAAGCTTGCTTGATCCATAAATGGACCGATTAAGCTTACATACAAGATACTTTTTGCCCTTATCAATGAATCCCTCTGGTCGCTTTATATAAATTGATTCCTCAAGACTTACACTAAGGAAATCTGTCTTGACATCCATCTGTCACACCTCATAAATTCATATTAGCTGCTATACATAGGAGCTCGACCCGATTTGAATCCATAGATTCAATCTCAAAGATTTATTGCACTTTGCAAAGATGCTGCATCTATATCTTGGATTGCCTCGCCATATGTCCAGGATCGTGTCATGTTCGCCAGTGACCAAATCTAAGATTCTCCCAAGAACATGAATCTATCAGCCGCCTCACAACCCTCCCACTACGACGCAGGTATCACCAGATATCCTCCTCGTGACACGCGTGCGCTGACATGTGGTATATCCTCTGTACCGGTGGTACAGAAGTCGGACTTCCCTATCAACTCCTCAAGAACAATCCTACTCGTGGGCTTGTGGTTCATCACATAGTCCTCCTCTAGAAATCTGCATTCTGCATTTCAACGATCACCCTCCGATCTCTAGGACTATAAAACAAACCACCATTCGCTCCCTAGGATAGCCAGAACATGCATATGAGGTTCCAACTTATCGCCTTCAAAGACATGTGCCGGACTCCCATATCCGAATATGTCTTAGACTAGGCTTCCGCCAGTCCTCAATGGGAGTAGAAGGCACCGATTTAGATGGAACAAGGTTCGTAATGTATACCGTCAGATCTAGGGCATATCCTCGTAACAACCGCAAGTCGTAATAACTCATCATCGATCTAACCATCTCCATAAGAGTCCTCTTCCTTCGCTACGCTACACCATTCTCGGGTGTGCCAAAGTGCATAATTGGGATTGAATCCCACCTCCGATAAGTAATTCCTAAACTCTCCCAAGAGGTATTCACCACTACGATCAAATCGAGTGTCATCTTGAATAATTGTCTATGAAAAAGATGAAATATTCAAAACTATCTCTTGCCCGGATAGACATAGGACCATACAATCGAATGAACCAATTCCAACACATCTGATCTATACCCTTGGCCTTGAAAGGCCTCTTGGTCATCTTACCTTCCAAGCAAGATTCGCAGTTGGGAGATGCTCCACCACTAATGAACCCAAAGGTCCATCCTATCAACCTTGAATTCTCGCTTAGGTTAATATGACCAAGCCTAAGATCCCAAAGATATGTTTGGTTCATTTTCAAGTTCTTTTCTCTTATTGGAATTAGAAGATGAGTTATTAACTTCTATTTGCATCGTGGAGCTCGTGGTTCAAGTCATAAATTTCCTATCTATGTACTGAATAGATAATGTCCCTATTCCTTTTATAACAAATCATATCAAAAGAAATAGATTATCCATCCACAATTTAGAAACTGAAAGCAATTCTTTCTAAATAAAGGCACATAAAGAAAATTTCTAAGAACCAAAAACTTTATTTTTTTTTTCTCAAAAGATAAATAAAACATCTCCCACTGCAATAGTCGCCATCTTCATGGCATTGCCCAAGTAAATTGTAATATCCCCTTTAGTCCGGTTTCGAACTCGCAGTATTGCAGACATGATTAGTGGCTCCCATATCTACTCACCAGGTGCCGGTAGATATCACCGCTAATCATGTTTCAATGACTAGTCCAAAAGATATACCTTTGTTCTTGCTTCGGATTGGGATAATCCTTCTTCTCATGTCCTCCCGCTAGTAAGTGAAGTATTTGCTTTCCTTTCTATTCACTCCTCCCCGAGATCCTCCCACCACCTTTGCTCCACCTTGTTTCTTCTTCTTGCCTTTCGGCTTAGAAGTAGAAACCTTTTTGAGCAACCATGGCTTGAGGACACTCTTTGAAGAGTGTATACTTGTACTTCTTAGCAAATAAGACAACATCTAGATTCTTTTCCAATCAACATTAACTAGGTACAGTAAGTTTATTTCCTTTAGTATTTCAACAAGTAGACTGAAAATCAATTTTGAAAATCCTAAGAATCACATAGATCATTGCTTTAGATTTTAAATATTATTGATTCCTCAAAACAATAAAATCCCGAAATGAACCAACACCTCAAAACACCGAGAATATCGCATGCCACGATAGTGTGGACGTATACGAATTCTACATTTGTAAGAGGAGGTTTTACCCATTAATTTTATTATCTTGTCAACCTTACTTTTTGACAAATAAAATTAATAGTTGGTTCCTCTTTGGCCCTACAAATAAAAGCAGTGACTCCGATGGGGAGGATACTTTTTATTTGCATCTAAGTGTGCACCATTACACGATACTAAGGGAATTATCTCGGATTATGTGCCTTACCGATGGAGAAGTACACACGCTCCTAAATAATTTCCTATAACCATTATTTGACCTAGTGATCCGCAAACAAACTCATCCGATGGGGAGGAAGGCACTCAGAGCCGACACGCAAGTTTGTTGCATCACATGTCAAATTGTAATGGAGGCCGCGGGAATTAATTAAAATATCCCTCTCCCACTTAGTAAATTGAAAATGAGGAATTTTCAAGCACACACAACATGCATATAAAACAAATCAGCAATAAATATGGAAAAATCAGAATTTTTCCAACTATTATGGCATTGTTCTCCAATATGCGTCCCGTCGTGTCGCCACCTCGTCCGCTCCTCCTACGCCATGTACGAGCCATCCGGAGATCCGAGCCGAGTAAAAAACCTATTTTATTTTACATCCATCGATCCTATACTCCACGAGGGAGTGTACATGAAATCTAGATCGAAAGTAAAATAAAATAAAGAGTGGCTAAACAATGTCGTATTTAATTACAAAAATTAAATACTAATCTAGCCTCGTCAACCCCGAGGATTCAAATAATATACAATCATACACAAACAATCACATACACACATATAGCCATAATAGTCGGATCTTATGCCTGCAACCAAAAAGTTAGCCTACGCACATCCTACTATTATCCGGCATACAAAATATATGATATGTGCATGAAAGTAACCGAATCCTAAACACACAAAACCGGAAACCATGGCTCTGATACCATTTGTTGGCAATGTGCTAGTCCTCGGAATGCTCATAGGCTCCCATGTCCCCGGATTAAAATTTTCACTAATGAAAACTAATCCGGATGGGATGAGTTTCCTAAGCACAACCAATTCGTCGTCGTGCTAACGACTCGAGTGATCGCTTTAACAAACTAGTTGTTCAAGCAACCAACTCTCCTAGTCGATTAGCCGCGGAAGAGACAACGGACGGATTGCCGGTTTTTGTGTTTCTTATTCGGGGTCCATGATTATACAAATACATGCAAATGTAAACTAGTATAATCAACATATACTAACATAAAGAACATAAGCTAGCATATCAAATAAGAACATGCAAAGATCATAAATAAAAGTTAATAAAACTTTTATACCTCTTGATCTTCTATCGTATGTCCTAACCTCCTTGTAGACTTCGTGTGGGCGAAGATCCTCCACAAGTCGAAGCTTCTTAGATCTTCTTCAATCCAAAGAAAGAAGAACTCTCTTTCCCTTCTTGCTTGAGCCAACCACCAATCCACAAAGGATTGATGCCGCCGACCCCAAGAATAGAGAGAACATAATGGAAACAACCAAGCAATCGAACTAGGGACAAACCCTAGCTCCTTGTGCCGCCGGCCAAGAGGAAAACAAAGGGAAAAGAGGAATAGGTTGGGCACCACCAAAGGTATAGGAAAAAGGATAGGAACCGGCCAACACCCTAGGAAGAAGAAGAACACTTCCCCTATAGTTGCCACCTACCTTACCTTCCAAACCCTAGCCACCAACCAAGCTTCCTTCGATTTCTTGCCACCCAAGGTAGAGGAAGAGAAGGTAGTGGTCGGCCCAACCCTTAGAAGGAAGAAGATGAGCCCTTCCCTATAGTTGCCGCCAACCGAACATCCAACCTAGCCGCCCAATCCAAAGAGCCAAACCCTAATCTAATTAGGGTTTCCTCCATAGGTTTCTTGCCGCCTAAGCATGGTGGAGAGGAGAGATCTAGGAGCTAGCCACCTTCAATGAAGAAGACAACCTCCTCCATAGGTTGCCGCCCAACATCCTTCATCACCCTTGGCCGCCCAACCTAAGGAGCCAAAACCCTAATTAGGGTTTCCTCCATGAGGTTGCTTGCCGCCCAAGTAATGCTAGGCAAAACCCTAATTTCCTTAGCATCCATCATGAACCATCCAAAAAACTTAGTTGCCACCCAACCCATGCTCCCTTATATAGAACTTAGGAGAAAATTGGTTATTGATGAGGTAGCCAAAAATATAGGAACTAATTCCCAACTTTCTTGCCGCCCACCTTATCCAACCTTTCCTCTCCCTTTTATATAGAGTTAGGTTTAGGCCTTGGTTTAATCTCCACCGTCGGTTCTAGGGTTTTAATCTCAACCGTCGGATTTAGAGATTTAATCTCAACCGTCGGTTCTAGGAAATAATCCCAACCGTCGGATCTAGAGATTTAATCTCAACCGTCGGTTCTAGGAATTTAATCCCAACCATCGGATCTAGAGATCTAATCTCCACCGTCGGTTCTAGGGATTCAATCCTAACCGTCGGATCTAGAGATTTGTTTTCCATCATTTGATCTAGACTTTATGAGGTTTATATTAGGCTACGATAGGGACCATGAGGAGGAGTTGGGTCTTGGCCACCCGATGGATCGGAACCACACAAACTTGATCCATCAATGATGTTCCATTCCACTAGAGGATCATCATCGAACTACCTCACCAACCCCCATAAATTAATATGGGCTCCATATATTATTTGTACATTTATCTCCCGTGTTTAAGATAGTCCAATCGATTGATTTATCTTGACCATCAATCAATTAACATCTAACTCCTCGAGTAGTACCACTCAACCTTATCATCATGTTGACTAAGTCAACCCGCGGGGTTTACATGATAAACCTTATGAGCTCCTCAAGGGGACATCATCATCCTAATATATAGGACACGGATTCCTCCTATAATCAACGGCACACCATGTAAATAATATCATTTCCCAACTTACCGGGCATATTGATTTAATCCATAGAAATCTCACCCTCTGGTAAATCAAAGAAATAAATACTAAGTACATGTGCCCGTTATTATATCGGGATTAAGAGCATGTACAACATAATATCCGAGGTCCGATTCAATTATGTAGTCAGCAATAAATTGAATCACCTTTATGTCGGTCCTGCTCAATGCACCTAAGTGTACTAGTGTAACTCTATGTTCAAGATAAAACAATACCAAGCTACACTACAACCATGCCAATGGTTTGTCCAAGACCATCTTGGTTGTGAGCCTCTACTTATACTCTACAAGGGACTGATAACATGATCTTCTGTGCCATCACCCAAGCACCATGTTATCTACAATGTAAAGTATTAGACAATATGCACAACATATAATAAATATAAAAGTGCAAATAATGATCATGTGATTCTTATTTCAAAATAAAGATGTCCATACAAAAGAGCTAGACTTTCAGTATACATCCCAACACTAATCATGGTATTTTGTGTAATTACATTGCATTGCATTGCATTCATCATATAATCATGTAGAAGACGGTGTAGAAATGACCCAAATGAGGGTGGATCATGTTTGTACCAACCGATGGCGGTTAGGTACATCAATGACCGATTTTTTAGACACTACTATAGCGATATCATTGAGATCCTACTGCACTATCAGCTCATGAAGATCTCTCTGTGTACTCATGCTATTAATGATGATCTCCTCAAGGAATTTTACCAAAACTTGAGGAAGGTAGACGATGGCCCTACCTACACCACTCGCGTTGCAAAACGCGACTTGGAGTTCACTCCTGCGATCTTGTAGGAGTTCCTGGAGTATAGGCCATTCGATGATACCTTCATCTTTTATCCTACCTTTGATGCACCTCTTCCTACTCCTTTTGACCACATTTCATTAAATTCCATGCATGAGCACTACTTCTGCCATCCTCGCCCACCAGCTCAGAACCTCTTCCTTATCAGTGAGTTATCTGCACCTGACAATGTACTTTACAAAGTCATTATTGGGTGCTTCCTTCCTATTGTGACTCGGAGTCTGGCCAAGATTCGGCCTCCCCATCTCTTCCTCATGTATGTCATGCGCCATAGGTTAGATGTGAACATTGCATTGAACATGTTTCATTGCATTGTCCATTTCATATCCCCTGTACAAGGGAAAGTTCATATGCCTTTTGGACATATTATTACTGCATGGTTAGAGTCCATCAGCATTAACATATCCAGGGGATCGTTGAGGGCGCTTTCCAAAGTATACGACTGCATCTCAGTGCGTAACTTCACTTTGGCTGGGCTGTAGACTAGAGATGGACAGATGGAGCTGATACCTCAGCCTCAGCCCATGGCGCATGGGGAGCCACCTCTAGTGCCTGGAGAGCCTGCAGGATAGTATGAGGGGCCTGATGCTACTGACAAGGATGACCATATGCCAGCAGATGCACCAACAGTAGGTCTTTCAGATTGTGTTGCACAGCTGGAGGTCAGATTTGAGGATTACCAACAGTATGTTGACTCGCGACTGATGGAGATCATATCAGGGCAGTCCTCCATGAGTCAGCAGCTTAGTCAGATGGAGGAGCGCCACAGCAAGATGGAGGAGTGCCATAGCCAGATGGAGCAGCGCCAGATTGATATGTACGAGATGATGAGGACCTGGACGCTGAGCCAGCAGCCTCCTCCACCTCCACCATCTGCCGGGGATGATAGCTAGAGGATGTTTAGGGATTCTATTTTTAGTTTTCTTAGTGAGGTTGAGAGTTTCAGACTTCCATTTTGCTTGTAAAAACTAAAGTTATATTTGAATGAAATATTTTGTTTATAAAAAATTATGTGTTTTTGTCTGATTATGTATGTGTTAATGTGTTTATATATGCAAATTTGACATGCCATGACATCATACTTATATTTATCATTAATATGTCATGATTATGTTTAGGATTAAGGACTAATGTCATGTGTTTTAAGATTATATCATATGTCATGACATCATGATCATTGGCCATGCTTAATTATTGTTATCATTTATGTCATGATCATTCATGCATTAATTAAAATTGAGTTAAGGATTATGGCATGATTTGAAGTCCCATCTATAAGGGAGTCAAATAGAGTTGCCTAGAAAATGCATGAGGCTATAATAACCCTAATCCCACATCTCACAATTACTTTGACTTGTGTGTGCTTAATACATCTTAGATACATGTGAGATGTTAGGAAAATAAGTTAAGTTCAAGGTGCATAGATAGTGCATCTAGATGAACTTAAACTTATCTTAATCATCAATATGAATCATGAGGAAAGCTAATGTATAAGTCATGTACATCTATCCAAGAGTCCATGGTTCAAAATAGGTTTTCAAAAACATTTTAAAAACACTTTAGAAAACCTTGGTGAAGTCTATCTTTTAATAGCAATCATCATTGATGAAGTTGATACAAAGTAGGGCCAAAACATTGAAAATTTCAATGGTTTTGAACTTTATATCAATCTCCTATTTTAATGGGTAAAATATTTTTCCAATATTTTTCACAAATTGTTTGTGTTATAAGTATTATACATATGAAATTTCGTGATTTTTCATGCTATGTATAATTACTTATGTTGCCAGCGGCAACTACCTAGCGAAACTTCACGTGGCAAAAGCCTGGCAAATCGCTCTAGCGTGAGCGCCTAAGCGCACGATAGTGGCACCGCTCGCAAAAATCGCTCTGGCAAAATCGCCTGCGAAAGTGCTCGCAGAACTTCTGGCGCGATTATCGATCGTATTGCTTGTGCGGTTGATTGATAAACGCAGCCGATCGATCGATTTGAAGGACTCGACTGCCTATGCTGATTTCAGGTAAAACAAGGATGTTTAAGCCCATTTCAGCTATGGTGAGGCTCCCTAACCACTCCTAACCCTAGGATATGCTTTGGGAAGCATTAGAAAGGGTGAAAATCCATTGGATATGGATTAGGAGAGTTGTTTAGGGTTTGTATCAATTTTAAGGTGAAGAAAAGTTCAATGTTGAACTTTATGCCTTAATTTTGATGGTTTAAAGTTCCTATTAGCTTAGGGACTTCCCAAGGACATTGTTGGTGCAATGGTCAAGAGGGAGCAAGCCTTTGGGGGAGATATCCATCAAGGGATGATGGATGTTATTTTTCCTCATGAGGAGAAATAGGTTTTTGAGATACCCAATTTGGAAATTAGGAGAGTGTATAGGATTTCTTCTCTTGAGTGATATGGGACTTATCACTAGGAAGATGGTAGACATCCTAGGTATTTTTGGACCAAGGGGGAGATTGTAAGATCTCATTGGATATGAGACATTGACCTCTTTGGGTGAACCTTTTTGATGTATGTCAAAAAGGGGGAGAAAGGTAAGATTACCAATTTGGGAAATTGGTAAGGGAATTTGAGTTAGTGTTCTAACTCAAAGGTATGTGTTTTTGTCAAACATCAAAAAGGGAGAGATTGTTGGTGCAATCGGCCCAGGTCACGATTGAACGAACTCGAGTTTGACTCGAGTGATGTTTTGATGTTTGACATAGAGAGTTGATATTGATGTTTGATATTGATGTCTAATAATATTTTGGGGAGATTGTTGGAACAATCGACCCGGGTCATGATTGACCGGACTCGAGTTTGACTCGAGGGAGACTTTGATGGTTGACTAGGGTTGACCATGTGATTATTGGAAAGTCCAACATGGTTTGGCAAGGTAAAGTCTGTAAGTGATTTGAGGCCGCTAGAGGGGGGGTGAATAGCGTTGTGCTCGTACGTAGATGGAAATCTTTCGCGTTCGTCTCTACAAAACTCGTTATGCGCAGCGGAATGATCATAATAAAAATAATAAGGAAGTAAGACAAACACGAACACACCAATACACAAATATTTAATGTGGTTCGGAACCGCAAGGTTCCTACTCTACGGATCGGGCTCAAATGAGCCCTAGCGATGCCACAAGCACACCACTATGTAATAACTCCTTCTCGGAACAATCTGGAGGTGGGGAAACCTTGTACAATGTATACAACAGTAATACAATGAAAATACAAGCAAATACAATGGAATATAATGCAATACAAGTAAAGAAAATACTTTACAAATACTTTGGATTGCTTGCTTTTGGTTGCTTGAAGAATGGCCTTGGAGACCTTGATTTGCAACAATAAATCGCCCCAAGGATGCTCAAGAAACCATATCCATTTTTCTCCATTACGAGCTCCTTATAAAGCTTCAACCTATGCTGGAAAAATTTGATCAGTCGATTGGTCGGGACCATCAGTCGACTGATGCCACTGTTGTCGTGAGACAACGGCTAGATCAACGCTGGATAAGTCCAACGGATCCATCATCAGTCGACTGATGGAGCCTTCACTCGACCAGTCGAGTCTCGACTCCATTCTGTGCTCGATTTCACGAGCACCAATCAACTGATCACAAGATCAGTCGACCGATAGGCCTATCAGTCGACTGTCCACTTCTGGCAATCGACTGCTAGGCATATTCCCGCAGTCAAACCCTATTTGACTACGCCAGTCGACTGCCACATGGCACCAGTCGACTGGAACACCTCAAACATGAGGTTTTAGCCCAAGTATGGTACCCCCCATACTTGCTAGACCACCCTTAGCCTAGACCTAAGCCTTCTAGCCACCTCCATCAGCCTCACGCCGCTCGAATCCCTCCAAGTCATCCATGACTTGTTCATCCATTGCGCTAGCCTTCAGGTGCTTCCATCGGCTATGTCATGCTAACGGTGTCTACACCGCCAAGCCATATTGGACTTATGTCGCCAAGACTCCGCTTGGACTTTACGCCGTCAACCATTGGACTTATGCTGCCAAGACTCCCGCTTGGACTTTACGCCACCAATATCAAACCCCTTGGACTTCTCAAATTCCAAGACTCAAGCTTGGACTTTCCCTTGCCAACCCATGTTGGACTTTCCATGCCAAGACCCATGCTTAGACTTTCCCAAATGCCAAGTACCCATGACTTGGACTTTCCATGATCACATGGTCAAACCCTAGTCAACCATCAAAGTCTCCCTCGAGTCAAACTCGAGTCCAGTTAAACATAACCCGGGTTGATTGTATAAATAATCTCTCCAAAACATCAACAAACATTAACGTCAAACATCAATGTCAACTTACTTTGTCAAACATCAAAACATCACTCGAGTCAAACTCGAGTCCGGTCAATCGTGACCTGGGTCGATTGCACCAACAATCTCCCCCTTTTTGATGTTTGATAAAACAAACCTTGAGTTAGGCCCCTAACTCAAATTCCCTTACCAATTTCATAAATTGGTAATCTTATGGTCTCCCCCTTTTTGACACACATCAAAAAGGTGTACTCTCCAAGGAGGTCAATGTCTCATGTCCCAATGAGATCTTACAATCTCCCCCTTCGTCCAAAAATACCTAGGATGTCTACCATCTTCCTAGTGATAAGTTTCATATCACTCAAGAGAGGCAATCATATTCACTCTCCCAATTTCCAAATTGGGTCTCTCAAAATCCCATCAATTTCCCAATTGATGTCCTTTTCACCATAACTTCTCCTCTTCAAGAAGAAAAACATATCCATCATCCCAAGATGGATACCTCCCCCTAAAGGCTTGCTCCCCCTTGACCATTGCACCAATAATGTCCTTGGGAAGTCCCTAAGCCAATAGGAACTCTAAACCATCAAAAATAAGGTTCAAAGTTCAAACATGAACTTTCCACACCTTAGATTTGATACAAACCCTAAACCACTCTCCTAATCCATATTCAATGGATTTTCACCCTTTATAATGCTTCCCAAAGCATATCCTAGGGTTAGGAGTGGTTAGAAACCTTAACCACAGCTGAAAATGGGCTAAACAATCTTGTTTTTCCCGAAATCAGCTTGGCAGTCGACTACTTACAGTAATCAGTCGACTGTCACTAATGGCAGTCGATTAATAACTGAAAATCTCGATTTTTAGTTATCAGAAACGAGAATTGGAAATTCATAAATAATTATACGTATATCAAAAATTACAAAAATTGATACGTATAATACCTATGACCAATACAATGGGTGAAAAATATTTGAAAATTATTTTACCCATAAAATAGAGAGTTTGATACGAAACTCAAAACCATTGAAATTTTCAATATTTTGACCCTATTTTGTATCAACTCTATCAATGGTGATTGCTATCAAAAGATAGACTTCACCAAGATTTTTTAAAATGATTTTAAAATATTTTCAAAACCTTATTTTGGATCATATTCCTTGGGCTCTATGTACATGACTTGTACGCAAGTTTTCCCAATGATCCACTTGTTGGTTAAAGATGAGTTTTAGTTCATCTAGATGCAAAAACTATGCATCTTGAACTTAACTCATATCCTAGCATCTCACATGTATCTAGGGTGTATAAATACACATACATGTCAATTGGATGTGAGATGTGGGTTTTGTTCTCCCTAATCTAGGGTTTCATACATTTTTCTAAGGCAACTCTACTTGATTCCCTTATAAATGGGACTCCAAGTCATGTCATTGTCCTTAAATCAATTTTCAATACATTAAATGCATGAAATGATCATGGCATAATGATAGCAAAATAAAGCATGGCCAATGATCATGATGTCATGGTATATGATATAAAACTAAGCATACATGACATTAACCTAAAACCTAAGCATACTCATGACATATAAAATGATTAAAAATAAACATGATATCATGACATGACATATGGCAATCAAAGCATGGCATATAAAATATATAGGTATAGTAATACCTAAATTTTAATATTAGTTGTCATTTGTTGGGATTAATCATATTTTGCCATAAAACCTAATTATCTCCCAAGTGTGTCAAAAATCTAAAATGGCACACTATAGCCTCTAAACCTAAATTGTGTCAATTTGATCATTTTATCAAACTTCTCAAATAATATTGGCACATCCTAAAATCTTTTAGGATTAAAGCTCAAGTGTATTTCCAAGGTAACCATAACCTTGAAAATATCCTAAAATGCCACCTTTGTCATGGTTGAGTTAACTACCCATCCAATCAAGGTTGGCACACCCTAAACCCATCTAGCGTGAATCAATCACGCTCTTAGAAACCCAAAACCGATTTGAGCTCCTAGGGTTAATTAGGTATTCCTTAGGGATGACCTCCCTAGATACCTTCCTAATGACCCTCCTAGGCTTGTTAGCCTTGGTCATTTGGGTCTTACCTAGGTTGACTCTAGGGGTAACTCCTCTTGCAACCTTCTTAGTGGCCACCCTAGGTTTCCTAGAAACCTTAGCCACTAGGCACAAACCTTGGTCAACTCTAGGGATGACTTCCCTATTGACCTTGGTCTTTCTAGACCTAGTTTGTGTTCCATAATCAAATGGAACACTATGATAAGCCACCTTAGGCTTAGGTTTGTGACCCAAACCTTGCTTGCCCTTGGTTGACTTTTGTTTCTTGGGTCCTAAGTGTTGACTTTGACTTTTGGACCCTTGACTTAGACCACTAGACCCTTGAACTTGATTTTGTATATTCTTAAGGGTCTTTTTTAGTTTTTCAAGCCTTGATCTCAAGGCTTGGTTCTCTAACTCTAATTGTCCAATTTTAGAATTGTGATTTAAACCTTGGGCATGGTTCTTCCTAGGCATATGCCTAGTCCATTTAGGGTTTAGACCTAGATGTTCTCCTATTTTCTTGATTGATTCCCTAGGTAAAATATTTTTAGGGACATTAGTCCCAAATTTCTCCTTCTTAGAAAGGTAGATATTTTTGGCACCTAAACAAAATTCCCTATGTCTAGCATGCTCTTTGTGATAAATAGCAAGATTGCTAAAAAAATTTCTAGCATGCTTTTTACTATAATTTAACGAACGAGCATTGTTTAAATATACCTTAGGGTTTGCCCTAGAGGCTCCCCCTACTTGTAATGCTCCCTCTTTGACTTTATTGCTCCCCCTAGGGCATGAATTTCTAAAATGCCTCGGTTGTTGTCACTTGAAGCAAATGACGTGCTATTTGCTTCTTCTAGTGGGGGCACCGGCATCTTTTGATCTTTCTTGAGGTTTTGGTGCCGAAGGAGTCTTCCTTACTCTCTTTGGGCATTTGCTCTTGTAATGTCCACTTTCCCTACACTCAAAGTAAATTATATATTTTTTATTTAAAACCAAATTACTTGAGTTACCTAGTTTGGTGGTGAGGGTCTCTTGAGCTTGTTCTTCCTCTCGACCGGATGTAGATGGTTCTTCTTGTTGCTCCAGTGTTGAGGATGCTCTAATCTCCTCCCCCTCAATCCTTGAGGTGGAGGTCTCCTCTTCTTCCATCGATCCGGAAGTTGATTCCTTCTCAACTTCCGAATCCTCACTTGCTTGTGAGGATGATGATTCATCTTCGGCCTCCTCTTCTTGAGCCGGTGATGGATCTTCATGGAGCTTGGCCAATTCCCTCCAAAGCTCCTTGGCATCCATACAATCACCTAGGCTACACAAGAAATCATTAGGAATTAAATCAAAGATAAATTTGATTACCTTCTTATTTTTCTCGAATTGTTGGAGTTGCTCCTCACTCTATCTCTTCTTCTTGAGGAAGCCACCCTTTGGTCCTTTTGGATATTCAAATCCTTCCATCAATATGGACCACTCCTCAAAATCCTTCATCATCAAGAAATCTTCAATCCTTCTCTTCCAAGAATTGAAGCCTTCTCGTCCATAGAAAGAATAGGGAATTAGGGTGTTGATATCTCATCCCAATTGTTCTTCCATCTCCACCCTCTAGCTTCTTTGTCTTAGCTCCCGACGGTTAGTCCGTAGAAGAGCCCCGAGCTCTGATACCAATTGTAAGTGATTTGAGGCCGCTAGAGGGGGGAATAGCGTTGTGCTCGTACGTAGATGGAAATCTTTCGCGTTCGTCTCTACAAAACTCGTTATGCACAGCGGAATGATAATAATAAAAACAATAATGAAGTAAGAGAAACACGAACACACCAATACACAAATATTTAACGTGGTTCAGAACCGCACGGTTTCTACTCCACGGATCGGGCTCAAATGAGCCCTAGCGATGCCACAAGCACACCACTATGTAATAACTCCTCGGAATAATCCGGAGGTGGAGAAATCTCGTACAATGTATACAACAGTAATACAATGAAAATACAAGAAAATACAATGGAATATAATGCAATACAAGTAAATAAAACACTTTACAAATGCTTTGGATTGCTTGCTTTTGGTTGCTTGAAGAATGGCCTTGGAGACCCTGATTTGCAGCAACAAATCGCCCCAAGGATGCTCAAGAAACCATATTCATTTTTCTCCATCACGAGCTCCTTATAAAGCTTCAACTTGTGCTAGAAAAAGTCGATTAGTCGATTGGTCGGGACCATCAGTCGACTGAAGTCACTGTTGTCGTGAGACAACGGCTAGATCCACGCTGGATAAGTCCAACGGATCCATCATCAGTCGACTGATGGAGCCTTCACTCGACCAGTCGAGTCTCGACTCCATTCTGTGCCCGATTTCACGAGCACCAGTCGACTAATCACAAGATCAGTCGACTGATAGGCCTATCAATTGACTGTCCACTTCTGACAATCGACTGCTAGGCCTATTCCCGCAGTCAAACCCTATTTGACTACGCCAGTTGACTGTCACATGATACCAGTCGACTGACACACCTTAAATATAAGGTTTTAGCCCAAGTATGGTGCCCCCCATACTTGCTAGACCACCCTTAGCCTAGACCTAAGCCTTCTAGCCACCTCCATCAGCCTCACGCCGCTCGGATCCCTCCAAGTCATCCATGACTTGTTCATCCATTGCGCTAGCCTTCAGGTGCTTCCATCGGCTATGTCATGCTAGCGGTGTCTACACCGCCAAGGCACATTGGACTTACGCTGCCAAGACTCCGCTTGGACTTTACACCGCCAACCATTGGACTTATGCTGCCAAGACTCCTGCTTGGACTTTACGCCGCCAATTTCAAACCCCTTGGACCTCTCAAATTCCAAGACTCAAGCTTGGACTTTCCCTTGCCAACCCATGTTGGACTTTCCATGCTAAGACCCATGCTTGGACTTTCCCAAATGCCAAGTACCCATGACTTGGACTTTCCATGATCACATAGTCAACCCTAGTCAACCATCAAAGTCTCCCTCGAGTCAAACTCGAGTCCAATTAAACATAACCCAGGTTGATTGTATAAACAATCTCCCCAAAACATCAACAGACATTAACGTCAAACATCAATGTCAACTTATTTTGTCAAACATCAAAACATCACTCGAGTCTGGTCAATCATGACCTGGGCTGATTGCACCAACAAAGTCCAAGTCTTGAGTACTTGGCATGGAAAGTTCAACATGGGTTGGCAAGGGAAAGTCCAAGCTTGAGTCTTGGCATTTGAAGTCCAAGGGATTTGATATTGGCGGCGTAAAGTCCAAGTGGGAGTCTTGGCAACATAAGTCCAATGGTTGGCGGCGTAAAGTCCAAGCGGAGTCTTGGCAGCATAAGTCCAATGTGCCTTGGCGGTGTAGACATCGTTAGCATGACATAGCCGATGGAAGCACCTGAAGGCTAGCGTAATAGATGAACAAGTCATGGATGACTTGGAGGGATCCGAGAAGCGTGAGGCTGACGGAGGTGGCTAGAAGGCTTAGGTTTAGGCTAAGTGTGGTCTAGCAAGTATGGGGGAACCATACTTGGGTTAAAATCTCATGTTTGAGGTATGCCAAACGACTGGTGTCATGTGGCAGTCGACTGGCGTGAGTCAACTATGGTTTGACTGCGGGAATTAGCCTAGCAGTCGACTATCTGAGGTGGGCAGTCGACTGATTGGCCGAGCAGTCGACTGATCTTGTGATCAGTCGACTGGTGCTCAAGAATTTGGGCACAAAATAGAGTCGAGACTCGACTGCGGGGCTAGCAATCGAGCGAAGGCTCCATCAGTCGACTGATGGGTATTATCAGTCAAATGATGATGGATCCATTGGATCTTTCCAGTGTGGATCTAGCCGTTGTCTAACGACAACAGTGGCATCAGTTGACTGATGGTCCTGAGCAGTCGACTGATCGGCAATTTCCAATCCAGGTTGCAGCTTTAAATGGAGCTCATGGAGGAGGAAATCACCACCGGTTCTTGAGAGCTTTTGGGGCAATTTGTTGCTACAAATCAAGGTCTCCTAGTGCAAGTCAAGCAACCAAGCATTCAAGCAATCAAAAGCAAAGTGTTGTAATGTTTTCTTTACTTGTCTTTTGTATTTGTATTGTATCTTGCTTGTATTATTTCTTACTGTTGTAAGATAACTTGTACAAGGTTTCTCCACCTCCGAATTGTTTCGAGAAGGAGTTATTTGTGATTAGTGATTGCGTGTGCATCACTAGAGCTCTTTAGAGCTCAATCCATGGAGTAGGAATCGTTCGGTTCCGAACCACATTAAATATTTGTGTAATTGTGTGTTTGTCTATTTCGTTATTGCTTTATTATTATTCTGCTGTGCGCTAATGAAAATTGTAGATGAACGCGAATGATTTCCATCGACGTAACGAATTGACGTTATTCACCCCCCCCCCTCTAGCGGTCATAAATTCTCTACAGCCACTGCATCCACCATCTCTCATATCGACCACATGTACATGTGGAATCAGCGGCTCAGCAGCAGGTTCTCCTAGGATCCCGAGATGCTGAAGCTTCCAGACTTTCCACCTCATCTACCATACTGGAGGTATACCTTCAATTAAGTCTGGGGGGACCAAATTTTATTTTATTTCTAGCAGTAGTTTCTTTCCTGATATTTGCATTATTATTAGCATTCATTTGTTCATGCATAGGTTGTTGAGTTTCTTTCAGAACTTAGTTTTTGTTATTTGTAAAGCTGCCTCAGTAGTATTCTTAGAGTTTTCTTCATGAGTTGTTTCCATGAGTAGTATAACTTCATTTACCTCGTGGTATTTTATTTTATTAGCTTTGAATGGATATTCTAGACTTAAACTGGTTAGCTTCTATTTTTACACCTACACATGTCGAACATTCTAAAAGAGAGAGTCTAGTACATACCTAATTATGATTCATCTCAGTAGTCTAGTACTTTGGAATCCACAGGTGACCCTAAGACTAGCATTTTAGTTACTGGAGATGCTCGGATTGTGTAAGTCCATTCGGAAAAATAAAAATTCCAGTGAGCCAAAAAATAAAAGAGAGAAAGGAAAAGAAAAGAGAAATAAGAGAGAGAGAGAGAGAGAGAGAGAGAGAATAAATGGAAAAAGAAAAGAAAGAGAAAAAAAAGAGAGATTATGAGGGATAAAAAATAGTTATCGTGGGTGGAAATGGTTATGTGCCCCTTTGAGACCGAGTTAGGTTACTGGGGAAACACCTACTAATTTCTCTTAATACCGAGCACGCCTTTGAGACTTTATACTAGATCTAGAGAACAACCCTCGCTTTGGGCAGGTAAGTGCCTAAGAGTCAAAGACCTTAGAAAAGCTATAGGATGACGACTTAACTCACCATGGAACGAGTATCCCCTAAGAATGATTTTCTTAGCACGAGCATGAGGAGATAATTTAGTGAATTTCTAGAATATATTTATTTTGTTTTGATTGCAAATACCACTTGATAAATTTAGTTAACATGCTAAGTATGGAACAATATCCTTTTAATGGCACTGAGGTTTGCTTGAGGACAAGCAAAGATTTACGTCTGGGGGAAGTGATGTGAGCAAAACATATAGGATTTTAGGAGTAGCTTTCGCTCACATCTCATTACATTTTATGTTAGTTTCATGCATATGTCACTTGGTTTTGCATGCATTTTCTATTTTTTGGTTCGGAAATCTGCTCTTTGTACTTTTGCGTGCAGGATAGCATTTCGTGGGAAAACGACGCACTTTTGGAGCAAAAATGGAGCAATTTGTGGAGCATAGACCTTAGGGAACACGCATTGACCATGTCCCAAGACTTGGGCATGTTTCCAAAGTGAAATGGATCAAAACAGAGGCTCCATGAAAAGACACGACTAGGCCATGTGAAAACACACGACTGTGCCTTTTTTCCAGCTCAATTTTCAGTCGAGATTTTATCTGTTTTCCAGCCTTGCACACGGATAGGCCGTGTGAAATTCACACGGTCATGTGGCGGTGCCGCAAATTCAAGGAAATAAGATTTTTCAAGCATTTACGAAAAGTCGGAGCCACCTCTATATATAGGAAACTCATCTAAGAGACGAGGGATCACGAGAGAGCCGTCCTAGGGCTCCCAAACCCTAGGGGGAGGCACGACGGTTGGGACGGCACACCGAAGCCCTAAAAAGCTTCGGGAACTCACAACGGGGAGGAAGAACACCGCCGGAGATCCAAGTTCTGCACTTCAACACCAAAGAGAATAACACATTGGCATTGTAAATTCATGTTCTCGAACTTTATTTACTATTGATTCGAACATGAACATGCCTTGTGATTTTTCTCTCCTATCTATGGAGTAGTTTCTTTGATTCTAGGATTATAGAGTAGCTTGTGTGTGTATGACATGTTGCTCCAAATTGAATTTTGTTATTGAGTTTGAATTTGCAATTGGAATTTGTTTATACCGATATCTATGTGTGTTTAGTTTTCTACCTACTGTTCTTAGGCGATACGAGGGGTGACAACCCTCATATCTAAGATTTAGAGGATTTATACAAGGAACCTAGGGGTTAGTCTGATCTCCTATAACCATGGGTAGAAGGATGCGATAGAACTGGAAACGGTTCATCGTAGGGATTGATTCGGCATCCTCGTACCGCCTATCCCGTCCTTGTAAGGCAGAGATAGCTTCCGATAGATGTGGTGTCTCATCGGGAGAGTGTATGATGTCCCTTCCACAAGACCATAGTTAGACGTTTAGACAACGCCCAGTTGATAACATGTTTTGCAACACACAAACGAAACTGAAGTCCTAGAATCCCTTTAAAAGATCTCGCGGCAAGCTCCTTTCTTCCTCCGTGTGACACCGTACTAGAGTTTAGTCCACCGATAATCCTCACAATTGCAACCTTTATATTTGACTTCCGAACAATAACATCCACTGAACGAATCGGTACTCGAACTTCAGCCCCTGTGGGATTGATAATATTTTTATTACTTGATGACATCCGTGAACTTGCAGGTGTTGAGCGCGAGCACGCGCTTTGAGTCCTCAACGGTCTCCATCGTGAGATTTGAGGTCGCGTTCGTGTGCATCAATGTGTCAAGGAAACTTTGTTATGATCCTCCTACCTCCCAGTTTTGGCCGCGTGCCATGAATAAATTCACTCTGGGTGAGATAAAATGTGGTGCTGGGAATTATATTTCCAGAAACACTGTGGTGTTGAGATTTATATTCCCAGGAACACAGTGGTCCTGGGATTTGAATTCTCAGCACCACGGACAATTTCGAACTGGCCGAGAAAAAAGATGGTGCTAGGAATTATATTCTCAAGAACACAGTGGTCCTGAGATTTGAATTCCCAGCACCACATATAATATCCAGCTCACCTAGAAAAAATATGGTGCTAAGATTTATATTCCCATGAACATAGTGGTGCTGGAAATTAAATTCCCAGCACCACATACAATTTTGAATTGACCGAGAAAAAAGGTGGTGATGGGAATTATATTCCCAGGAACACAGTGGTCCTGTGATTTGAATTACCAACACCACGTATAATATCCAACTCGCCTAGAAAAAAGGTGGTGTTGGGATTTATATTGTCACGCCCCGAGAGTGTGCCGTACCAAAAAGCAAACGGACGGCATCTCCCCTGTACGTGGCAACATATCGGGTTAATACAAGGCCCGTAGGCCCACAACAACAATATGATATACACAGATATCAACATATCAAACGCAGCGGAAACATACAGCAGATAAAACAATATACAATGACCCAACTGTGCACTCCGGAGTGACTTGACACAACAAGAAACATAATAGAAGCCACATCAAAAGCCAAATACATACAACACGTCCGTATATCACAGATACGGAAACAATACAGGATAAAACCACAAAACGAAAATCCACACACAAATACAACAATGCGGATTAAATATCCATCCGTTCGGTGTGAGATGGGATCAGCTGGCGGAGCTCCGAACGTCCAAGGAATCTTCTACTTGTTATCTGGGCGACAGGAAGCCCAGGGTCCCAGGGTGGTGAGTATAAACTCAGGGGTAATATATAGAAAGTGCATGAACAACATATAAGGATAGATCTACAAGTATACATGTGAAGATCTACAGGTATACAGCATGAGTCCAATAGACATACAGTCATATCCAAATCTAATAACAAGTAACTACAGTAAAGTCATACTCAATGTATATACTAAACTGATCAACTGAACATAAAGTAATGTACCAACGTACCTGACGGTCTGCAACACTATAAGCTATATCATCCTGATAGATATACAATAACATAACCCATATAATGTACCAAGTCAATCCCATAGCTGACCAATACTCCAACATATGAGCGAGATATGCTCGTAATAACAACCCTGCTCGCATCCACACAATGACATGATGCTAATCAAATGCATATAATTCAATCAATGCATGTATCATGCTCAACACATAGCAGTAAATAAAAATGCAGATGGCATGTATCATGATGAACAACCATATGCAGCAATCATAGCTCAATCAAATGCAGCATCTCACAGGCATATGTAAAACATATATCAAATACATGCATACATATATATCAGCAATGTATATGCATGGTCACTATCTGCGGACCCGTCCAACCATGACCCCAGAGTGGCCAGGGTGGCACGACAAATGACAACTAGCCCGACTCCAGCTGCCACCACTCTCGAGTGACCGAGTTGGGTAGTATGACTGAGTAGCATATAAGCGTAAAAAGCTAACTACTCCTAGGGGCCCTCGCCGCAAGCCACGCCGTCTCCTACCCATGAGTAGACAAACGCCGACACAGACAATCGACGTCACACAACCACCGTGCCTATAGTGGGCGAGTGCACACCACTGCGCCAAAGGGCAGTGCGCATCTCCAGCTACCACCATCCATAGTGGCCGAGCGCGGCACATCCAATGCTCTGCCCTCAACCCTGCTACCACTACCCCGAGTGGCCGGGGAGGCAGGATGACTGACGACCCGTTTCATCCACAAGGGAGACTCAGTCAACAGCATGCATGTAATGTAATGATGCATAGCTCCATACATGTATCCTCGCCACACTCCCTATCCCACGGGGAGTCCTGGTCAACCAAAAGTCAACTATGCAAGGACTACAATCCACAAGACTCTCTTTATCGTACAAAGAGTCATACTCATCTGACAGTCAACCACGCTAAGACCTCTAGTCAGTAGCGAGATACTATCGACCATCCATATAACCATACACAGATATATGATCCATAATGGATATACAATCATGCTAGGACCTCTAGTCCGTAACCACATACTGACAACCACACACATTTATCTATGCACAAACAACTAATCCACCATAGATGCACAACTAATATGTATACGATACAACGATCGACTCCATAACCCAATTCATCACCTAACCCTAGTGATGTAACACAGTAACCCAATCTGAGGTCACAAAGATAACCCTAACCACATTGCCTTCTTCATCGAACATCCATCAGCTAATACATAATAGGGTTTATAGTTCCTATCCAAGCTAGATAATCAATGAAGTACCAGAGTATATATCTCAAAGGTCAAGGTAGTACAAGCATATGATTAAATAAGAGTGGATTTAAGGTAAACAGGTATAAACATAAATCCAAGATCATGCACTAGAATTTGATCAAAACTACCGGACCAGGTAGATATTACCCACCTGATATGTGAACCACCAGCTATCTTCACGTCCGAGAATTTATCTTGAATCAAGGTCCTGAAACCGTAGAATGTCAATATAGCTAAAATAAAACTAGTCTCCACTAATCACCAATATAATCCCATAATATCACTACTATATCAATGATCACGAATAAACATGATTGTTATGCAACTAAGGCTTACCTCCTCCACTTCAAACTGCCAACACTTATTAACAAGATAAATCCAATTCAATAACCCTAACACCTGTAATCTATAACCATTAGATAGATAAGCTGAATCATTAATTCAATTTCTCCTCACCCAATCATCATCACCTTTCACGACTGCCACCCTCAAGCTTCTGCCCAAACAATCGATTGCTAACGTGAACAATTCAGCAAAATAGATCACAAGGAAAGATAATCTATAGGGCAACCTAAATATTACCAAGAATCAATGATCACATCATATCCATCGATGTTGTCACAGCGACCAACTGCCAGTTGCAAATGCAGGGTAGGCTATCAATGAACGGGTGAGCTAAGCTGCCGATGGAAGTGACTAGTTGTAGCATTCCATACCGGCGCAACACCAACTGCAGAGGCCATTGGCGAAGAAAGATCGGGAGGTGGCAGTGATCGAAATCTTTCCCACGAAGCTCCGATGACAAGAAAACGACGAAGTAGCAATCGATGGTTCTAACAGTGACTCCAGCTGGAAGATCGCTAGAGAACCCCTGCTGCCCTCGCCACAAGTCCACCAACTGTGGCAGCAGCTTCGCGCGATCGAATCCATGGCATCGTAACCGCGACAGGAAGGGATCGATGAAATCCCGGAAGAAGGAAATCAAGCTATCTTCCGACCGGAGCGATCTACCGTAGCGGCGGCATCTTCGTGCTGCTTGCGCGAGGCCACCGACGAACTGGGATAGGAGAGCTCGACGAAAACTGGCCGCTGCAGAGATCGAGAAGGCTTTTAAAGGTCGGTCCATGATCAACGATCTTCCACTCAAAGCAACCTCCGGCGACCTGGCGGCAGCAGCGAGGCCATTGCTTGCGGCGAAGAGGGCGGCGATCTAAAATGAGAAGAATCGACGACGGAAGATGGAAATCGAGTAGGAAAGGGGAAAAGAACGGGTTCGGCCGATTCGGTTGAGCTAGCTTAGGTTTAACCTAGATCTAACCTAATTAACATTTAATCCATCCCTTATTAAATCAAATAATACCAAATGAACTCAGCCCAATGGGCTCAACCCAATAGATTCAGCCCAATAACTAATTAAACCCCATTAACCCATTAATTAAACCCAATTAATTAAAGGGGTTAATCGATAATAATAATAAAAATTTGTATTTTACATATATTCTCAGGAACACAGTGGTCCTGGGATTTGAATTCCCAATACCATGTACAATTTCGAATTGGCCGAGAAAAAAGGTGGTGCTGAGAATTATATTCTCAGAAACACAGTGGCCCTGGGATTTGAATTCCCAACACCACGTAGAACATCCAGCTCGCCTAGAGAAAAGATGGTGCTAGGATTTATATTCCCAAGAACATAGTGGTCCTGGGATTTGAATTCCCAACACTACGTACAATATCCAGTTTGCCTAGAAAAAAGGTGGTGTTAGGATTTATATTTCCAGGAACACAGTGGTTCTGGGATTTGAATTCGCAACACCACGTACAATTTCGAATTGATCGAGAAAAAAAGTGGTGCTGGAAATTATATTCCCAGGAACACAGTGGTCCTGAGATTTGAATTCCCAGCACCACGTATAATATCAAGCTTGCCTAGAAAAAGATAGTGTTGGGAATTATATTACCAAGAACATAGTGGTGCTGGGAATTAAATTTCCAACACCACCTACGATTTCGAACTGGTCGAGAAAAAAGATGGTGCTGAGAATTATATTCCCAGGAACATAGTGGTCCTGGGATTTGAATTTTCAGTACCACGCACAAAGTATGCAAAATCATTTAGCATACAAAGTATGCAAAATGGTAGTCACAAGAAAATATACATTGTACAGATTTAAATCCCATCACAAAATTATAAAGTTGAAGTGGTTCACATATTTAACAACGTCTAAATTTTTTATAATTTTACAGATACTACACAATTTGGATTTACACTTTGCATCTTGAGAATGACTTTTACAGGCAGGCACCTTGGTGCAATAAAAAATTTACAACTTTGTATACTATTACAACATATCCCAAATTACAGCACAGTCATAATTGCAAACAAAAGTGTGAGTTGTGTATTATTCTATTCCCCACCAAAAATCTAAAGTTCCTCATACCTTGCTGTCTGAATCTTTTAGGGTACCCAAATAATAGAATCTCAATGTATTGTATTGTAAAAAAATGCACAGTCATAGCTGTAAAAAATATAAATAATTAGTCCATTGCTAACTTATAAAATATGGTATTTACAAAGAATATTAAATATCTTACGAAGAGCTTTGTTTGGGACCCTGCACTTGACGCATGGAAAAATTTGTATTACAAAATTTATCAGCCAGGCCAGGATGTCAGTTCTCATAATATGAAAAGTGGATCTTTTTAAAGAATTCAACCTGCACCCAAAAAAAATGTTATCAATCCTCCATACACAAACGGTTTATTAAGTAACATATAAAATAACACTACTTACTATTTCTTCAAATTGACTAGTGTAAGCGTTCCTAACGGACAATGAGTTATAGTGGATAAACTCTGCATTTTGCAAGTCTGCCACTAGTAGGTGACAATGGTCATCACAGATTA